>JAFEMH010002578.1:0-329543 GCA_022495995.1 Adenophora triphylla var. japonica | reverse complement strand
TTTTTTCTTTTCCATTATTTATTCTACTCAATTTACCCTCCTCTTATTCTTTATCAAATTCCTATTTTTTATATATTTTTCTTTAGAGCACTAATTTATTTTCCTATCCTTTTATCCTAATATAAGAAATCAAGTATATAAAAATGAACACATAATATTAATAATAATATTAAAAGCACACAATATGATATTAAAATTAGTGCCTAGGGTTAGGGTTGTTACACTCACTCCCCCTTAAAGAAAATTCGTCCCGAATTTTAAAAAGACTTACTTGGATTTTCAAACAACCAGGGGTATTTCGCTCTCATCTTCGACTCTAGCTCCCACGTTGCTTCCTCAACGGTATGATTCTTCCAAAGGACTTTCACTATAGGGATACTCTTAGTTCTCAACTCCTTAACTTGGAATTCTAAAACTCTTAATGGTTCATCAACATAAGACATGTCCGCTTGGACATCATCGGGGGGAGAACTCAAGATATGAGAAGGATCATGACAATACTTCCTCAACATAGAAACATGGAAAACATCATGGAGTAAAGAAAGAGACGGAGGTAATGCCAACCGGTAAGCCAAATCCCCAATCTTCTCTAAGATCTCAAACGGACCAACGAACCTCGGAGCTAATTTACCCTTATTACCAAACCTTTTGATTCCCGTCCTCGGAGAGACCTTCAAGAACACAAAGTCACCAACCTGAAAAGATAAATCCCGTCTTCTATTGTCGGCGTAGCTTTTCTGTCTACTCTGAGCCGTCTTCAATCTATCCCGAATCACCTTGATCTTCTCCGTAGAATCTCGAACCAAATCCGGGCCCCAAAGTCTCGCTTCACCAACCTCGTCCCAACACATCGGAGATCTACACTTCCTACCATACAATGCCTCATACGGTGCCATCTCGATACTAGACTGATAACTGTTGTTGTAGGCAAACTCCACTAAAGGTAGATGATCCTCCCATGACAATTGAAAATCCATCACACAAGCCCGTAACATATCCCAAGTATCTGAATAGTTCTCTCGGATTGACCGTCGGTTTGAGGATGAAACGCCATACTGAAACACAATTTAGAACCCAAGGCTTCATGCAATGCTCTCCAAAACCTAGAAGTAAACCTCGGATCTCTGTCGGAAACAATACTAACCGGAACCCCGTGAAGTCTAACAATCTCTTTCATATATAACTGAGCTAACCTCTCTAACGAAAACTTGGTTGATACCGGAAGAAAATGAGCCGACTTCGTCAATCGATCCACAATAACCCAAATAGCATCCATCTTCTTCGCGGTAAGAGGCAATCCCGAAACAAAATCCATCGAAATCCCTTCCCATTTCCACTCCGGAATATCCAATGGTTGAAGTAGTCCCGCCGGTCTCTGATGTTCTGCCTTAATCTGTTGACAAGTCAAACACTTAGAAACATAGTCCGCAATTTCCCTCTTCATTCCATTCCACCAATACCCACGCTTCAAGTCTTGATACATTTTGGTACTACTCGGATGAATCGCAAACTTGGACTTATGGCCATCCTCTAAGACACGCCTCTTGATTTCCGGTGATGAAGGAACGCAAATTCTCCCTTGGAAGGTTAAAATCCCATCTCTATTCAACGCAAAATCTCCGGCTTTCCCATCTTGCACTTGATCTAAAATTTTCTTCAACTCCAGATCACCTTGTTGAGCTTCCTTCAAATCTCCATACAATGTAGGAACGGTTCGAACATTCGCAATAATTACCTCACTCTTCAATTTCCGGGAACTCAAAGCTATCACATACGCCTTTCGGCTAATCGCATCCGCCACTACATTGGCCTTCCCCGGATGATAAGAAATTACACAATCAAAATCCTTCAAGAACTCAAGCCATCTCCTTTGTCGGTTGTTCAACTCCTTTTGGGTAAATAAGTACTTCAAACTCTTATGATCGGTGAATATCTCAAATTTCGCCCCATAAAGGTAATGCTTCCATTTATGTAACGCAAACACAATCGCCGCCAATTCCATATCATGAGTAGGGTAATTCTGTTCCGCCGGTGATAACTTCCTAGAGGCATACGCAATAACTTTCCCATTTTGCATTAGAACACAACCCAAACCCACCTTCGAGGCATCACTATAGATCACAAAATTCTCACAACCATCCGGAAGGGTAAGAACAGGAGCCGTCGTCAACCTCTTCTTCAACTCATTAAAACTTTCTTCACATTTGGAATCCCATATGAATGATACATCTTTCCGAGTCAACCTAGTCAATGGAGTAGCAATCCGAGAAAACCCCTCAATGAACCTTCTATAATACCCCGCCAAGCCAAGGAAACTACGAACCTCAGTCACAGTCGAAGGTTGCTTCCAATTAACCACGGCTTCAATCTTTGAAGGGTCCACAGAAATTCCCGAACTCGACACTACATGCCCCAAGAAAGAAACCTGCTCAAGCCAAAACTCACACTTGCTGAACTTGGCGTACAACTGCTTCTCACGAAGAACCGACAAAACAATCCTCAAATGATTTTCATGCTCCTCCCGAGACTTAGAATACACGAGGATGTCATCTATGAATACCACCACAAAGCTATCCACATAAGGCTTGAAAACACGGTTCATCATATCCATAAACACGGCTGGAGCATTAGTCAACCCGAACGGCATCACAACAAACTCATAGTGACCATATCTAGTTCGGAAAGATGTTTTGGCAATATCATCCGGCCTAATCTTCAACTGATGGTATCCGCTTCTCAAATCAAGTTTTGAGTAGATAACGGAACCTTGGAGTTGGTCAAATAAATCATCTATGTGCGGAAGAGGATACTTGTTCTTTATAGTGGCTTGGTTCAACAAACGATAATCTATACATAATCGTAAGGTACCATCCTTCTTCCTAACAAATAGAACCGGTGCTCCCCATGGAGACGCACTAGGGCGAATAAAACCCCGGTCTAGCAATTCTTGTAATTGGACCTTCAACTCTTTTAACTCGGCCGGAGCCATTCTATAGGGTGCTTTAGAGATAGGGGCGGTACCGGGCACTAAGTCAATACAAAACTCTACCTCACGATCCGGAGGCATAGAGTACTCACTAGAAAACACGTCACTAAACTCATTCACAACCGGAACATGAGCTAACTCGGGCGACTTCTTATTGGAATCTACCACATAAGCCAAGTACCCCGCACACCCCTTAGATAACATCTTTCTAGCTTTTAAGGCGAAAATAACATGTAAACCGAACATAGATTTATCCGCATCAAATATAAAAGTAGGCACATCAGGCATAGCAAATGAGACGCGTTTTCTACGACAGTCTACCAAAACATGACACTGACTCAACCAATCCATCCCAAGGATCACATCAAAATCACGGATTGGTAACTCGACCAAATCCATCGGCAATACATGCCCACATATGGTCACATCACAACCACGATATATCAAAGAAGATGCAAGGCACTCTCCCATAGGAGTAGAGACCTCCAACACATAAGGCATATATTCAGGCAAAATGTGCAATGAGAATGCAAAATGAGATGCCACAAATGAATGAGAAGATCCGGGATCTATAAGAATGCGGGCCTTAACTCCTGAGACAGGGACTATACCTCTAATGACGGCATTAGGATCGATCTCTCCTCGACCCAAGGCAAACACTCGACCTTGCAATCTATCTTTGGGTTTCCCATCAACATCTCTCTTCAAACCACTACCTTGTCCCCCTTGACCACTACCCGAATCTTGCTTACTCTGCCACTTGGGACAATTCCTCCGGAAATAGCCTGTCGACCCACACTCCAAACACTTGCCTTGCTTGCTCCAACACTTGTCCTCCGAATGCCCTTGCTTCTTGCAATATCCACACGGTGCCCCAAACTGACCTGAAGTCAAACGATTTGCCGGAGCCGCTACGTTTCCTCCTCGATTTGCTCCCGAAGTAAATGTCCTTGGCTGCCCTCTGTTCTGTTCCCACCTTCATTTTTACCACGTTGCTCCTCTATGTCATTCTCAATCCGATACGCCATGTTCACAGCCGATTGGAAGTTGGCGAAGTCATGAGTCAAGAGCTGCTTCCGGAACTCCACCCTTAAGCCTTTCACAAGCCTGTAGATACGCCTCTCTTCATCCGGTACCAAATGGGGACAATATCGGGCTAACTCCGTAAACTTCGCTGAATACTGTGCTATAGACATTGCCCCTTGCTCCAATTTCAGAAACTCAACCTCCTTCTTATCTCTGGTCACCATCGGAACGAAGTGATCCCGGAACTTATGTGTGAAATTTTCCCAAGTCTGTGGTGTCAAATCCCGGTCCCAACCATCCTTCACTACCTGCCACCAGTGCTCCGCGGGTCCTTCCAACTTGAAAACGGCACATCTCACCTTTTCCGCATCCGAACTCTCCATAGCCAAGAAAATCTTATTCATTGCTTCAAGCCACCTTTCCGCCTTCACCGGATCCGGATCTCCGTTGAAGCTAGGAGGAGACATCTTCACGAACTTCTCTAGACCATGGTGCCCTTGCCTACCTTCGGGTTGTTGTTGTCCCCTACCTTGATTCTGATTTTCCATATTCTGAAGAAACACTCGGAACATATCCATCATTTCGGCATTCGGATTACCAACATTACCCAAGGCCCGATCCTGATCTCCATCATTACCCGCCATTAGTACAAACTCCTGCATTAAACACTCGACGTCAGTTATCACACACTCTCACTCAGCTAGACTCTACCCGAGAACTCTAACCGAGCTCTGATACCAACTGTGAGGACCCCGACCCGGAACCTACACGTGTCCCGAGTTGGAGCGTCCCCAAACTAACTCAAATTCACTAAACTTTTAACTTGGATATACTTTCAAACATAACTATATTAATATAACCATTTCAAAACAACTCCACTACTCCCCACACCGGAGGAAGAGTGGACTAACTTTGAAAATATCAAACTATTTTAGTTACAAAAGATTGTGGTTCCAACGTAGAAAGTAAAGTTTATAATTACAAACTCCTTAAAGGAATTATAACAAAATATATTTTCTACGCCAACCTAACGTACCCCGACAATACCCAAAAGCTCACAGCCAAACTCCTTTCCGTCCTTACTTGGCCGGTCCGCCTGTCTCGGGATCTAAAAATATTAAAGGGAGAGGGGTGAGAATAAATCTCAGCAAGCTATTATGAATGCATCAATATGTCAAATAAATGCAACACATAACAAGTCGCACATAACACATTGGAAAGTTGTAAACACATTCCATTACCTTGGTTTACCTTTTCCCGTATGAACAATAGTCGTACAACATTGGGTATAATAATACTCCAATCTTAAGTGAGCTGCTTAAGCAATACTCACATCTTATAAGACCCGTTTTTTAGGGAACCAAATAAGATAGTAGCAACTCTGTAAGGCTTTTGGCTCACTACAGATGCTATACCCCGACCTGTGGCCACAGGAGGGGACGGTCACAGATATAACATAATCCGATCACATTAGGTCACACTTCTATAATTGATCGTATTATGTTATACCCCCAACATCAGCTGATTAACAAATTATCAAGCACATAATAGTTACTTGAAACATAATCCACACAAAGGGATAACAATATAGCAACATGGTAAAATATACTCATGTCCAACCAATATCATAGTGCAACATTTATTCAATACACTATGCATGATATAAACAATGTATATGAACTCAAGTAAGGCAAGGAAGTATCATCAATCCATCCTACAAGGTCATTTTACAATAATACATAGCCTCTATGAAGGCTCAAGTTCAACTTACTAAGTGGGAGTCACAATTCATAAGTGCCCAAACAAGATTGCCAAACTAATTCTGGTTCAGATTCAAAATCAAGTTCCTGGGGTCTTGGGCGACCGCCCATACCACTTGGGCGACCGCCCAAGTGGATTTCAAGGTGACCCTAAGTTTCTGCCCTATTGGGCGACCGCGCAACACCTCTTGGGCGACCGCCCAAGAGACTTTCCAAGGCATACTAGTTTCTGGAAGCATGGGCGGCCGCTCATGCCCCCTTGGGCGACCGCCCAAGTCCCTCTTCAGCAATTTCCCAGATTTCAACCCTTTTCTACTTAGCTTCATTCCCTTTCTTTTCCTCTACCCTAATTTCAAGAACACCCAAAGGATTTTCTAGCTTTACAAAGTTCATCCTAAATCATGCAAACCCAACATAAAGTAGCCCTAGATTATTTATCACTAAATCTTCCACCCATTTCATTTCCTCTAAATCATCTTACATGAACATTTATTTCCTTCTACCTCATTTACTAATCATACAACTTCTATAAGGTTTCCCAAGCATGAAACAAACATCACATGAACAAGAACAACATTAAAGAGTTTATGGACATTCATAAGAAGGGAAATCATAACAACTCACCTTAGCTAATACAAGATGAAATGAAGCTTTTCTAGGCTTGATCAACTCCTTTAGATGTACCACTCACAAAAGGACACTTGAATTTGAAAATGGTTGAGAAATGGCTTGCTAGGAAATCTTGGAAAGGAGAGGCTTTCACATGCCTTCCATGAGAAAAGTGAAAGAAGAAAAATGAAGAAGAAAGAGGGAGGTGAATAGAGGGAGTATGGGAGGAGCAAGAGAAAGCATGGGGAGGTATGGTGGTGTTTGACTTTAGAGGCCAAAGAATGAGGGAATTAGGGGAAAGTATCATGGCCCCCCCTCCCACACTACTAAGGCTTTCAACATATTAAATGAAACCCCTTTTTCTTTTCCATTATTTATTCTACTCAATTTATCCTCCTCTTATTCTTTATCAAATTCCTATTTTTTTTATATTTTCCTTTAGAGCACTAATTTATTTTCCTATCCTTTTATCCTAATATAAGAAATCAAGTATATAAAAATGAACACATAATATTAATAATAATATTAAAAGCACACAATATGATATTAAAATTAGTGCCTAGGGTTAGGGTCGTTAAAGATGTAATAGAACCCTTAAGGATATGGTAAGAAGTATGGTTTCTTGTACTTTTTTACCTCACTCATTATGAGGCGATGCACTGAAAATCGCAATCTACCTACTTAATCAATCTCCTTCAAAAGCTACTGACAAAACCCCTTATAAATTTTGGACAAGCAAGAAACCGTCCCTAAATCATCTTCATGTTTGGGGTTGTCCAGCCGAAGCTAGGCCTTATAGACCTAACGAAGGAAAGTTGGACGCTAAAACGTTAGTAGTTATTTTGTAGGATATTCTCAAAGATCTAGGGGATATAAATTCTATGACCCGAAAACTAGAACATTTTTCGAGACTGGCAATACTAGGTTCTTTGAGGATGTTGAATTTAGTGGGAGAAATAGTAATGATTTTGAATTTGAAGAGTTAGAGGAACCACTCTATGTTCCTCAAACTTTAGTTCCTGTTGGAAATCAAGTAATTGTATCTGAAATTCAACAAAGAACATACAATTCAAAATAATATAGAGACTCCCGTAAATAACGGACAACATGAGAATGTTGGACATAAGAAAATTCAACAAACTCAATTTGAGGATGAACCAGTGCCCTTAAGAAGATCTATTAGAGCTAGAAGAAATGCTATTCCGAATATTTTGATATGTGTCTTGCGAAGAATTAGGACACCTTAGGTTTAGTGGGAGATGATCTAATCACCTTCCATGAAGCCATTAATAGTTCTAATTCTCATAAGTGGATCAATGCCATTAATAAGGAGTTAAAATCAATGAAAGACAATGACATTTGGGATCTTGTCCCATTACCTAAAGGTGTAAAACCTATTGGTTATAAATTGATATTTTGAAACCAAAAGGGATTAGCAAGGTAATATGGAAAGATATAAGGCACGTCTTGTTGCTAATAGATTTACTCAAAAAGGAAGGCATTGATTATAAAGAAACATTTTTTTTTTCGGTATCTTCTAAAAACTCTTTTATGATCATTATGGCATTAGTGGCACATTATGATCTTGAGCTTCATCAAATGGATGTTAAGACAGCTTTTCTCAATGGCGACATTGAAGAAACTATCTATATGAAGAAACCAGAAATGGTGACTAATTTGGATCAAACTAGTCAACTAGTTTGTAAACTTAAGAAATCCATTTATGGGCTTAAGCAAGCATCTCGTCAATGGTACTTAAAATTTAATCAAGTTATTCTTTCATTTGGTTTTGAAATGAATCTTGGTGAAGAATGTGTATACCATAAGATCAGTGGGAATAGATTTATAATTTTGGTCTTATATGTGGATGATATTTTACTTGCTAGTAATGATAAGGACCTTCTAAAGGAAACTAAGAAATTTCTCTCAAACATATTTGAGATGAAAGATCTTGGTGAAGCTTCTTTTGTATTAGGAATCCAAATACATCGTGATCGTTCACGAGGTATTTTAGGATTATCACAAAAGAGCCATATAGAGAAGGTATTACAAAGGTTTAGCATGCAAAATTGTAAACCACATGACACCCCTGTCTCTAAGGGAGATAAATTCAATCTAAAGCAATGTCCTAAAATTAATTTTGAATCCAAGTAAATGAAAAATATCCCTTATGCACCGGCAGTAGGAAGCTTAAAGTATGCGCAAATTTATACTCGTCCAGACCTTGCATTTATTATTGGGATGCTTGATCAATACCAAAGCAATTCGAAAAGAAGAACATTAAGTCGCATCCAAAAGAATGATGAAGTACCTATAAAACATTTAACTACATGCTTATGTATATAAAATCGGATCATTTTGAGATCATTAGGTATTACGATTCTGTTTTACTGGATGCAAAGATGTCGAAAAACATCATATGGTTATGTCTCTTGTTGAAGAGAAATAAGTATAAAAATGAACAAATAGATATACAACTAATAGGATCAAACTTCATATTATTGGATCCATTTTTATAAAGTGTTATCTCTTTTGATTTTTCACGAGCATAATGCTCATATGGGTGAAACAACTTTTTATAATGCTTAAATCAGTGAGAGTTTGTGTTGTTTTCTATTTCTTTGTGTTGATTTTTATTTATATTGATCTCATTTAAGTTAAGTAGGACTAGTTGGAGAATATATATATGCGTTCATAATATATACTTCATTAATATTTCATGCTACATATCTATACTTAATCTATGTCATTTAGTTGGATATATATATATATATATATATATATATATATATATATATATATATGTGATTAATGTGGGTTTAGTTGCGAATCAATTACAACGACTGCCCCTTTAGTTCCTATACTTATAAGACTAATGAACGAGATTGTGTTGGATGACAATAAACGTGCACATAAGGGTTGTCATTCATATTATAAATGATTTAAGGAATTTGTTTAGTAAAAGATACATATTAATATTAATTCAAGTGGGAGATTGTTAGAACATGAATTAATTAATATGTGTCATTTAATTTCATGTGTTATAATCATTTAAATAATGTTAAAGTATAGATAAAATATGAAATCACTAGTTTTACATTCTCATTCATTCCAAAATCTTTCTAATTACTTGAAGACTAAAGAGAATAAGGGCACTCATCATTTAGAAGATCCACTCTTCCCTACTTTGAAGACTATCTTCATACTTGCTCCTTTTTACTCAAGAACAAGACTAAAAATATTATCATGAAATCACAAGGTACACGCTTCCGTCTTCATCTTCTTCTCTTCTTAATCTAGTTATGAGACAATTCATGTTTAATGAATCATTTTGTTTCAACGTAACAATCACTGACACACATTTTCATATTATAAGTGGCACATCTCAATACACAAACTGGCTACATTCGATCCAAATTTGGTCCAGTTTAAAAATTTGTTTTTCCCACATAAACCACATTTCCATATAAGAGGAAACCAAACCCAGCATCAAAACCAACTGCTGCCCACAAACAGCTAGTAGATCCAAATGATACAAACGCTGCCCAAACAGCATAAACAACAACTAATCTATATAGTATAAATGGGAACTTATACTTGCTACAGCACAATGAACAGTTTTAATGGTCAAATTTTTCATTTTGTCCTCACTAAATTGTTTCTTTCCCATTTTGCCCTTAAAAAAATTTAAATTAAAAAAAAAAAACATGTCCTCGGACACGGGCGATTAAAAAAAAAAAAAAAACGTATCCTCGAACACGGACTTTTACTAGTTTGTCATAAGACCAATTCTTATTTCATACTTACTCTATCCGTCACACTAAATGTTAACCTTTTGTATATAAACACAGGAATTAATAAAATGAATGAACAATGCTAGAGTTACAAAATAAATTCAAAAAACCTTGCTCACAAAATAAGTTAACAATATTTTATCGATTGCTTCGATAGTAGACCCGCTACACATTAAATAAAAACACCAATAAAATCACTAAACGTAGAATTTTGTAAGCAAGTTTTAGTGACTATTTTGTTCCCTTGGTATTACTCAAAATGAATAAATGGTGTAAGTGTTTTGAGTATAAAAAGAGAATTATGAGAGAGAAATTGAGATAAAGAATAATGTAAAGAATAATGAGTGTCTGTGTGTATGATTATTGTGAGTATGCAAGTAGGTCGATATCATAAATAAACATAATATCTGGATAAGATAATTGGTCGATATCATTAATGAAACCAATTAATATGTGGGCATTGCCCATTGCTTTTGAGAGGTCCATTTTGCAGAAAAATCATTTTCAAGTGTCTTATTGATGAATTGTATCTATATTTGGATGTTTCATTACCTCTAAAATGACCCTTTCTCATCCCTCGAATCAAAATATGATACGTAACGTAATACTATGCTTTAAGACATGGGCGGACCTACATAGGGCTAAGAGGAGGCAGTAGCCCCTTCTTGACTTTTTTTTTTTTTTCTTTCAATTGTGTAATTTCGATCACTAGTAAAAGCCCGTGTTCGAGGATACGTTTTTTATTTTTTTATTTTTATTATTTTTTTTAATTGCCCCGTGTTTGAGGACACGTTTTTTTTTTAATTTTTAATTTTTTTTTAAAGGGCAAAATGGGAAAAGGACAAATTAGTAAGGGCAAAAAATGGAAATTCGGCAAATGAAACTGTTCATAGTACTGTAGATAGTGGAGGTGCCATTTATACTATAGATTAGTCCCTCCATTTCATCTAAAATTACGCTTTAGTCTTGGACCTGAAGATTAAATGTATGAATTACATTGAATATAGAAGTATTAAAACAATTTCATTTAGAAAGTATAGTTTTCATTTTAGAAAGTGTGATTTTTAACGAGACACCAATGAGGTAAAGAGCGTAAGTTTTAGTGAGACGGAGAAGTATATGTAGAAAAATATTTTATATTTATGATTTTCTTTTAGCAGGTAAGATTTGTAGATGTTGAACCTTTTGATATTGTGCTAAATCGTATGAGAGATCAATTAATTTATTATTGTCGCCATTAAAGTAGGTATTTAACTATGTCTAAAATTGTATTGTATAGGAGAAAAATAATCAAAAAAAAAAAATTGGGGGAAGCTTCCTTTGCTCCCAATTTTTTGCCCCCCCCCCCTTCCTAACATTTCTGGCTCCGCCACTGCTTTAAGATATACTCCTTCAGTCCTACGTGACCGTATACTTATTATTTTTTTTCTTCGACCGTATCACGTAACTGGATACTACTGAAAATGGCAAAGATTTTACATTATTTCTCTCATTCATTCTCTATAAATATTTAACTTTTATACTTACAACACAAATCAACTAATTATTTCTTACACTCATTCTCTCTCCTATTTAAGTTTTCATACTCACAAGCACCTCCTCCCACTATTTATCTCTCCTACTTTTTCTTAATTATTGTGCCCAGTTTTTTTGTTCTCCAATCAGGTGAGACGGAGGGAGTACTTACAAGAATTTCTTAAATTTTGAAAAAGATATTTATTAAAAATGAGATTTAGTTAACCATACATTTCCTAAATGGTGTTTTACTAGCTTAATCTTATATAAGAATAGAAAAATATATATTTTCTTTTTAGCTGGGACACAAAATCTTGTAAGAAAATCATTTATTTTAATGAAAGTTAAAAAAAAAAAATTGGTTTTAAGACTGTTAAAATTATTTGATTCATTATTAAAATCAAAATTATTATACGACAAATCTAACAGTAACTAGCAGTCTCTCACAATTTTAAAAGTAAAATCGAAAGTTTTAACTTGCGTTTAATTCACGAGTTAAAATGTCTATCTTTGTTAAAAAAAAAAAAAAAAAAAAGTTAAAATGTCTATCTTTCAATTAAATGTCTTTTTGTCGATTAAATTTGTTCAAAATTGTAATATGGTGATTTTAATAATGCAAACTAATCGTTTTAATAGTATAACCGACACTTTTAACTATAAAAAATTGTATAAAATGAGTGTCAGATTTTTGTTTCATAAAAATTCTCTAATTTTGAAGACACAATTATATAAACTTAAATATTTAAAAGATTTGACTCATCAAATACAATAATTTTTATTGAGTTCCAAAAATAATGTTTTATTAAGACAAGACATATCCATTTAGATGTGTATTTAAGTTATTAGTTGCCACGTGGGAATATTAAAAAAAAATCATCAGTTTTGATAATGCCAAAAATTTACAATTTTTTAATTTAGAAATATGATGGAATAAAACAAAATGACTCATTAAACTGTTTGCAATTTTTTGTTATGAAGCAATAATCAGTTCATACAATTTTTTATGCAATTTTCATCATGCGTAATTTGAAAACAGTCTCTCTATATTTTAATAAAAAAACAAGAGTATATGAGACCTTACTTACCACACATTTTATTTTGCGGAAGGTTTTAGGATAATCATGTTGTTGTCGTCGTTGTTGTTGTTGTTGTTGTGGGGCTATTAAAACTTAAATTGGTCAATTTAATCAGTTATTTGGTGGGCGTTTCCCATGGTTTTTGTGAGGTCCCTTATGTTGGAAAATCATGAATTGTAATACTCCCTTTTTTCGTCCTTAAAAGATTGTTCTGTTGTATATTTTACAATTATTAAGGAAGAGCTTCACCTTCTTGTACCTTAGTAGATTTATACTAACATTCATACTTAAGTTTAGAAATGAAACATATTTTTTGGAATAAATCAAAATGACAAATGAGACAATCTTTCAGAAATGGAGGGAGTACTCGTTAAAGAGATAGCATCCATCTTGGGAGGATATTTTTATTCTCTAAAACCTCCTATCGAGGTGAACTTACTTCTGCTCCCTTTATTATAAAATAAAATTATTTTTTATTTTAAAATATTCTAAAATTTTAAATTTAATAATAAATATTACTACCTCCGTTTCACCTCAATTGAGCCATGAGATAATTTTACGGTTCTTAAAAAAATGAATAAAGTATTGAAAGTGGGTAGAAGATTAGAGGAAAAAGAATGTAAAAATAAAAAATATTTAATAGGAGAGAGAATAAGTGAGAGAAATAATAAGTTAATGAATGGTTTTTTGTAGGAGAGAGAATGAGTGGAAGGAATAGTAAGTTAATGATTGATTTTTTTGTAAATATGATAAAATTATAAGGGTATAATGAATGATTTTTTTGTAAATATATAAACATTATGAGGATATAAATGTCTGAAACACTGTTCACTTATTTTCATTTATGAAATGGCTCAATTGAAGTAGAACGTCCCAAAAAGAAAAGTGGTTCAATTGAAGTGGGGCGGAGGGAGTATATATATATATATATATATATATATATATATATATATATATTTTTTTTTTTTTTTTTTTTGATACCCGGTTCCCAGCCTTTCGGACTAATCCCGACCATCAGTACCGGCCCCTCGGTATGCCGGGCGGAGGTAAATCGCGGGATGTGCCCTATGCACCATACGGGTGGCAAAGCACTTTATACTCCGCAGTCCCAACGGAGCCCTCCTACAAGGCATTTACATCACTCTTACATCATCAATCGGCCGCTCAAACTCGCTTCCCGCCGAGGCAATTGCATCACTCTTACAACACCAATTGGCCGGCTCCAAACTACTCGCCAAGATTTGAACTCCCACACCGAGGATACTGGCCCCCAAAGAATACCGCTTTAACCGCACCTACGCAGCTGTCCCTGAGTATAAATATTTGTTATTATGTTTACTTGTAAACGTCTAGTTTTGCAATCAATAATTTTTTTTTTTCGTACATATGGATAATGTTATTAAGAAAATAGATATTTATTTTGTGGATAAAAGATATTTATTTAAAAAAGAAGGAAATATCAAATCAGTGCAAAGTCATGATTACGCACCTTTATTTTAAAAATCTCAGCACTAAAAAATTATGAATTATTCTTTGAGTTTGATCATTCATTGCAATTCTAAAGAAATATTCTGGAATCACTCAGTAGTTTTTGAAAGTTATTGTAATTGTGTTATTTAGTTTCCCTAGTATATTGATTAATTATAGGAATGTTACATGATTCTATTGAAAATGGGTAACAGAAAGTTAAATTTGACTTATTGTTGATCTAGGTTTCTAACGAAAGTTCGTTATTTGTTAACGAAACTAGTTACAAATGGTAATCTACATTTGTTGTAGATTATACAACTCATTTATTGTCTCAAAACCATTTCCGGGTGAATGAGAAATTAATGACAAAGTTTTGTAACTTAACGAAAGTTAGTTAAAGGGTGTTTTGAAGTGCTCGGCCAAGCAGAGTCCTTGACTCGGCCGAGCAGAGCACAGAAATTGGCCAAATTCTCTGGACAAGTTTGCTCGGGCGAGGCACATGTCTGCTCGGCCGAGCAGTTTGATCAACACGGCCGTGCGAGTCTATTGACTCGGCCGTGCAGCTTGGTGCTCGCCGAGCGAGTCCTCGACTCGGCGAGCGCATCCCGAACAGTGCCAATTCAAACTGAAAGTTGTGTCCTTTCGTGGGAAAAGACACAAACCCCTTAACTCTCTTTATAAGCTTCCCCTCCGAATTTCAATTCATTAATACAGTCATTTGAGCATTCCTACCCTCTAGTAAGATAGATTAACATACCCAAATCATTGGCATATTGTTGCATTCTTCCTTTCAAGTCCAAAGTTCTAAACAATCTTTTGTTCGTTAGATTAGTTATATTGGAGTGTTCCTTATAACTAATAGTAAAGTCGTTTTATCTTACTAGAAGATTGTCATTTAAACCGTAAGCACCTGTGCGGGGCAATAACTTCTTACGGAGATTGTATTTAATACAAGACTCGACTTGTCTCTTATTCTCCAATCTCCGTTACATTTTCTGTTAAGATTTCTGTTAAGTTCTTGAGAAGCCTACCAAAGTCCAACAATCGTAAGAAGTTATTTGCGCTTCTTCAAGACCTTCAAAGATGGCAAATGAGAAAGATGTCTCCTCATCCAGTCAAGGGAATGTTACGCCTCCTTCTCAAGGTGACGCTACATTCAACCATGTTGCACCCGCTCCTACTCCACATCACGTCGGTCATGGTGAAAAACCCGTGAAATTCACTGGTGTGGATTTCAAGAGATGGCAACAAAAGATGTTCTTCTACTTGACCACCTAAGCTTGCACCGCTTCTTAAAGAAAGATCCTCCGGCGGTGGAAAATGGTGATCCCGACCCCCAAAGGCAAATGGCAAATGAGGCTTGGGCTCACGGTAATTTTTTATGTAAGAATTACATCTTAAATGGACTTGACGATGCACTATACAATGTGTATAGTACCGTCGAGTTAGCCAAGGCGTTGTGGGACACCTTGGAAAGGAAATACAAGATAGAAGACGCCGGGTCAAAAAAATTTGTCGTCGGTAAGTATCTTGACTTCATGATGGTCGATTCCAAATCGGTAACAACTCAAGTAGATGAATTCCAAATCATTCTACATGGGCTTGATGCCGAGGGGTTGATCATGAATGATCCATTCAAGTTGGCTTCTATCATTGAAAAGTTGCCGCCTTCGTGGAAGGATTTCAAGAACTATCTCAAGCATAAACGCAAGGAGATGTCCTTGGAAGACATTGTTGTTCGTCTTCAATTAGAAGAGAACAATAGAATCAACGGGGCCGAGGTTGCTAAGGGCAAGATGGAGGCTAAGGTCAATCTCGCCGAGGCTAGCACAAGTGGCACAAAGAGAAAGCATTCCGAAACTGCTGGGAATGCTAAGAAAGGGAAGAAGAAGGGCTCTAAGAAGTTCAAGGGGTCGTGCTATAATTGTGGCAAACCGGGCCACTTAGCAAAGAACTGTCGTCTTCCTAAGAAAGAGACTAATAATGTTGACCACATGGACTTAGACTTTGCAGCAATGATCTTTGAGGCCAACGTTGCAAATTTGGAGGAGAATCCAAAAGCTTGGTGGATAGATACCGGTGCTACCCGCCATATTTGTGGTAACAATGAGAGTTTCTCCTCCTATACTCCCATCTCCGGAAGAAACTCTACATGGGAAATTCTGCGACCTCCGATGTTCAAGGCATTGGAAACGTGATATTGAAGATGACTTCCGGAAAAGAAGTAACCTTGTTGGATGTGCTGCATGTTCCAGACATCCGTAAAAATTTGGTGTCCGGCGCTTTGCTTAGTATGGCCGGTTTTAGACTAGTATTTGAATCTGACAAATTTGTACTAACCAAGAATGGTTTTTTTCTTGGAAAGGGTTACCTCGAGGAGGGCCTTTTTAAAATGAATGTAATGACTGTGATCCGCCAAAGTGCGATGAATAAAAATTGTGTCTCTTATGTTTACTTGTCGGAAAGTTCTAATTTATGGCATGATAGATTAGGACATGTAAACCTCGACACCATTAAGAAATTAGCGAGACAAGATTTAATCCAAATAACTAAATTCGACTCGACTAATAGGTGCGAAGTTTGTGTTGAGGCAAAAATGACGAAGTCGCCTTTTAATGCAATAGAAAGAAACACGACTCCTCTTGAATTAATTCACACCGACATATGTGATTTAAAACTTGTGCAAACTCGATGAGGTAAAAAGTACTTCATTATATTTATAGATGATTACACTAAGTACTGCTATGTTTATCTCTTAAGAAGTAAGGATGAAGCCTTAGGGGCTTTTGAGACTTATAAGAAAGAAGTTGAGAATCAACTTAACTTGAAGATTAAGAAAATTAGAAGTGATAGAGGTGGAGAATATGAAGCACCGTTTGAAGGACTATGTTGGGAATCCGGCATAATTCATCAAACAACGGCTCCATATACCCCTCAATCTAATGGAGTTGCTAACGCAAAAACCGTACTCTCAAGGAGATGATGAACGCGCTTTTGATAAGTTCAGGCTTACCCGACAACTTATGGGGGGAAGCAATACTCACTTCTAATTATGTTCTTAATAAAATACCCAAGAAAGGTATTGATAAAACACCCTATGAATTGTCGCATAATCGTAGGCCATGTTTTAAATACCTTAAAGTGTGGGGGTGTTTGGCCAAGGTTGAAGTACCTAAGCCGAAACAAGTCAAGATTGGTCCAAAGACCATTGACTGTGTTTTTATTGGATATGCCAATAATAGTAGTGCCTATCGTTTTATAGTACACAAATCAGACATTCCTGATATGCATGTAGGAACTACTATAGAATCAAGGAATGCGGTATTCTTTGAAAATATCTTTCCGGCTAAGGACAGGAAAGATATAGGTTCTAATAAGAGAACACATGAGTCTACAACCGGTCCTTCTCAAATAGAAGATGAAGAACCGAGACGTAGCAAAAGGGCAAGAGTGGAAAAGTCTTTTGGTCCTGATTTTCTATCTTACATGTTAGAAAACGAACCAGCAACTGTTAAAGAAGCTTTATCCGGTCCAGATAGTTCGTTCTAGAAAGAGGCTATTAACAGTGAAATAGAATCCATAATGCTCAACAATACTTGGGAATTAGTTGATCTCCCTCCAGGTTGCAAACCATTAGGTTGCAAATGGATCCTTAAACGAAAGTATAAGGCGGATGGATCAATCAAAAAGTACAAAGCTAGGCTGGTTGCCAAAGGCTTTAGACAGAAAGAGGGATATGATTTCTTCGATACATACTCCCCCGTCACAAGGATCACATCAATTCGTGTTCTCATAGCTATTGCAGCAGTGCATAATCTTGAGATACACCAAATGGATGTGAAGACTGCTTTCCTAAATGGAGAACTTGATGAAGAAATTTACATGGAACAACCCGAAGGGTTCGTGGTTCCTAGTAAAGAACGAAAGGTGTGTAAACTTGTAAAGTCCTTGTATGGACTAAAACAAGCACCTAAACAATGGCATGAGAAGTTCGATAGAACCATGTTATCGAATGGATTCAAGATTAATGAATGTGACAAATGTGTCTACATTAAAGGAACATCTGAATCATTCGTTATCGTTTGTCTTTATGTAGACGACATGCTTATAATGGGAAGTAATCATGATTTAATCATGAATACCAAAGGCATGTTAAAGAAGAACTTTGACATGAAAGACATGGGATTAGCTGATGTAATATTAGGGATAAAGATCTCTATAACATCTGAAGGATTAGTTCTTTCACAATCCTATTACCTAGAGAATGTTCTTCGGAAATTCAATGTCTTTGATGACCCTCTGGCTAAAACACCGGTAGACTTGGCTCTACATTTAGCCAAGAACAAAGGGGAACCAGTTTCTCAACTGGAATATGCAAGAATAATTGGTAGTCTGATGTACTTAACGAATTGTACTCGTCCAGACATTGCATATTCAGTGAGCAAACTAAGTAGGTTCATAAGTAATCCTAGTACTGATCATTGGAAAGCACTAATGAGAGTACTAAGATATTTAAAGTATACATTAAACCATGGGATACTTTACAAGAAATATCCAGCAGTATTAGAAGGATACTGTGATGCCAATTGGATATCGGACACGAAAGACTCTAAGTCCACGAGTGGATATGTATTCACAATAGGTAAAGGAGCAGTGTCATGGAAATCCTCCAAACAAACGTGTATAGCCAGATCCACGATGGAATTTGAGTTTATAGCTTTGGATAAAGCTGGAGAAGAAGCAGAATGGCTTAAGAATTTCTTGGAGGATATTCCTTGTTGGAGTAAACACATTACTGTTATGATACATTGTGATAGTCAATCAGCAATAGGAAGGGCACAGAATAGTATGTACAATGGTAAGTCTAGACATATTCGTCGTAGACACAATACCATTAGACAGTTGATCAAGAATGGCGTTATCACTATTGATTATGTAAAGTCATGTGATAACTTAGCGGATCTGTTTACCAAAGGTATAAATCGAGATCAACTGTATAAACTGTTAAGGGGAATGGGTTTAAAACCCACAACAAAAGAACTTATAGCGGACACTCAACCTTGAGAAATGGAGATCCTGCACTTGGTTCAATGAGACAACCAAGTTATAAGTTCTAGTAGAGTTACTTGGAAACAACAACTCGGTTTATTAACCCGGAAATGTTGAATACTCATTCCCTAACATCCAAGTACAAGCACATGCAAAGAAGGGTAAGGATAAGTTGAGAAAACTTTTAATGATTTCTATACCTACGGGTGGAGTAGTGCATGATACTCCTTATAGTGAGAATCACCTATATAAGCGAGAGGTAACTAGGTCGCCTCTAAATGAACGCTTATGAATGAGATACGATCCAGGGCCGAAATGGACAAAACGTGAGAACAACAATTGTTAGAGCAGTTATTATGTGAGTATTATTGTCTTGGTATACATCCGACAGTCACTGGTTCAAAGCGACTCGCTACCAAATGGCTAGTATATCCGATAATATTTAACTAGGGAGGATTCAAGGCCACAAGCTATCTATCCCGATGTAATAATAGTTCGCCGGAACTTTGGACGAAATTGCATTCATGCATTAATTTTCATTCATGTGGGGGATTGTTGGAAATGGGTAACGGAAAGTTAAGTTTGACTTAATGTTGACCTAGGTTTCTAACGAAAGTTCGTTATTTGTTAACGAAACTAGTTACAAATGGTAATCTACATTTGTTGTAGATTATACAACTCATTTATTGTCTCAAAACCATTTCCGGGTGAATGAGAAATTAATGACAAAGTTTTGTAACTTAACGAAAGTTAGTTAAAGGGTGTTTTGAAGTGCTCGGCCGAGCAGAGTCCTTGACTCGACCGAGCAGAGCATAGAAATTGGCCAAAGTCTCTGGACAAGTTTGCTCGGGCGAGGCACATGTCTGCTCGGCCGAGCAGTTTGATCAATACGGCCGTGCGAGTCTATTGACTCGGCCGTGCAGCTTGGTGCTCGGCCGAGCGAGTCCCTTGACTCGGCCGAGCAGATCCTGAACAGGTGCCAATTCAAACTGAAAGTTGTGTCCTTTCGTGGGAAAAGACACAAACCCCTTAACTCTCTTTATAAGCTTCCCCTCCGAATTTCAATTCATTAATACAGTCATTTGAGCATTCCTACCCTCTAGTAAGATAGATTAACATACCCAAATCATTGGCATATTGTTGCATTCTTCCTTTCAAGTCCAAAGTTCTAAACAATCTTTTGTTCGTTAGATTAGTTATATTGGAGTGCTCCTTATAACTAATAATAAAGTCGTTTTATCTTACTAGAAGATTGCCATTTAAAACGTAAGCACCTGTGCGGGGCAATAACTTCTTACGGAGATTGTATTTAATACAAGACTCGACTTGTCTCTTATTCTCCAATCTCCGTTACATTTTCTGTTAAGATTTCTGTTAAGTTCTTGAGAAGCCTACCAAATTCCAACAGATTCTAGAATCGTGATTGAATAACAATGTGCATATATTTTCTTATTCTCATTGTAAACAATCAAGAGAGTGAATACAATTTTTTTTTTATGGTATCATAGCTATTACTCCATATCTTTGATCACTACTGTAAATAGCTAACACCTCTCAGAATAGTCCTAAAGAGCATTCGATGTCAAATGCTAATACAGAAAGTGTAGCAATTGATACGAAGTCTCCTTACTATGTACATCCCTCGGATCATCCGGGGTTGATCTTCATCACGTAGCCCTTGACCTATAGTGGGGATAACTATTTCACATGGAGGAGCAATTTCATGAATGCTCTCCAATCCAAAAACTAGGCAAGCTTTGTTGATGGTTCGATTGCAATACCCGATGGTAATTCCGGGGAATTGCAGCCATGGATCCAGTGCAACGCACTTGTGTAAGTGCTCCAATTTGAGCTTGTTAGCATTTTCGTTAGAAAATTAACGAAAGTTATAACATTACTAACATTCCTAACATTCCTAACTTTTCTAACAAAGTAAGGGTAAAATGGGCATTGCCATTTTAAGTTAAACCAAGAAAATAATCTCAAAAAGCAAAAGAAATTAGAAAAATCCGAATTAAGAAAGTTGAAAAACAGCTTCAGTTTGAATTTTAAAAAGATTATTCTTCCTGTCCAAAAGCCAGCATCGTAAAATGAACAAAGGCACGCGTCGATCCTTGTCCGCGCGGATATGTTTGCTCCTCACAGGGCTATAAATTGAACCCTCCTCTCTCAGTTTACATAACACATTTTGATCACAAAGAACGGTTCAAGGCGAATATAGAGAGAAAACAGCTGGGAATCTCTAGATTGCCACCATTTTCTCTTGAATCTTTCCCAATCTCACTCCAAACACAAATCCAAACACCAAACCTTGATACTCCTCAAGCCAAACACCAAATCTTGATATTCCTCAAGTCAAATTCCAAGCCTAGGAAGATAGGGTGTCACCATTGGTAAAGCCCTCCTTCTTGAAACCCTAAAACTCCCTTTTAATTTCTTGTTCATCTTGTTCTTCCTACTTTGATCTACTTTATGTCTAGTTTAACTTAAGTCTTGACCTAAGATGGTCATCTTGACGTTCACTTTCATGAATGACCATCTCAAATGGTCCATATTCTAAATCTCTAGTTGGTTTTCTCTTTAATTTCATCTTTACAAAGATCCCCTTTCCCTTTGCAAAGGATATGTTTAAACCCCATAAATTCCCCAAGGATGACTTGAATATGATAACCACTTGACACAAGGTAGTGGAATCAAGTCTAGGGATGAAAATGGGGTGAACATAGATGCAAACCCCCCAAAAATCACATTTTCCCTCAAGAACATCTTGCTGTCCAGTAGCATTGTTCTGAGAACTCATTCCATTTCCCTATTTTTGGACCCAGTAAAACTTGAATTGGGTGTTGACTACAAAATACTTTTTGTAGCCAACATCCAGAGCTTTCCATACATATTTTTACTTTATTTTTTGCGTGAGTAAAACTCCATTTTTCAAATTTTCTTTTGAAGGTCAGTTCATCAGTCTCTGGAAATCCAGATTTCAGATCTGAGATTTCCAGAAAGTTTTGACCCCTCAAATCATCTCCAAAATGAAAAGTTATTTTACAGAAACCTTTTCTAAGGTGTTTTGAACATTTTTCATTCCCGGACTTTTTCCAGATTCTGGAGTTTTCAAGCCCTAAAGTCCATTTCAAAGTCAAGGGTCAACTGCCTTTTTCATTCTGGCAGAAATGGTTTTCAACTTCCAAAAATCTTTTGAGTTCCAAATCTCAACCCAAAAATCATCCAAAAAATCATGGGATCAGTTTAAAGCCTTAAAAAGAGTTCCCAATTTTTACTTACCTCAGTTTAAACTTATTTTGGCCAAAACACATACACACACACACACACACACAACAAAGGATTTTGAATGTTTGGAAGACTCGTTTTTACGAGGCGTTCCGGGTGCACACTAACGTCCTTCCCGGCACGTAACGTGACCTCCGAACCTAAATTATCGATCTCGGGCTTTTTCAAAGTTTTGGCCCTTAAAACAAAAATGGCGTGGCGACTCCGTTTGATTTTCAAAAATCGGGTACATCACAAAGGGCGACTACTGGGGATAAGAGATGCTTTTTTCTAAAAAAAAAAAAAAAATGATATTTGGTATATTGGTGGAAACCATTAAACTTCCCGTTATCGCCTCCTAACACGAGTCGGGGATAAATTGTGGTTTAACAATCCCACGTACCGGTATCATCGTTTTCAAAAAAAAAAGCTTTCGAGGGTCAAGCTTCCGTCCCGACATTTGAAAATCCTTTGTTTTGTGTGTGTTGATTTTTGCACATTTTTCGTGTTGTTTTGGCCGCCTCGGAAAAAGTCAAAATTTTGACTGTCGGAATAATGTCCCTAACTGTCGGAATTTTTGTGATTATGTGCTTATGTGCTCATTAATTTTCAAAAAAAAAATTCAAAAAAAAAAGATTTTTCAAAAAAGAAAATTTCCAAAAAAATCATGCATCATACTTTTTAAGACACATAAAAAAATTTCTATTTTACTCGTAAAAGAAGATAGATCGCTTGCACACTACGCGCACGTTGACCGTACACCGCACACCACGCCCTTAACCCGGGAAATCCTTGTCGCGGTCCGTTTGGTCTTATTACGCCTCTCTGACGAGCACATGTGACTACCCAAACATCCCATGGAGCCTCGTGTCGACCATGCACTTGTCCGTGACACACTTTGTCCGAGACCCGGTTGGTTTTTAGTCCGGGTCTCGTGTCATGCCCCGTCTCGTGTATAGACCTTTCCTTTCAAGCCTTTGTCGGCATACCGACTCAATATCTTTCGGGTCCCTAATCGCCGAAGTTCTCGCCGGTTTTCCGCCGCAGACTTTGACCAAGATATTGACCGGCGCCTTGACTTCGGCTCGATCGGCACAAATTATACACCGACTCCCAAAGATGACACCGAGTCATCAAGGATTAATGATTATTCCATGCCTAATTACGGCTTAATTGACGACAAGTCAAGATCAATCGTGGACATTCATCACCCAAATCATGCCGACTTTATCGCCGAGCTTCCTGGACATTATCTTGACTTTGACGTCGCCTTTGTCCGTAATTTACATCGAATGCTCATTAAGACTCGATTACCCGCCGTACTTCTAGGATCGTTTTTCTTTCGGTCGGTGGGATCCGCTGCCCTATAGGACCCTCGCCCGGGCCGTCCACCCCGGGAGGTCGAAATACAGTGTGGAATACGAGGGGCTTATAGACGTAGTGACGGGGCCCACCGATCCAGAATCGCAGTAGTCCGAAAAAAAAAAGAGAAGAGCAATCTTTTCCAACCGATTAGGTTAATAAAACGTGTTTTAAGTAAACATGAACAAATAATCGCATGTTGCATGAGCCTAAGAGCCCAAACACCTACCCTCCTTCAATTCCCGCCATCCGAACCCTCGTGTCTTTCCCCCGCAGCCTCCGCACAAAGCTTGGTTTCGGCACCGGGTCACCGTTTAACCGCCTGGGAAGAGTCAAGTGCCTCATCGCCTTCGCCGTTTGTTTCAACTCCGGGTTTCGTAATGTCCGCATCGCTCGGTAACGAGGGGGACAACGTCACTCCGCCTCCCGGACTCCTCGCATGCAATGCAATGGAATCCGCTAGCGTAACGTATGAGAATGCGACAGAAGCACAGCTCGAATAGCCTTATCGAGGCTATTAAGAGCCACGGTTTGGCCGCGCCTCAATCCCGATGGCACCTTCACCGTGGAAGAAGAGGATGACCCCAATCCCAATCTCTGGCCGCCCGATTACTCCAGTGATGCCACCACCAACCTCCTTCGGTGCTACTCGTAACACATGTTCCTCGATCTCCGGGTCGACCACCGGATCCATGCAGCCCGATGGGACGAATCCGCTCACAGCCTCCTGGGGCAAAGTCGCACGGAATGTCCTCTCATGGTTGGGATACCTTAATGCCACAAGCAGATTGGAATCCCACCTCGCTCGGAACCGATCAATCCGCACCTTCACATCAACACCACAATTTGGAATGCCGCCACAATCCGGTTCGGGGCCACAATCAGGAGCCCTCCTCGTAATGGTACTCGGTTCGCTGCTCCTCACACGCCTTTCACAAATCCATTCACTCGCACTTCTATGGGTTATCAAGCCTTCATCCCGGCTTTCATCCGAATCACCAGACCACAAGATCCTCTCTGCTATGCATCCTCGCCACAACCAGCCATGCAATTCAACAACCAGGGACAAAGAACCCGCACTTAAGCCTACTTATGGGCCTCACTCCGAAAATCCAAGCCATATGGCTACCTCAGATCCGCCTCCATCTTCTCTCGCCGATTGAAAGCCAACAAAGAAGTCGCCGGGTTCTATCCTTTTGCCCCAGCCTCCTACCTACACTCCCTGTGGTAATTTGGGCCAAGGACGTTTTCACCTATGCTCCGGATATGGTATTCCTTCCACCAATGCACCACCAGCCTAGTCCTCTTCCTAGCTCAAATATCAGCCTCAGAATTCCCGCTCCGCCTGATCCCCAATTGGCTTGGTTTATGGAGCAACACAAGGAAATGAAAGCACGTATTGCCGAATTGACCGCCAAAAGAACACCGCTCTTCGGCCTACGTATCCCGACTCGATTGTCCCCCGCTCACAAGTTTGTGATGCCCACTCGAATTGTTTGACGGAGCGCATGCCCTAAAACTCACTGACACCTATACTTTGGCAATGAAGGCTAAGGGATGCACAAACCAACAATTGGCCGATTACTTTAGTCTCTCTTTGAAGTCGTGGGCTTTGAAATGGTTTTTCCGATTGCACCAAGCTAGGGCTACTTGGGAACAAATTACCAAGCATTTCTACGTATAAGTATAAAGCCAACTTGGAGTGGGAGACAAACAGAGTTGACTCCGCAAAACAACGATGCAGCCTAATGAGAATATTGGGGATTTCTATAAGAGATGGAACTTAAAGCTCTGGAAATGGCCATTCCTCCTCCGACGAGGAGCGCTTAGACATCTTTCGCTCATGCTTGAAGCCGCATTTGAGAGCTTCCTCGCCCACTTCCCCTACGCCGACTTGCGTGCAATGGTTAATTCCGGGCTAAGTTTGAAAAGGCTTACAATCGCCAGCCGATCGCCGCACTCGCCACGGATATCGGGCTCCTCCCTCCAAAACTACTCTCACTTTCGCTAAAGGCAAAGAGGCGATCGGCCACGCGGACAGATCGTAATAATGCCACTTCCTTTGTTCCCAAGAAGCCCGATGCATCCGCATCCCTACCCAAGACTTGAGAAACTTTGGGATGCCTTTGAGTGATATCTTCAGAGGTTTGGGTGAGAGAAGGTTTGCTCCGGCCTTTGGAAAATTATCGCCTAGAAACCCCAACGCTCCTTTGGATACCTCCAAGCATTGTGCCTTTCATCGCACTACGGGCACTGACGGATGATTGCGTCCCCGAAAAAGGCCATCCAAGGGTTGATTGAGCAAGGGAGGTTAGAGATGCCCGAAGGACCCAATACTATCAATAACCCGCTCCCTAACAACATGAGTGTCAACATGATCGAAGTTTGGTGGTTCAAGCCTTGTGGGCACAATGGAGTTTGACTCGCCCCTTTGCAAGGTCAATGAACCACTATCGCAGCAATGAAGATGGTTGGATTGAGCAAAAAGTTGCCAAGGAAATCTTGATGGAAAGGTCTCGCAATAGCTCCCGCCTCCCGGCCGAAGAATAGATGCATGGTTCAACAAAGAAAGAGCGGCTAGACTGGGGCTACCTATCTTTAAAATAGTCTTTTGAGTCAACCTTCGTAGGTTCTAGTACTTTTCTTTCACCTAAGTCCTTCCCGGACATTTGTCGTTGTAGTCCATTTTGGACATAGTGGTTAAGTGTCTAATTTTTAATATAAGTCTTTTTTCTTTCTTGCTAGACTCGAGACATCATTTGCGCACCCACGTTACACTTAATTGAAATGGTTTTATCCAAAATGATCACTTGTGCCGCTCAACCACTAATTCTTCGAAAATGATTAATATTTAAACTAATCGGAGTGAGAAAATCAATTGATATCCTTCCCAAATGGGGCTTACCAACTCCCCATCTTGCACCTCATATGCTCACATCCCTTTCATCATCATCATCTCGTTGCTCGATGAATTTGCATGGATCTTTTCTCATATAAAGCTTAAGCAAGCAATGAAGACTTAATCTCGTAGGGATTGCGGTTGAAACCTTTCACCCATAGGAAAGCCATTACCTCACCCTTACTAAACACTACCCTCTCATTTCAAGATCGGCGTGTTTTGAAACCCGGTTTAGCCATCATTTTTGCTCCATACTGAGAGAAAGTCCAAGCGAGCCCGAGAAGTTAGCTTCGAGAATCGGCGATGCGCAAATTATCTCAAGCCATGAAGGAAGGACAAAGATAATCCTCAACTCCTCAGAAGCTTTCCAAGTCAAAAAAAAAAAAAACAAAAAAAAAACAAAAAAAAAAAAAAAACAAAAAAAAACAAAAAAAAAAAAAAAAAAAAAAAAAGAAACAAAAAAAAGAAGGATTTTAAAATCCTCACAATCTCGGATATAATTCCAAGCTCCTCGTGAAGCCTTCCAAAAAAAAAAAAAAAAAGAAGAAGAACTCAAAAGTCCCCGACATCTCAAGAAGCTCTCCAATGATCAAAAAGGAGCCCGAATTCTCGCAAGATCGCAAAAGTTGTCGCAGCTCTGACTTCCTCTTATCATTACCTTAAACCAATCCCAAGCCATCCTCTCAATTTTAGAGGATACTCCCATCACCATTACCCTTACCCTTGGCCAAGTCAAAATCCGACCTCTCATTCTTGGAGGCAATTAATCTTCCTCGCCATAGATTTCCCAAACACATCCCCGCGAGCCAACCTCTCATCTTTAGAGGTTCAACAAGAAAGGCCTAGCCGACCTCTCATCTCAAGAGGTCATAATCTCCCAAATCACCCGATAGCCGATCGAAGCCCTAAACCCAACTACAGCCCCTACGGATAGCAAGCTTTCATTCTAATATCCTCGATGTCGGATCAAATTAATGCTTCATTGCTTGCTTAAATTGGCATCTAATCCATTTTGGTTCAAAATTACCAATCAAAGATTGTGCAAATTCAACCCTTCCCTTCATGTGAGCATATTTCATTTCTCCTCACAAACACTTGCCGTGGATGTCCCACTGGGCTTCGCATCCGTGTCTTTCATGGACACTCTAAGTGGGATATGTTATTCAATCCTCCAAATCCTCAAAATCCCCAAAGGTCCTCGCACCCTCGAATTTCAACATTCATTCTCTTTTCATTCGGGATAGGCCCGAACTACGGCGACCCGAGCTCTTCATAATGGAGGGAACGTAGGCAACCGTAAATGGTCCTGGCCGAAATCACAAACAAATCTCAAAAAAAAAAAAAAAAATCCGGTCCTCATCAAGGATCGTCCCTATACACTTTCCGCCCTTCCAAGCTTGATTTTCGATATCGCTGGTTTTCTCCTTGTGATTAATCAAAATATTTGTTCATATCGTATTTAGGGATTGAATAACCCGAACATTAACAAAAGGTTTTAAGCAAATTGTGATCATCATGAATAAGACAAGTTTTCAAGTGTCTCGACAAGTCTTCTCTCTCCATCATAGGGAAATAGAGCCAAACACCGTCTTTTCCGTCTGCAGGGGCTTCCATACACTTTTCCACACCTTGTGATGCTTATACTCTCTCAAAAGAGTCAAACCAAAAGCGAGAGTGTCATACACAAATTCGGGAGACATTCCCATCTTTCAAAAGATATGCCCCCGCACGTAAACATTTCGAGTCTTGTCCAAGAATCGGTTGACTAAGGTCCGAAAAGATGGGTTCCCCTCCGTAAGACTACTCGAATTTCTTCATGCCGGGGCTTGCTAAGCGGTTCTCCTGTGTTCTCCTGTAGCAGCCTCTTCAAGCCGGGGCTTATATAGTCATCTTTGGGTCCACGCTGGGTTCTTCACCACGAGATAGACTCGCCAAATCGCTTCTTCAAAATCTGGACTTTGCCTACTCAGATCCGGGCTTTGTCAAGATGGTCTTTTGGACCCGAATTTTATCAAGTCGCAAGAAAGAATTTCACTTTCGTAACTTGGTACACGGCAGCCTTCCCGTAGCATCGGAATTCAAGATCGTGGTTTCTCCCGCATTAGCAATTCCATCAAATCATCCTCCTGACAAGGTTTCGGCCAAGGTCACAAACTCATCCAAATGAAAGAAGCTTCACTCGTATCAACGTTGGCCCTAAAGTCCGTCAAAGATCGCCTTCAAATGACCAAGAATGAGAGGGAAAGTTTCAATCAAGACCCGGATCCGAATCCAATCTCATCAAGATTGAGGTCCATGTGATATTGCCGACAAAACCTCACCAACAACCGCCGTTTAAATCGCGATCAAGGGTTCTCATCCCCCACTTGATCAAAATCTGTTCCAAGCAGTCTCCGTACCCATGCATCCCCACTAAAAATCTCCCAAGGGCTCATGTAGCATGCACAAAACTTGAGTCAATAGGAATAATCCTAAATCATCGAAGATCATAAATCATAATTTTCCCGCGTAAGCTTAGGCTAAGTGCATCTTCGAAAGCAAGTAAATGCATCATCCCATAATCATTTTTGGTTCCATGCATGCATCCGTCATCATGAATGCCATATATGCATCTTCCTCTTCACTAACGAATGCAAGAATTCAAACGTGAAATCAAATCCCCTTTTTCGGCAAGGATAATCTTCACCAAAGACGACCTCCAATGAATGAAGACGCCTCCAACATCTACGCTTGGCAAAGACAAGCTCCTGCAACTTGCTAAAGACGACCTCCAATGTCCACAAATGGATGAAAACAAATTTCCCAATGAAGACCACCTCGTCTACCGCTTCGGCCGTAGACGCCAAGTTCTCGAATACAAATCGGTCGAGACGCCAAGTTCTCAAAATGCAAATCGGCCGTGGACGCAAGTTCTCAAATGCAAATTCTCCAAACACCGCTGGCCGTAGACGCCAAGTTCTCAAATACAATTCGGCCGTAGACGCCAAGTTCTCAAATACGCTTTGGTCGTGACGCCAAGTTCTCAAATGCAAATCAAATGCCGCCGGTCGAGACGCCAAGTTCTCACATACAAATCGGCCGAGACGCCAAGTTCTCGAATACAAGTCGGCCGTGACGCCAAGTTCTCAAAATGCAAATCGGTCCGAGACGCCAAGTTCTCCAAGGCAAGAAGGTCGAGACGCCAAGCTCTCCAATACAATGCGGTCGAGACACCAAGTTCTCAAAAGCAAGAAGTCCCAATGTGAATACAAGCTCAACCACCTCTACAAGGTCGACGATCACCAAAGAAGATGAAAACTCAACCAAACTCCTCCTTCAGGTCAAAATGCTTCCAAAGACAAAGAAATCGTCGCGTAAAACCGTCCCACGAACAAGAACTTAACAACTCTTCATCAACATCGCCCGTAGCCTCGGGCCTTCCTAAGCAACTACTGTAAGCACAAAGACATGTATGAAAGCATATCTTAGTCAACTACTTTTCTAAAAGAACATTATAGGGCGACTTCCCAAAACAGTCAAACCTTAGGGTGACTTCCCAAAACAGCCAAACCATAGGGCGACTTCCCAAAAATAGTCGATCATAGGGTGACTTCCCAAAAATAGTCAAACCACAGGCGACTTCCCAAAATAGTCGATCATAGGGCGACTTCCCAAAAATAGTCGATCATAGGGTGACTTCCCAAAACAGTCAAACCATAGGGCGACTTCCCAAAATAGTCGATCATAGGGCGACTTCCCCAAAACAGTCAAACCATAGGGCGACTTCCCAAAAATAGTCAAACCATAGGCGACTTCCCAAAAATAGTCGATCATAGGGCGACTTCCCAAAAATAGTCGATCATAGGGCGACTTCCCAAAAATAGTCGATCATAGGGTGACTTCCCAAAACAAATCAAACCATGTGGCGACTTCCCAAAAATAGTCGATCATAGGCGACTTCCCAAAACAAATGATCATAGGGTGACTTCCCAAAAATAGTCAAACCATAGGGCGACTTCCCCAAAACAGCCAAAACCTTAGGGTGACTTCCCAAAACAGTCAAACCATAGGGCGACTTCCCAAAAATAGTCGATCATGGCGACTTCCCAAAACAGTCAAACCATAGGGCGACTTCCCAAAAAATAGTCAAACCATTGTGGCGACTTCCCAAAATAGTCGATCATAGGGCGACTTCCCAAAAATAGTCGGATCATAGGGTGACTTCCCAAAAATAGTCAAACCATAGGGCGACTTCCCAAAAATAGTCATATCATAGCGACTTCCCAAAAATAGTCAAACCATAGGGCGACTTCCCAAAAATAGTCGATCATAGGGTGACTTCCCAAAAATAGTCAAACCATAGGGCGACTTCCCAAAAATAGTCGATCATAGGGTGACTTCCCAAAAATAGTCGTGTCTTAGGGTGACTTCCCAAAAATAGTCGATCTCGTGGGCGACTTCCCAAAAATAGTCAAATCATAGGGTGACTTCCCAAAAATAGTCGATCTTAGGGTGACTTCCCGAAAATAGTCAGTCTTAGTGGCGACTTCCCAAAAATAGTCCAATCTTAGGATTAAAGACCCGAACTACGGCCGGCTTGATTCCTCTCAAGGATACGTAGGTAGCCTATTAAATAGGTTCAGCCACTCGATCACTTGATCATCCCGCCAAATATGGAGCCTTACTTTATCGACGACCCCGCTTCCTTCGAAAGCGCCGTCGCCGAGGGGCTACCGTAAGTGCTCCAATTTGAGCTTGTTAGCATTTTCGTTAGAAAATTAACGAAAGTTATAACATTACTAACATTCCTAACATTCCTAACTTTTCTAACAAAGTAAGGGTAAAATGGGCATTGCCATTTTAAGTTAAACCAAGAAAATAATCTCAAAAAGCAAAAGAAATTAGAAAAATCCGAATTAAGAAAGTTGAAAAACAAATTTCGCTTGAATTTTAAAAAGATTATTCTTCTGTCCAAAAGCCAAATCCGTAGCATATGAACAAAGGCACGCGTCGATCCTTGTCCGCGCGGATATGTTTGCTCCTCGCTGCAGGGCTATAAATTGAACCCTCCTCTCTCAGTTTACATAACACATTTTGATCACAAAGAACGAAGTTCTCAAGGAATATAGAGAGAAAACAAAGGGGAATCTCTAGATTGCCACCATTTTCTCTTGAATCTTTCCCAATCTCACTCCAAACACAAATCCAAACACCAAACCTTGATACTCCTCAAGCCAAACACCAAATCTTGATATTCCTCAAGTCAAATTCCAAGCCTAGGAAGATAGGGTGTCACCATTGGTAAAGCCCTCCTTCTTGAAACCCTAAAACTCCCTTTTAATTTCTTGTTCATCTTGTTCTTCCTACTTTGATCTACTTTATGTCTAGTTTAACTTAAGTCTTGACCTAAGATGGTCATCTTGAAGTTCATCTTCATGAATGACCATCTCAAATGGTCCATATTCTAAATCTCTAGTTGGTTTTCTCTTTAATTTCATCTTTACAAAGATCCCCTTTCCCTTTGCAAAGGATATTTTTAAACCCCATAAATTCCCCAAGGATGACTTGAATATGATAACCACTTGACACAAGGTAGTGGAATCAAGTCTAGGGATGAAAATGGGGTGAACATAGATGCAAACCCCCCAAAAATCACATTTTCCCTCAAGAACATCTTGCTGTCCAGTAGCATTGTTCTGAGAACTCAGTCCATTTCCCTATTTTTTGGACCCAGTAAAACTTGGAATTGGGTGTTAACTACAAAATACTTTTTGTAGAAAACATCCAGAGCTTTCCATACATATTTTTACTTTATTTTTTGCGTGAGTAAAACTCCATTTTTCAAATTTTCTTTTGAAGGTCAGTTCATCAGTCTCTGGAAATCCAGATTTCAGATCTGAGATTTCCAGAAAGTTTTGACCCCTCAAATCATCTCCAAAATGAAAAGTTCTTTTACAGAAACCTTTTCTAAGGTGTTTTGAACATTTTTCATTCCCGGACTTTTTCCAGATTCTGGAGTTTTCAAGCCCTAAAGTCCATTTCAAAGTCAAGGGTCAACTGCCTTTTTCATTCTGGCAGAAATGGTTTTCAACTTCCAAAAATCTTTTGAGTTCCAAATCTCAACCCAAAAATCATCCAAAAAATCATGGGATCAGTTTAAAGCCTTAAAAAGAGTTCCCAATTTTTACTTACCTCAGTTTCAACTTATTTTGGCCAAAACACATACACACACATACACACACAACAAAGGATTTTGAATGTTTGGAAGACTCGTTTTTACGAGGCGTTCCGGGTGCACACTAACGTCCTTCCCGGCACGTAACGTGACCTCCGAACCTAAATTATCGATCTCGGGCTTTTTTCAAAGTTTTGGCCCTTAAAACAAAAATGGCGTGGCGACTCCGTTTTGATTTTCAAAAAAAAATCGGGTACATCACAACTTGTCAAATCATGGTTAATGAACTCAGTTTGCAAAGTATTGCAAGCTAGAGCAACTCACAATAGCACTGCAGAAGAGATATGGAGCGACTTTGAAGAGCAATTCACTCAAGGAATTGCACTTAGGGTCTACGAAATGAAAATATTGATGGCCATGTTACAACAAGAAAAATCAGCGATCTCAACGTATTATGGAAGGCTGAAAGGTATATGGAGCGAACTGCAGAATTTAAGACCGGTGCCTGTTTGCACTTGCGGGGCTGGAAAGAAACTGCAGGAACTTCATGAAAAGGAAAAGGTGTTTGACTTCTTGATGGGACTTGACGAATCATACCAGATGGTGCGTTCACAAATCCTAAGCATCGAGCCACTGCCAGGCATTGGAAAGGCCTATGTGATGGATGCCTAAGACGAGAAGCAACGAAGCATGACATCGGTTAGGATCTCATCTATTGAAGCTACCACCCTACTCGCTAAGGCTTCATTTATGCGAGAATAAAGGCGTGAGCAGAGGACAGACCGACGCAGCGAGCAAGGGGGAGACTCATCAGGGCGAAGACCCCAATGTACACACTGTGAAAAATTTGGTCACACGAAGGAGACATGTTATGAGTTGGTTGGTTATCCTGTTTCGGGATGGACAAAAACAAAGCAGCGAGGGAGCGAACAATCTCGTTTAAGGGCGGCAAACACACCAGCAACATCTTTTGTTGCAGTTTCAGATGCTTCAAGTTTAAATACATCTCAAGGCAGGGCCTTTTCGGACCTTACTCCTAGACAGATTCAACAACTAATGGCTTTTCTAGGCCATCAATCTCAATCTGTAGTCCAAGCTGGACTTTCATCTGGACCAACTGCAAACATGGCCTCACATGAGTTATCTGGTAAGGCAAATTGGATAATTGATACCGGGGCAACGAACCACATAGCATGTAATATTAATTTCATGACTGATGTCCGAACTAATCTAGTTGTTACACCAGTTCAAATCCAAAATGGGGAGAGTGTTCCAGTTCTGGCTTTGGGCCGAGTAAAGCTCAACCAAAACTTAAAACTTGAACAAGTTTTAGGTGTACCAAAATTTCATTTTAATTTGCTTTCAGTTAGTATATTAACTTGGGAATTAAATTGTGTTCTAATATTTGGATCGGACTATTGTGTGATACAGGACTTACTCTCGAGGAAGCCGATAGGAATGGGTAAGATGCGGAATGGCCTATATCATTTGGAACCAACGGAGATGGGAAAGGTTCTTTTGGCAGGAAGGAAAACTTCAGCAGAGTTGTGGCATTGTCGGCTAGGACATCTACCAATTAAGCGAATTTCGTTGGTTACAGATTCATATATCATATATGATTCATCGAAACTTTTCTTTTGTGATGCTTGTCTAAGAGCAAAACAAACAAGGTTGCCTTTCCTATGCATTCAAATAAATCAATGCAAAAGTTTGAATTATTACATTGTGATATTTGGGGTGCATATCGTACTCCATCACATTACGGTGGACATTATATTCTTACTATACACTACATGAAAGTTGACTATTTACGGCGGGGGACACGCGTCCACCGTATATAATACTTATATACGGCGGAAGACACACGTCCGCCGTATATAAGTAATATATACGGCAATGTACTATACCCGCCGTATATAATACTTATACACGGCGAACTTAAGGCGCCGTATATACTTTATACACGTACATTGGATGTATACGTATCTGAGATTTTAATTATATACGGCAGAAAGCAAGTAGCCGCCATAAATAGTACATTATATACGACGGAAGACACGGAGCCGCCGTATATAGGAACATTATATACGGCGGTGTACATTATCCGCCGTAAATATTAATAAATACCGCGAAATCAATTTCGCCTCTCAGTTCGCGCAAAACACAAAATTCCCTCCCTCCTCTCCTCTCTCTCTCTCTCTCTCTCTCCTCTCTAGGGCAAAGCACCGCTCTCAATCGACGGCGACCGGGTGAAGAACCCAGATTTGAAGCTTTCTTTTCTAATTTCTCTCTTATCCGTTTCTTGCCGTCATTATTTTGCCTCGTGAAGATTTCTTTTCTAATTTCTCTCTTTTCTTTCTACTCGTTTCATCTTCTTCACCTCCCTGCGGAAAAACACAAGCTCCTGTGAAAAGATCTGCCTTCTTTCTCTCTCTAAAAAGTCTCATTTTATCACCGCTAGGTACAATTTCTCTCTTATCAGTTTTTATTTTTTTAATGAAATTTAATTTAGTTTTTATATATTTTTTTTTTGAATTTTTTGATTAATTATTTGCAGTTGTAATCTGGAGGTTTAAAACCCTAAATATTCGAAATTTGTATTTTTTTATTTTACGAAATTTGTGTTTCAGACTGATTGATTAGGGTTCTTTTAATTTATCTCCCTAAAGTCATTAGTTTTTATTTTTATGTTTATGTCACAGTACCATGGTGGAAAATAAATACATTAATTGCTTATGTAAAATTGGTACTAAATTGAATCTTTAAATGTAGCCCAATGATCTTAATTGTGCTGCATGTTATCAATTTAGTATCTTGGAAAAATCCAAGAATTATGTTATTGTTATTTTGACTATATGCCTGATTTGGCTACACATTATTGGCATTTTTTAGTTCTTACAATGGTTTGCTCAGGACAAACCTAAACTAATTTTGGCAACTGAACCAACTTTGGAACTTTTCCATATAATATAGATGGTTGATAATTTGATCTAAAGTAAGCGATTAAGTTAATATGCGGGGAGGAGTAGGACTTTCCTCGGTATGATTTGTCGATTTTCATTAAGGTCCTTTACACTTCGACATGATAGAATTCTGTTTATGGGTCATGTCTTTGTTACTGTATAGTCCTTGGCAGGATTCAGTCATGGTAGCATGTTATGTATGTAGTTGGCGCAAAATATTGTCTAGTATATATGTTATGGAATTCCCAACAAGAAAATATATTCCCTAGCATGTTTGTTTAGAGGGTACCCTCTAGCTTGACCAGTGTTTGATGTTCTTAAAGGTGAATCTTATTCAGTGGTTTTCTATTAGGAAAAACTTCATGGAGACTTTTTTAGGAAAGCTTGAGGTGGATCATAAATTATTTGTTCAGTCGTGCATTCTCGTGTTAGATTTGTTAGTCTTAGATTTGAAATCATCCCTTAATGCTACTACATGAATCATTTATATCACGTTATATATTATTAGCTTCTCAATTAGGGGGGGGGGCTTGTGAGAGAGAACAAATGAATGTTGTCATGGGGTTATACTATATCATGGGCCCAAGCTCGACTAATAGGCTAGGCTCCAACAATGTATATTATCTATTGAGCCAAAAGTTGTACATATTTAGACTATGTTTGTTTATGAGTTTATTTTTATTCTAAATTTGTGTCTCTTGGTCTTATATATAGGTTGTATTTTAACGTTAAAAATATCAAGTCATATATGGACAAAAGTTTGATTGATTTGGGTAACCGGATTTCAAATGAGTATATGTCTGGGATTGACAACTTCCTCGATTTTGCATTCTCAAAAAAGTCTCTTGGTGATAAATAAATATATTGTCCTTGTAAAAAATGCTCAAATCGTTACCAAAAAGACCGTGCAACCGTGAAATTACATTGTATTGAAGTGGGATTTCAAAAAGATTACAAGAATTGGACTAGGCATGTGGAAGAGTACATATCGGCGTATAAGAATGATAATAATGATAGGACAACTGAAGATGGCATTGAAATTGAATTGGGCGTGCAAGATTGTATGAGGCAAATGGTACATGAAGGGATGGGTATGCCGGATAGTAACTAGCCAGGAATTGAAGAAATCATACAATCAGATGCAGCCACCGCAAAGTTTCTTAGACTTTTGAGAGATGCTGATCAAGCCTTGTGGGAAGGGTGTGATAAGTTTACAGTACTCTCATTTATTGTAGAACTTATGCACTGGAAGGCAAATTATCGAGCGGCCGATAAGGGATTTACTTCTTTATTAAAAATTTCATTAGGGCATTGCCTCGGTCAGAAAAAGTGCCAAGTTCCTATCGTGAGGCATACAAGATGACTGTAGATTTGGGTTTCAGTTATAAAACATGGGACGCGTGCATTAATCATTGTATGTTGTTTCGAAATGAACTGAAAAACTTACTAAATGTGAAATTTGTGGAGCCTCTAGATATAAGCAACAAGAAGAAGGGGTAGCGGTGAAGGTGCGGAAACAAGTGGCAAGAATAAACTTCCCAACCAGGTAGCGATGAAGAAAGTATGGTATTTTCCCTTAAAGCCAAGGTTGCAAAGGTTGTATTGGTCATCTAAGACCGCGACACTCATGAGATGGCATGCCGAGAAAAGAATAGACTATGGTGTGCTGAGGCATCCTGCAGACTCTCGTGCGTGGAAGGGATTCGATGAACGTTATCCATTATTTTCAAGTGAAATTCGAAATGTTAGATTGGGATTAGCATCTGACGGATTTAATCCTTTCAGAACAATGACTATATCTCATAGTACTTGGCCGGTTGTGCTTATGCCATAAAATCTTCCGCCTTGGTTATGCATGAAACAACCATATTTCTTCTTGTCGGTGCTTACTCAAGGCCCAAAAGGGCCGGGCAACAAGATAGATGTGTATCTCCAACCGTTAATTGATGAGTTGAAGGAATTGTGGGAAGATGGCATATCAACTTTATGATGCATCAAGGAACGTGTTGTTTACTTTACGAGCTTCACTATTATGGATAATAAATGACTTTCCTGCATATGCAATGTTGTCTGGATGGAGCAATAAAGGTGAATATGCTTGCCCTTGTTGCAATGTGAGACCTCAAGCACGATGGTTGGATCATGGTGGCAAGTATTGTTATATTGGTCATCGACGCTTCTTGCCTAGGAGTTATGCTTTCGTAAGGATAAAAGCTCTTTTGATGGTACTCATGAAGTGAGAGATAAGCCCAAGTTATTGTTTGGAACAAAATTTCTTAAACAAGTTGAAAATATGGAAACAGAGTATAAAATAGAAGATGTTATTAAAAAGAGGAAAGAGAAGAGGGTGAGAAGCAACAAGCCAAGTTGGAAAAGAGAAAGGTTCCTAAGTTGTGTCACAATTGGAAAAAGAGGAGTATCTTCTTTGAGTTGACATATTGGGCAAATAATCATGTTCGTCATAATCTTGATGTTATGCACATTGAAAAAAATGTGTGTGATAATGTGCTACATACTCTGTTAGGTACTGCGGGGAAATCAAAAGATAATGAGAAAGCAAGAAGAGATCTAAAAGAGATGAACATTCAGAAACCATTGCATCTACAAATGCTTCCATCTGGCAAAGAAATTATGCCTCCAGCTCAGTTCACAATGAATAAGAAGCATAAAGACACATTCCTGAAAGTTCTAAAGGGAGTCAAGTCCCTGATGGCTACTCTTCAAACATATCTCGTTGTGTACATCTAGAGAAAAGAACTATTTGGGGTCTTAAGAGCCATGATAGTCATATTTTGCTCCAAGAACTACTCCCTTTAGCTGTTCGAAAAGCGTTGCCTACTTCTGTTGTAAAATCCATCATTGAGTTGGCAAATTTCTTTAGGCAATTATCCTCAAAGGTGAATACACTTGTTGATCTCGAAAAGATACAAGATTGGATGGCTGTCACACTATACGCTCTCGAGAAAATATTTCCACCAGCTTTCTTTGATGTTATGGAGCACTTGCCGGTGCTTTTAGCCGAGGAGGCCTTGCTAGCAGACCCAATACAATTTCGTTGGATGTATCCGGTAGAGAGGTACATCCATATTAAATTTACTTTGAAAAAAGTTAAATTTCTTTTTACATCTGATTTAGCATAAGTAAATGTTTTTGTAGGTTTCTACTTATATTAAAATTATATGTTCGAAATCAAGCCCACCCCGAGGCCTCCATAGCTAAGGCAATTGTGGCTGAAGAATGCATGACTTTTTGTACACAATATTTGGATGACATTGAGACAAAATCCAATTGTCCTAGAAGAAATGATGATGAAGGTGACGAGTTAGGCCGCTTTGTAAGAAAAGAAGAGGTAATTACCCTTGATTACATCACACGAGTACAGGCGCATAGATATGTGCTTTTCAATACTGAAGATGTTGAACAATACCTAGAGTAAGTGATTCCTTACATGAGGCTTACATTCCTTATATCTTTTATATTTTAAATTAATATTTAATTCATATTTCCAATATGCTCAGAATGCATCGTGCACATTTGAGGGAGACACTACCTCGTAATCAACGACATCTTATAGAGAAAGAACATAATGATAAGTTTGTTAGCTGGTTTAAGAATTATGTAAGTATGAAACCACTTTTATATGATACTTTTAATTTATTGTTTTAAATATTTTTTTATTAAATTTTGTTTTTTATAAAAGGTATGCATGACGAAAGATGTAGTGCCCGAAAGAATTAAAAGTCTTGCATTGGGTCCTCATATGGATGCGAGGCGGTTTAAGTCTTGCATAATAAATGGTTTTCGATTTCGAGTGAAGGATGTCGATAGACGGAGGAAAACTCAAAATAGTGGAGTCATGCTAAATGCAAGTATGACAAGTTTTGCAAGCCGAAAGGATAATAATCCCATCGTAGGGGATGTTAACTTCTATGGGGAGTTAATTGAGATCCTTGAAATTCGTTATAGCAACTCAATAAGATTTGTATTGTTTAAATGTGATTGGGTTGATAACCGGACAGGCAAGATGGAAGATGAGCAAAAAATTACTCTTGTAAACTTCAATCACAAGTTGTATAAGGATAATCGAGTTGGTGATGAACCATTCATATTAGCATCTCAAGCTGAGCAAGTTTGGTATGTTAAAGATCCTATAGAAAGTGATTGGAAAGTTGTGATGAGGATTACACCAAGAGATAGTTATGACATATATTCAAATGATGATAAACAAGTTTCAGATTCGATTCCACAATTGGTACCATTTTGCTCACAAGATCTGGATGAAAATGTTGCTAACGAAGAAGCATCGTGGGTGCGAGAGGGAGTTGATGGGGTCGAGATTGAAACTACTAATATCAATGATGTTGATGTTGATATGGTCGATAATGATGATGTTGATATGGCCGATAATGATGATGATTAGTTTGAGTAGTATTTGTTTAGATCTTATTTGCTTACTATTACTAAGACAATGTTATTACTTATGTTTCATGTTTCAATCAAACTTGTTATTTTTGTATGGTTGAATATTAATATTGTTACTTGTAATATGTATTTGTTTAGATCTTATTTCCTTACTATTTACTAAGACAATGTTATTACTAAAATTTGTGTCTCTCCGTCTTATATATAGGTGGGTTGTGCTGAAACTGTAGTATGGTGGTTCGGTTGGGAATTGGAAGGAGAATTTGATTGTGGTGGTGTGTTTATTGTTACACTTTCTTTGTGATTTTTGTGTGGAGGTTTTGTAGTTGGTTTTTGTGTTAAAAATATGCCTCCTAAGGAGAGAGACGTTAGAGGGGGTAGCAACAAGAGGGGTAGACGAAACCCGCCGCCCGTAGTCCTAAATGATCCCACTCCCCCTAATGCATCATTACCTTATATGGGTTTGGCCCAGTTGACCTCTGCTCAAAAGAAAAATGGCGGAATTTGGAGGGTAGGAAATTCCAAGTCACCACTTTCCTTCACATGCCGGTTTTGCAGGATTTGGGTTTGGACACATTAGTAACGGAGTTGATGACGCAGGCCGGGTTAGGTAACTTCCTAGGGAAGAGGGCCGATACTTATTTAAGATACTCCCTAGAGTTCCTGTCAACTTTGGAGAGAGGTAAGGGGTCACAAGCAAATTCAATTCAGTTTAATTTGGATGATGGAACATATAGAGTGACCTATGATGAGTTGAGGGAAGTCTTTGGTGTGGATCAGCCGAGGGGAAATTGGTTAGAAGTTGATGGGGCGGGGTGCTTTTTCTTTTCGAAGCTCACCGAATTGCCTTGTAATAAGAAACACCTTAGGGCTTCCTCTCTTTCTCACTCGACTTGGAAGTTATTTTACAGAGGGTGTAAGTACGCCAATCCAATTCGCGATCCCTTTCTAGGTGCATTTTAAATGATAAAATCGCACTAAGGGGCGTTTTGGTAAATTCCCGATCCGTTCCGAGACTTTCGGGAACTTTTTATAAGTTTCCCGCGAAGAAAGTATTTTTTAGAACTTTTCCCGGACAAAAGGACCTAAAAGGAATAAACTGCTTTGGGCTTTTAAAGAATTAACCCGGAATGTTCCAGAAGCAGGTTTTGGCGCCAAAAAAGGTTATGGACGTGGCCCGTCGTGCGACAGCTTGAAGCATGGAAAGTGGGAGCATTGGGTCGTGCGACAATTTAATTCCTTTTCCCCATTCAGCGTATAAATACCCATGTGCGTTCATTTGTAAAGGGGGACCTCTCACAATTCACACACACTTCTCACACACAGTTCTCTCACATTTCTCACACACTCATTCTCTCCTTCTCTCTCAATACGTAAACCACTTCTCTCTCTTTCTCTACTCTCTCTCTATCCGCAAAGCCAACGCCCTCACCCATCTCCATTGCCGGCCCAAGCTCCCCTCTAATCCAAGCTCCCTTCTCCGGCCAAACCCTCACCTGTTCTCATTCAAATCCAACCGGCGATCCTTCCTAAACCAAAACCTCACCCATTCTCCCTCAAACCGATTCCAATCTCTTCCAATTCCTTTCAAACCAACGACAACCGAAGCTCTTCCCCTCTTCCATTCACCGGCCGTCTTCCCTGTCTAAAAGCTCAATCACTGGCGACCTATTCTCCCTGGAATCCTCCATTCACCGTTCTTCTCCATCCCAAATCCTTCAACCAACGACGCCCCTGTTACAACCCCTAAACCGCCCTCCATCAACACCGGCGAACTCTCCCTCTCTCTAAACCAAAACCATTCGCCATCTCCCCTGTTTCCAGATCTAACACCGTTTACCACCACCGACGCCGCCCTGTTCTAGGCCCAAGCCTATAACTACCACCGTCACACCACCAATCCCCGTATGCTGCATTTCTCAATCCCTAGCCTATCTCTCTGTCCAATTTACACCGAGGTTGTGACAAGCTCTCCATTCCTCCCTCAATTCTCTCTCTGTATCCTTACAAATTCATTCAGTACACGCACAGATACTTGGAACTGATTTGCTGTTCAATCCGAGCTCGTTGTTCCGTTCCGAAGCTGATTGAAGATCCTTAAACCTAACTTGGTTTAAGGAGCGTGGACTACGAGGGTAACGATTTCATCACTTTCATCTCTTATTTACATTTTATTTGCCTCATTGCAATCTATTTCTCGGACTTGATAATTGGACTCCGTCCGTCCCCAATTATCAAGTCCCAACTGTCGATCTCTCTGTTTAACTGTTTAGTTTGGTATTGTTGATCTTCATAATGTGATTTGTGGTATTTGTTGTCTATTGGTCAAGGGAGTGTGGATCTCCCTATATCCACGTCTCCTTTGGTCAATCTATTGTGGATTCATTGTTTCTGAGTTTGTTATCGATATTGTGTTGGGATTTGTTTGTTATGCTCTGTTGGATTTGTGCTTCATTTGTAAGGTTCCTGCAAACGGTAAACAGGTGTCACGCGACACATCGTGCTAAGCATGTCCTGTGTCACGCGACTCATGGTGACCATCTGCAGAAATCATATTTCAGTTGTAAGCTCTGTTAGTTCCTCGATGTAAAGTGGGATGTGGCCTCCCAGAGTCAATGGCTTACAAGTTGTATTTCCCCCTTTGTTGAGTAATAAAGCAAAGCGCGTTTATGCATTTTATACATATATTGTGATACACACTTTGCATACACTTTGAATGGATTGAATGTTGAACAATTGGAAGACTCGTCTACGGACGAGGCGTGTTGGGTGAACTCTCGGTTCTTCCCAACACGTAACCTGACCCCCGAACCCATTTTCTCATTTTAAAAGGTTTTCAATGTTTCCTTAAAAATGGCGTGGCGACTCCTTTATTTATTTTTCGGGCGAGCGCACATCCAGAGGGCTATCTATGTCATGGTTGGCAAATGGAGAGCCAGCCCAACTGAATGTGGCTATGGTGAATCTTTTGAGAACGGGGTTGAGGAGTTTTCAGGTGATCCCTGATTGGGTTGAGATTTTTGTTAGTAGATGTGAGGCATTTGCTTTGAGCAAAAAGGGAAACATCTTAATAGGGGAGATGATCACGTTGCTTGCGAAAGCTTGTTTGGGGGAACTAAAACCCGAGACGGTGAAATTAACGGGGGGCACGAGTTTTTATTCTAGAGACTGGCTAGTGCAATATGACAAGTTTGTGAGGGACCCGAGGGCGGCAGACAACAGGTATTTATTGTTTGAATATGGTACTCCCAGGAGAACGGTCTCTTGCTCGGTAGGGGCCACCTTTCCGAGTGGTGCGCAGGCCAGGCATTGGCGTATGCCGGGTGTAGATGATGAAATGGATCCGATTGATGAGGAGGTTGATGAGGAGCAGGATCAGGATCAGGAGAGACAGGAAGGTCAAGGTGGAGAGCAGAACCAGAGCCAGAAGGGCTCTTTGGATCAGTGGGCTCTGATGAAAGCATATTTGGATGATTAGGAACGATCAAGGATAGCTCGGGGGCAGAGCCGACATGCTTTGGAGGATGTCAGATGGGAGGAAGTTCAGGATCATTTTGAGGGGCTGGAGGATGATACTGCCATTTTGGGACCCCGGTCTAGGCAGTTGGAGGCATGGGCGATGCAGACAGAGACCCGGAGTTACGAGCCAGTTTCTGAGGATTATTTGGCTATGATGCAGTTGAGAGCCACTGCTCGTGCTCAGAGGCGTTCTTCCCGTCAGACCTACTATCAGGGACAAGGCCCCGGCTCTCATCAGTGATGTTATTACTTATGTTTCATGTTTCAATCAAACTTGTTAGTTTGTATGGTTGAATATTAATATTGTTAATTGTAATATATATATTTTTAGATCTTATTTGCTTACTATTACTAAGACAATGTTATTACTTATGTTTCATGTTTCAATCAAACTTGTTATTTTGTATGGTTGAATATTAATATTGTTAATTGTAATATGTATTTGTTCTGCTTCTTTTACATTGGTTACTGGTACTATTTTGACTTGTTTCTTGGCTTCAAATTGATATATTTGTAAGGTTTCTTGCAGCTCTACTAGTGAGGCGGATAGCCGAAACTGATCCCTGCCACTGCTGAGTATTTGGAAAGAAGGATCTTCGTCAGAACCCCTGTTATCAAAAAGTAAGTTTTTCAAAAACCTCTTTCGTTAGCAACTGAAAAATATTTGGTTCTTAAAATTTCATAAATGAAATTTTTTTTTGGTGGTGGAGTGGGAGGGGATATGATGTGATCTGTTCATTATTGTTGCTGTTGTTGTTGTTGCTGTTGCTGTTGTTGTTGTTATTGTTGCTGTTGCTGTTGCTGTTGTTGTTGTTGCTGTTGTTGTTGTTGTTGTTGTTGTTGTTGTTGTTGTTGCTATTGCTCTTATTTTGTTTTTGTTGATGTTGTTCCCCGATGTTGTCATATCGTTATTGTTGTCATTCCGTTGTTGTTGTTGTTGTTGTTGTTGCTGTTAAGCCTTCAAATATGATGCTTCTGGGTCATATTTGAACTAAGCTAATACGTTTGATTTAGATTAGATACATTTGATAAAAGTTGTTATCCTTTTAATCACACCAAGCTAATATTGAACTAAGCTAATACGTTTGATTTAGATTAGATGTATCCACATTCTCAGGATGACAGGAATTAAAAAATTAAAAATAAATGGGAATTTATTACCCGGAGTCAATAGATTCTTTTCATGGGAATTGTTCAGGACATTCTGTCAGCTTGAAGTAGCTTACCCAACTGACCAATCTCTTTCCTATATCTTGTAGCATGGTACAATTATTCCCTTCGTCCAATAATAAATATCGCAATTGACTTGTCAACATTTTTAAGGAATATGCTTTACTAGTTTACAAAATTGCATGTACAGTGGGAAAATTGTACTATGACTATTAGAAAGCGCGACATTTATTTCAGGTACTACCAAAAAGAAAAGCACGACATTTATTATGGGATGGAGGGAGTATATGCTAATGTAATGCTTGTTTTGTTTGTGTTACATTAGTAATGTAAGACGTTTGATCGGAGTTTGTTTCCTTTCAACAGTTCCTTGATCGTTATTGTGGAAAAAGGGTGCCCGTATAGCTTGACTCCAAGAAAGCAAGAAAGTTACTCAGGTGACTCTCTTGTAAGCATTGTAAATGAATGTTTGGTAAATTTCACAACCACAAGTTTACAGTATGAAGAGCCATCAGCCATCAGTCTAATAGTTTTGAGTTTGAAGTAGAATTTTACACTCTTGGTACTCAGCTGCTGAATCAGAAATCATTCTTTTATATCGAAATTTCATACACTTGGTACTCAGTTGCTAAATCAGAAATCCTGCATTGTCAAAAAGAGGTTGTTGGGAAATAAATTTCGAAGTTCAGATGTGTTGGTCCTGGAATTTAGAGAACTGAAATAATTTTTAACTTGAACTTCCAAACAGACTAATGTCTTTTGCTTATCTGTTCCAGCTGCATAAGTATCTCCAATCAAAGCCTGTAAAATAGTCGTAGATTGTCTCTTCATTGAAACTTCAACATATTTAGGGAAGTATATTTGTTGTTTTGTCTTGACAATATTTAGCAAAGCCATCTTGACAAAATGAATCCAAAAATCCAGTTAATGATGAGAAACTGGATACTTGGATTATAAAGGGAAGATGAGTTGTTTTACGCATTTTTTAAACCTTTAATTAATCAATGCTATATACTCCCTCCGTCCCGTCCGACTTAGGACATTTTGCCATTTTGGGCGTCCCATCCGACTTAGGACGGCCCAAAATGGAAAGTTTATATTACTTTTATATTAAATGAGACCCACTTGTCATACTCACAACAATAATCCCATCACTATTTATCCCACTCATTCTCTCTCCTATTTAATTTTTCACACTCACAACACATCCTCCACTCATTCTCTCTCCTAATATTATAATAGTATTCCTTAATCTCCGTGTCGGGAGTGAATGTCCTAAGTCAGACGGGACGGAGGGAGTATGCCTTTTCCTTGATCCAAAAACAAAAGTCAAATGACTTGGCTATGTAGTAAGTGTAGGTGTTAGTGCCCTAGGTCTATAGAGATAGACTTATATGTAATGTCATTATTCATTTCATATATGAGATTATTACTTTGATTATTATATGTTTGCATGTTTACTTTAATAATCGTGTCCCTAGTACTTATGAAGCACTAGTATGAAGTCTAATGGATGATCATGTGATGATTATATGCATGGAGATGCACATTAGATTCATGGGCACTTGTTAGAGAACAAGGTACTGGACTTTACCCATTATGAGATTTATGTCATGGTCGTATGTCATAAATAAATCTCATATAGTTATATCATTGATATCCTTTGACCTGAGATTATCATCGTCTTCCACTCGATGAATATCATGTTTGATATAGTTTAACGTTGTCTTTAACCGGATAACAATAAGGGCTATTATTGGCATGATATGATTCTTGTTGGGAAGAATTATAAGTCAAGATGGGAATTTGTCCCTCGTAAAGAGAGATGTTTGCTAGGCCACTCGTAAGTAAGATTGATGTAGTGCATGGCCATGCCCGAATGAACTAATGTGATTAATATCATTCGATTAATCAATTTACTTAGTAACGAGAAAGCATTGAACAATATGAGTTGACTTGGACCATGACTCATGTTCAATATAACATCGTGTGACAAAGGGATTGTGATATGTTCTATGTAGGAAATCGAACTTGATATTATATTATTTGGGTAGGCATGATGGCTTGCTAGAGTCCGCTCATGTCTTATGAGGATCGATGTGATCGAACTCATTGCCAACATAATATAGTCCTATGGGGTCACACGCATCGAATGAATTGTCAAAAATGAAGAATATGGAGTTTTTGTTCTCAGGGGACGACTCGTCCCCAGGCTAGAACCAACTATTCCCTTGGCATGGGACGAGAGAATCAGAGGATTTGTCATGGGGGACGACTCGTGCCCATAGGGACAACTCGTGCCCTGGGCTTGAGTCAACTATTCCCCTTAAGGGGGACACCAGAATTAGAAGCTGGGTGCAAGGGGACGACTCGTGCCCTGGGGGATGAGTCATCCCGTCGGCACTGGACTGACATGAAATTGACTTAAATTAGGGTTTTCGCGAAGGGCAAATATTTATAACATATAAATACAAACCCTTGGTTGCCCTAGCCGTCACACTAATGTTTTTGGGTTTAGAGAAACACAAAAGAGAGATTTCAATTGAGAATTGAAATCAAAAACACAATCCAATTCCATTATTCTTCATCGATTGAAAAGAGTTTCAATCAAGGATCTAGCATGTGACATATGATGTGTATAATCTCATAAAGGATCTAAGAGTCATATATTGATATAATTGATAAATGTTATCTACCTTTTTAGTTTAATTTTGAGCAGTCGTGCCATAGCCGACTTGAAATTAAATTAAAGTTGGGTCTTAGCCTATTAAATTATATTATGCATGATTGTATATGAAGGTTATATAATTTAGTGGGAGTATTTATGAAATACGTTAATTAAATCTCTTAATTGAAATTGGTACTTATATGTGTTCATATTTTGTTGCATATCTTTGTAGATCAATGGCTGTAAACACTAATCAAAATCTGTCACTGCGATCAGTCCTTGAGAAGGACAAGTTAGAAGAGAATGTCAACAACTATGTGGATTGGATCCGCAGTTTAGGAACTGTTCTCAAACAGGAAAGGAAGTTGTAAATTCTCGATGGATCCGTTCCACCCGAGCCTGCTGCTAATGCAACTAAAGCTGAAAAGGATCAACATAAGAAACATGTGGATGATTCTATTGATGTTGGTTGCTTGATGCTTGCTACCATGTGTAAGGCCCTTCAGAAGGACCTTGTACACATGGAAGCTTATGATTTGGGAAATCATTTGAAGGAAATGTTCCAATTGCAAGCACGTCAGGAAAGGTTTGACACTACGAAGGCTCTTCATTCATGCAAGATGATTGAAGGAAAATCTGTTGGGCCTCATGTGTTGAAAATTAAGGGTCACCTCGAACATCTTGAGAGGCTTGGATATCCTATCCAGTTGGAGCTGGCTACGGATATGATATTGCATTCACTCCCTGAAAGTTATAACCAGTTCGTTATGAATTATAACATGAATGGGATGAATAAATCTCTGTCTGAATTGCATGGGATGCTTAAGAATGCAGAGAACAATATCACCAAGAAAACCAATCAAGTGTTGATGGTGAATAAAGGAAAGGGGTTCAAGAAACCCAAGGTTAAAGCAAGAGTTGCTAAACCGGAGGCAAAGGTTGCCGTTGTTGAGAAGCCTCAACCCAAATCCCAAAAGGGTGCGATTTGCTACCATTGCAAGGAAACTGGGCATTGGAGGCGTAACTGTAAAGCTTATCAGGAAGGACTGAAGAAGAAGGGCAATGAGATTGCCATGACTTCAGGTATCTATGTGATAGATATTCTACTTTCTACTTCTAGTTCTTGGGTATTAGATACCGGATGTGGATCTCACATTTGCCTAAATGTGCAGGGACTAAAGAATAGAAGGTTGCTCAAGGAAGGTGAAGTAGACCTGCGGGTTGGAAATGGAGCAAGAGTTGCTGCATTGGCCGTAGGGACTTACGAAGTCACTTTACCTAGCGGATTAATATTAGTTTTGAATAACTGCTATTATGTTCCGGATTTGAGCAGAAACATTATTTCAATTTCTTGTTTAGACAACGAGAGTTACAATTTTCTTATTGCGAATAAGAGATTTTCCATTTATTTGAATGATATGCTTTACTGTATTGCTCATTCTTATAATGGCCTTTATGTCTTAGATGTTGAAAATAATGTTGAGAATGTCTATCATGTTAGTAAGAAATCTAAACCAAACAATGTGAACAACACATTTAAATGGCATTGCCGTCTTGGTCACATAAATGAGAAACGCGTCTCTAAACTCCATAAAGATGGATATTTAGACTCATATGATTATGAATCATATGATGTTTGCGAATCTTGTTTATTGGGCAAGATGACTAAAACACCTTTTACTAAGAGTAGTGAAAGGGCTAGTAATTTATTGGCTCTCATACATACTGATGTATGTGGACCATTGAATAGCATTGCTAGGGGAGGATTTCGGTACTTCATAACGTTCACTAATGACTTATCCAGATATGGCTATGTCTATCTGATGAAGTACAAAAGTGAAGCATTTGAGATATTTAGAATATTTCAAAATGAAGTACAAAATCAACTTGGCAAAACTATTAAAACACTTCGATCCGATCGAGGTGGTGAATACTTAAGCCAAGAATTTGACGATCATCTTAAAAGTTGTGGAATTGTTTCAGAACTTACTCCACCCGGAACACCACAATGGAATGGTGTGTCCGAGAGGAGAAATCGAACTCTATTAGATATGGTTCGATCGATGATGAGTCAAGTTAACCTTCCTATTTCTTTTTGGGAACATGCACTGGAAACAGCTGCTTTCACGCTTAATAAGGTCCCTACTAAATCGGCTCCTAAAACACCACATGAGATGTGGCATGGAAGAAAACCAAGTTTATCTTTCATGAAGATTTGGGGATGTGAAGCTTATGTGAAGAAATTAGTTTCTGAAAATAAGCTTGCACCCAGATCTGATAAATGTATTTTCGTTGGTTATCCTAAGGAAACGAAAGGATATCAATTTTACAACCGATCCGAGAACAAAGTGTTTGTTGCTCGACATGGTGTCTTTCTAGAGAAAGAGTTTCTCTCTAAAGAAACTAGTGGGAGTAAAATTGATCTTGAAGAAATTCAAGAACCCGAAAATGACATAGAGCCAATAGTAGAGACGGAACCAAATTCACAAGCTGTTGTGGAACCGGTTCAAGATACACAAGTTCTTCGCAGATCGAATAGGATACGATCCGAACCTGAGAGATATGGATTTCTCATGACGGAAAGTAACGAAGTAGAAATCATTGAGAATGATGAACCTACTTCCTACCAAGAGGCGATGTCCACTCCTGATTCGGACAAGTGGCTAGGAGCCATGGAATTCGAGATCAAATCCATGTACGATAATCAAGTTTGGAACTTGATTGATCCACCTGAAGGTGTAAAAACCATAGGGTGCAAGTGGGTTTTCAAAAAGAAAACCGACATGGATGGGAAGGTACATACTTTTAAGGCTAGGCTTGTTGCTAAGGGGTATAGGCAGACTCATGGCATTGACTATGATGAAACCTTTTCGCCCGTAGCAATGCTTAAGTCTATTAGAATCTTAATTGCCATAGCCGCATATTACGACTATGAGATATGGTAAATGGACGTCAAAACAACGTTTCTTAATGGAAACCTACTTGAGGATGTATACATGATACAACCTGAAGGGTTTGTCGATCCAAAGAATTCTAATAAAGTATGTAAGTTGCAGAGATCCATTCATGGATTGAAGCAAGCTTCGAGGAGCTGGAATCTACGTTTTGATGAATCAGTCAAAGAGTTTGGCTTCATAAAAAACGAAGATGAGCCTTGTGTATACAAGAAAATAAGTGGGAGCATAGTTCTATTTCTGGTGTTATATGTCGATGACATCTTGCTCATTGGAAACAATGTTCCTGCACTTGAGACTGTTAAGTCTTGGTTAGGAAAATGTTTTTCAATGAAAGATATGGGTGAAGCGGCTTATATCCTTGGTATCAAGATCTATAGAGATAGATCAAGAAGGATGATTGGTTTGAGTCAGAGTACATGTATTGACAAGGTCCTTAGAAGATTCCGCATGGAAAATTCTAAGAGAGGGAACTTGCCAATGGGACATGGCATTACTCTTAGCAAGACTCATTGTCCTAATACAAATGATGAGCGAAAGAGGATGAGTGATATACCATATGCTTCGGCAATTGGGTCTATCATGTATGCCATGTTATGTACTATACCTGATGTCTCGTATGCTCTAAGCGCGACGAGTAGATACCAGTCTGATCCTGGTGAGAACCATTGGATAGCAGTCAAGAATATTCTTAAGTACTTGAGAAGAACTAAGGATGTATTCTTGGTATTTGAAGGAATGGAAGATGATCTGGTTGTAAAGGGTTACACAGATGCAAGCTTTCAAATCGACAAAGATGACTTTAGATCGCAGTCTGGTTTCGTGTTTATGATAAATGGAGGTGCTGTTTGTTGGAAGAGTTCCAAGCAAAGCACTGTTGCTGATTCTACAACCGAAGCCGAATATATAGCAGCATCGAATGCGGCTAAGGAGGCGGTTTGGATCAAGAAGTTCGTTAGTGACTTAGAAGTCGTTCCGAGTATCACTAACCCGATAGAGCTTTATTGTGACAATAATGGTGCTATTTCCCAAGTAAAAGAACCGATGTCACATCAACGATCCAAACACATATTGAGACGTTTTCACCTCATTCGAGAAATATGTGAAAGGGAGGACGCCAAGATATGCAAGGTACCAACGGATGACAACATTTCGGACCCTCTCACCAAGCCTTTGCCACAAGCTAAACATGATGGTCATGCTAGGTCCATGGGTATAAGATACATGAATGATTGGGCCTAGTGCAAGTGGGAGACTGTAGGTGTTAGTGCCCTAGGCCTATAGAGATAGACTTATATGTAATGTCATTATTCATTTCATATATGAGATTATTACTTTGATTATTATATGTTTGCATGTTTACTTTAATAATCGTGTCCCTAGTACTTATGAAGCACTAGTATGAAGTCTAATGGATGATCATGTGATGATTATATGCATGGAGATGCACATTAGATTCATGGGTACTTGTTAGAGAAAAAGGTACTGGACTTGACCCATTATGAGATTTATGTCATGGTCGTATGTCATAAATAAATCTCATATAGTTATATCATTGATATCCTTTGACCTGAGATTATCATTGTCTTCCACTCGATGAATATCATGTTTGATATAGTTTAACGTTGTCTTTAACCGGATAACAATAAGGGCTATTATTGGCATGATATGATTCTTGTTGGGAAGAATTATAAGTCAAGATGGGAATTTGTCCCTCGTAAAGAGAGATGTTTGCTAGGCCACTCGTAAGTAAGATTGATATAGTGCATGGCCATGCCCGAATGAATTAATGTGATTAATATCATTCGATTAATCAATTTACTTAGTAACGAGAAAGCATTGAACAATATGAGTTGACTTGGGCCATGACTCATGTTCAATATAACATCGTGTGATAAAGGGATTGTGATATGTTCTATGTAGGAAATCGAACTTGATATTATATTATTTGGGTAGGCATGATGGCTTGCTAGAGTCCGCTCATGTCTTATGAGGATCGATGTGATCGAACTCATTGCCAACATAATATAGTCCTATGGGGTCATACGCATCGAACGAATTGTCAAAAATGAAGAATATGGAGTTTTTGTTCTCAGGGGATGACTCGTCCCCAGGCCAGAACCAACTATTCCCTTGACCTGGGACGAGAGAATCAGAGGATTTGTCCTGGGGGACGACTCGTGCCCATGGGGACGAGTCGTGCCCATGGGGACGAGTCGTGCCCATAGGGACGACTCGTGCCCTAGGCTTGAGTCAACTATTCCCCTTAAGGGGGACGCCAAAATCAGAAGCTGGGTGCAAGGGGACGACTCGTGCCCTGGGGGACGAGTCGTCCCGTCGGCGCTGGACTGGCGTGAAATTGACTTAAATTAGGGTTTTCGCGAAGGGCAAATATTTATAACGTATAAATACAAACCCTTGGTTGCCCTAGCCGTCACACTCATGTTTTTGGGTTTAGAGAAACACAAAAGAGAGATTTCAATTGAGAATTGAAATCAAAAACACAATCCAATTCCATTATTCTTCATCGATTGAAAAGAGTTTCAATCAAGGATCTAGCAATCCACCTAGAATTGTTCTAGGGTTCGTTCAATGCGTGGATACACATAGAGGATCTTCGCCAATCAAGATCTAACGTTCGTGATTCAAGAATTGTTCATTGAAGATTTGCTAGTTCTTCAATCTGGAGTTGGAACGCGTTTATTAACGACAAAAACACACAAGGTTGGTAATTCTATTTCATATTTCTTAATTAATCATCTAGAACGGATCCTAGGGCTCTGGGTTTTTGAATTAATTTTGCATTATTCCGCTGCGCATGGACCCTCGAAACCCAACAGTAAGTTGGGACAAATTCAAAGCCATTTAAAAGAAAACATTAACTCATATAATGGGTGTCAGACCAAAAGAAATAAGAGAACACATGAATGTTTCTCATTAAACTCTATTTATTATTTGTTTAATTACAACTGATTGTTTTATGAAGTTTTTTTTGCCAGATATGCTGCCAAGGAAGGAATTAATAGGTGAGGGCTCAATAAAGAAAGGAAGAGGGCTGGCAAAATCAACAAAAAAATGGGGTAAAGAAAAATTAAATATAATATGGAATGAATTTAGATAACCCTGTGGTGGGGAAAGTGCAAAACTAGCTACTCAGCTAGGATATTTTGTGAGAAACGGGGAACATTTCCCATTAACTAGAGAATGGCATCAGATGGAACGTGCTGTTCTAGATCACGTATGGAGAGACGTTCAAGTAAGTTGTAATCCATATTCCTTACATAAATCTCACGTTTACTTGATTATTTTTTCTTCTTGGCTTTAGTTTTGTATTCTAGTAAGTAGTCAAAAGTCTTATGATTCTCTAACAATTGTTCTTTTTCTTTGTTGAATTGTATATAGGATAATACCAATGCGCCTCCTGAGTATGAGCAAATTATGCATATAGCTCTCAATAAACAATAGAGAGACTGGAAATATCAGGTGAGACAAGCATATAATAAGTATGCAACAGACGACTTTATTTACTTATAATATGTATTTGTTTAGATCTCATTTGCTTACTATGCAATTTTACTCACATTTATGATTATGACTTTGTAATATGGAAATGTCAGGTGAAATGTATGTATAATATGTATGAATCCGACGAGGAGCGATTGGCTCACCCACCCGATGCGTGTGTTGCGAATCAATGGGCTGAACTTGTTGCAATGTGGAGTTCAGAAAAGGCTAGGGTATATTTCAAATTAATCTCAATCTATTATCGTGAATGTCTTATATAAGTAGTCAAATTAATACTAATATTATCTTCTTTTTTTTTCTAGGAATTATCACAAATAAATCAAGCGAATCGATCAAAGCAAGAGTGCCTGAACAGGACTGGAAAAAAGTCGCATTGCACTCTCATAAAAGAGGTTTGTCATTATTCAATTTAGTTCTCAGTTGTCAATTAATGCTTCTTTTTGTATCGTATATAAATATTGTTTTTTTGTCAAATGATTCGATTATAAATGGTAGAGAGGAGATGAGGGATTACCCACTGATCACGTTAGCCTGTTCATAGCTACGCGCACGGACAAAAGTGGTCAGGCTGCAGACGAAACCACCTCTTGTATGATCGTAACTTAAAGTTTCAACATTTTCTGTTTCAGTTTTGTTCTTGTATAGAATACTTTTTCCATTTCTAACTTCATTTTCATAATATTAATTAAAGTTAAAACAATTATATTGAACATGTTGTTTATTGTTACAGTTAACGTTAAATGATGCAATTGAAGATCTACCAGAGGAGGAACAAAACTCTCCCAGCAAGCGAGAACAGATATTCACAAATCATATGGGAAATGATGACCATGGGAGAGTGCGCTGTATGGGACAAGGTCTTACCAAAACTAGGGTGTTTGGTAAAGCCTCAACTTCTCAAAGTGCTTCTGCAGCCCGTGTTACTGAACTTGAAGGGACGATGTCATTAATGCAAAAGCAACTTGAGGATCAACGCCAAATGATAGAAGATTTGAAACGTAGTTTTATGCAACAGCGTGGAAATGGCAGTAATGAATATGCGGTGGTATGTTTTCTCAAAGTTCTTGATCCGATTCTATCCATGATGAACTATCGCTGTTGTGTTTCTTGCAATTTGCTCCCTTCCCTTGTATTTTTAACAAGTAGTGCACATCTAGCATTTTTTACTACCCTTCTTGGATCAGCAGTCCATACACTTGATGACTTGGTTGTTGGAGATGTTGTGCACTTATCTATTGGTGACTAAATTCCAGCTGATGATGCAATATTTGTATCAGGATACAGCTTGTTGATTGTAAACATTGATATTGTGTTGTATATATTGAGTTTTGGATACATGCAACTATCTTTTTTGTGTTAATGGTTATTATGTTGATATTGTGTTGTATATACATTTACGAAGCCTAGTTATTTTAAATACAGGTTGAATTTGGTTTCTGCGGGTGTATTTTTGGTTATATACAGGTTGCATTTGTGTGTGTACAGGTTGAATTTGGTTTCTGCGGGTGTATTTTTGGGGAAAGTGAATTATACATAGCTGATTGGAAAAAAATATCTAGTTATTTACGGCGGATTTTTGAAACCGCCGTAAATAGGTCATTGGACGAATCGTCCCCAAAGGGGGACGAGGGTATCAGAGTGGGGTGAAAATGGGACGATTCGTGCTCTCTTGGATGACTCTTCTCTTATATACGGCGGATCTACACCGCCGTATATAAATTTTCATTATATACGGCAGTTATCTACCGCCGTATAAAGCTTCCTCAAATATGCCTGTTATACATATGGTGTATTTGTATTTCATTATATACGGCGGTCCATAAGCCGTCGTATTTGTACTCGATTATATACGGCGGTTGTATTACCGCCGTAAATAATATTTATAGCGGATATCCCGCCGTAAATACTATATACGACGATACTTTATACGGTGCACTATATACGGTGGATAGCCCGCCGTAAATGATATATACGGCGGCTCGCGTACTATATACGGCAGTTAAAATCCGCCGTATATATAGTGCTGTTTCCTGTAGTGTATAGTTGACATGGGTTTTTCTCATGAAACACAAGTCGGATACAAAACATTATCTCATGCTATTTTTTAATTGGGTTCAATCACAATTCAATGTCAAGGTTAAAATATTTCGGACGGATAATGGTCTTGAATTTAATCATGTGTTGATTTGTTACATTATTATTTTGAGCATGGAATGGATAGACACACCACAACAAAATTGGGTGGTCGAAAGAAAACACATACATATTTTGGAAGTATATAGAGCTTTGTGATTTCAGGCAAACTTACCAATTCATTTTCTGGGTGAGTGTGTATTAATTGCCGCTTATCTGATCAATCACATGCGACTTTCAGTTTTACAAAACAAATCACCTTATGAATTTCTGTTTGGAAAGTCACTAAGTTATGATCACCTAAGGAATTTTTGTTGTCTTTGTTATGGTCATGTAAATAGCAAGCCTCGAGATAAATTTGCAGCTCGAAGTAAACCTGGAATCTTTGTTGGCTATCCACATGGGCAAAAAGGATATCGAGTATATGACTTGGAGAGTAAAGCCATTTATGTCTCTCGGGATGTTCAATTTTTTGAACATATGTTTCCTTTTTCCCTTGCGCCAGATAATGCTCAAACAAGTACTACACCAGTTAGGTCACCTGTTTTAAATCAATATGGTTTTGATGTCCCTGTTGTTGTTCCTCAAAATCATGCAAATGATGAGTCAAGCATTATGTATCAACCATCTAGCTCAAAGACAAGTCAAATTCAGCCTCATGACCTGTCTAAAGAACAGACTAGTTCCCCTAGTTCAGTTGTACCTCCATCTGGGCCATGTACCAATGCAAAGAATTGACCTGCTTACTCCATTGATTCTACTCCAGCAACAGGGTCACCGTCACCATTTTTGGAGGAAGATCAGACCACTTTGGTAGCTATTGATCCTCCAGCTCTTCCCTCCACTCGAGCTCGTCAGTTGCCTAAGCACTTTTCTGGTTTTTATTATGTGCTGCCACCTTCCCTGCTCCCGAAGTCCAATGGCTCGCCATTCATCCCTCCTTCGGTTAACTCGACGGTATATCTTTTATCTCACAATATCTCTTATTCCAAAATTTCTAGAACTCATAATGCTTTGTTAGCGGCCATCTCTTCTACCGATGAGCCAAAATAATTTTCTTAGGCAATTAAACATTCTCACTAGAGAGTGGCCATGTCCAAGGAGATTTCAGCGTTAGAAGCAAATCACACTTGGAAGCTTGTTACATTGCCACCCGGAAAACGAGCAATTGACTCGAAGTGGGTTTACAAAGTCATGTTCCATCTCGATGGCACAGTTGAACGATACAAAGCCCGACTGGTGGCTAAGGGACACAAACAAATTGAAGGAGTTGATTTTCATGAAACTTTTGCCCCGGTTGCAAAGCTCGTCACTGTTCGTTGTCTTCTAGCAGTTGCTTCTATTCGAAATTGGCAGATTCACCAATTAGACGTTAATAACGCCTTTTTGCATTGTTATCTCAACGAAGAAGTGTATATGAAGATACCACAAGGCTTTGATAAACATAGGGAGCAACGTGTTTGCCGACTTCTCAAGTCACTTTATGGGCTTCGTCAGGCCTCTCGTAACTGGTACCAAAATTTAGTGTGTCTTTGGTCAAGGTCGGATTTCGCCAGTCATCATGTGATCACTCTTTATTCACTTTTAGGCAACATGCATGTTTTATTGATGTCCTTATTTACGTGGATGACGTGATTATTACGGGTACTGATTCTTCAAAATTTTCATGGCTAAAACGCTACCTAGATGATCTATTTCACATCAAAGATCTTGGTAAGCTTAAGTATTTTTTGGGTCTTGAAGTAGCTCGTTCTCCCGCCGACATTGTTTTAAACCAACGCAAATATATTCTTGTCATTTTGGCTGAGTGTGGCCTTACAGGCTGTAAACCAGCGTCGTCTCCCATGGATTCACAACTCAATTTAGATCTTGATTCTAGTTCAACATTTGATGACCCAAGTCAGTACCGACTCCTTGTTGGTCGACTACTCTATTTAACAATCACTCGACCAGATATAAGTTATGCTGTGCACATCATGACTCAATTCATACATCAACCGCATCAGTCTCACTTTGATGCAGCCATAAGCATCCTTCGTTATCTTAAAAGCGCACGGGGGCAGGGAATTCTTTTTCCATCCAGTAGCAATCTCTCTTTACGTGGATATTGTGACGCAGATTGGGCAGGTTGTCGCCTCACACGTCGCTCTACCACGGGATATATTATTTTTCTCGGACAATCCCCCATCTCATGACGATCGAAAAAGCAATCTGTGGTTTCTCGTTCTTCAGCTGAAGTTGAGTACCGAACAATGGAAACCACTTCAAGTGAGATTGTATGGTTGGTACGTCAATTATCCGACTTGGGTGTCTCTAATCCCAATCTTGTTCCATTATTCTGTGACAATTGTGATGCACTCCATATCACTGCAAACCCCGTCTTCCATTAGCGCACTAAGCACATTGAAATCGACTATCACTTCATTCGGCAACATATTCAGTCTAACATTCTCATCCCACGTCCTATTTCTTCTAAATATCAATTAGCTGACATCTTTACAAAGGCGCTTGGACGAGATAGTTTTCATACTTTGCTTTCCAATTCGGGCATTTCAAACCTACATGCACCAACTTGAGGGGGAGTAAAGAAATATTTTGGAATCACTCAGTTTTTGGAAGTTACTGTAATTATGTTATTTAGTTTCCATGGTATATTGATTAATTATAGGGATATTACATGATTATAGGATCGTGACTGAATAGCAATGTGTATATATTTTCTTATTCTCATTGTAAACAATCAAGAGAGTGAATACAATTTGTTTCTTTAAATTCTGATGAGACCGGGCCTAATGTACTCCATACGAACCAGCCGACTAAACCAGCCTAAGTCTATTATGAGAACCAGATCGTGAGCATCTGACCCCGAGTCAGCCTCTCCTTAGTGTCACTAGCCCTCGGGTTCATATATTACAGACTCTTGACCTGTACCATTCTGACACCCGGACTTAGACTTGTCACATCATATTTAATGGCCGTTGAGGCGCATAACCAACCGTATACTCTACGTTTACTTTATGTCAACGACATCTGCTGATTCTGACAAAGTTCCATCTCAACGGCTACCAATCGGAGTGTGTCACGTATCATGACAAGGGTCTTTCACACTAAATGCAGACATCCCACTCACATTATATCTCCACTATAAATACCTCTTAGGCAAGGTGCGTGAGATTTTAGACTCAAACCTAAACACACACACACATATTGAGGTATTCACGCTTTTTATCTTAGTTAAAATTACTTCTCAGATTTTACTTTCACAAATGAGGGTCTGAGACGGAATCAAACCTGGCTGAGTCTAACGGTGCTCTTTTAGTATTTGTATTTCATAGGATTCGATCTGCTCAAAGCCAGATATTCCTAAGTCGACCCAAATTCTTCGACGTCACCAAATTAAAAAAAACCCTATTATAAATATTATTTTAATGATAAATTAATAATAATTATTAAAAGTGCATATATGTAATTGAATATAATAAAATAAAATAAAAGTGAGACTCTCTCTCCTACATATTGGAGGAAGGGACTGTGGGGCTGCTAGGACACTGTGGGGCCGAGAGCTAGTGGTTCAGGACTAACTCGGCGAAGCTGGGGAACCTGGGTATAAAAAAAAAAAAAAGGAATAGATTGAAAATGGATTCCTTAGACTACCCACAATGGGTAGATGAAATGGGAGATGAAATCCCATTTCATCTACCTCAAACCTTGCAATGGTTGTCGGCTACGGGTTGGATTAATTCATGGGATGAAATGTTTCATCCCGGTTGAAACTCTGTTTTGCCTTTTTTTTTTTTTTTTAGTTGCCACGTGTCAAGACCTTATTGGTCTTGACTTTATTATTTTTTCACCCAATTACTTAAACTCAATTATCTCATAATAAATGATTTGAAAATAAAAAGAAAAATTCACCAAAATTCATCCTTTTTTTTTCCCTACAAATTGATATAAGTTTCATTTGATTTGGATACAAAAAAAAAAACACTTAGTTTTCAATTTGGGCTGAATTATTACCTAGTAAATTAATTATTTTTTTAATTATTTTTTTCACCAAAATTCATCATTTTTTTTCCCTACAAATCGATATAAGTTTCATTTGATTTGGACACAAAAAAAAAACACTTAGTTTTCAATTTGGGCTGAATTATTACCTAGTAAATTAATTATTTTTTTAATTTTTTTTTTCACCAAAATTCATCATTTTTTTTTTCCTACAAATCGATATAAGTTTCATTTGATTTGGACACAAAAAAATAAAGAATATAAATAAAATAAAATAAAAGTAGCGGGGTATAGAATGATGAGTTGAAGAGAGTTGAAATTTAATTTAAGTTAGCCATTGGAGTGGGGGTAAATGAAATGGGTAGATGAAATATTAGGTGGATGAAAAAAAGTATAAAAAATGTTAGATGAAATGAGAGAATGGGATGAAACCATTGTGGGTAGTCTTAGCTTAATTAGGATATTGACAAAACGAATACCCACTAATAATATATAATTAAAGGAAAGTTATCTCCTTCCACGTGCACTTTTATCCTATGTGGTACTTCCATTTTAAAAAATTTAGTCTAAATTTTCTTTCGAATAATGATAAGGAAAATAATTGACAAGACTAAACGCGGTTTTGGTACATTGTAGATTGTACGGGATAAAAATTAATTAGAGGACTAATTAGTAATTAATATTCCTCCAAAAACCACGTGTTAGTTACTAATTGTGTAAGTTATACACAGCCCAATAGTAACCCTCCAGCTGGAGATTAAGGTTGTTGATTATTTAGATTTGAAAAGAACAAGAAAAGAAATTACAATTTTTTTTCTTTTTGTTATTATTTTGAATAAATTTTAAACAATAATATTAAATTAATTTAATTATTTTAATAAAATATAATTTTATTAATAATATTTATAATGATACATCAATAATAAGTAATAAATTTAAATAATCAATTAAGTAAAAAATTGGAAAAAAAATACTCCCTCTCTCTCTCAATCTTAGAATAAATGTCGCATTTGATCAACCAACTTAAATATTGATTGAAAAGTTATGAAAGTTTAATTATGTTCGGACTGTCTTTTGAAATGATTATTGATAAATCAATAGAAATACTATTTATAAATTATTTAAAATTTATATGAATTTAAATAATTTATCATTAATTGGGCCTTCAAAAGCCTTTATTATTCTATTGGGCTTTAAAAGCATAAAAAGAGCCTATGCTCTATTACCCCACTTAAAGAGCCCAATTTGACATGCAAATATATACTCCCCGAAAAATGAATAATCAAAAATTTATCATTTTTAAAAATTGAAAAAGCACATTTGTAATTTTTTTTACTCGTTAGCTAGTACTATACATACACACACATATACACGTCAAAATAGAAACGGAACCGACGGAATCGGCGGGTAGAATCGGAATCGAAAATCGGCGAGAATCGTGAATCGTCGGGACCGGGAACCGAACTTAACCGGGAAACGAATTGAAACGATTCAAATACGAATCCACCATATTGGGAACCGAGGAACCGGCGGAATCGGGAACCGGGAACCGGAACCGGAACCGGGAACCGGCGATTGATCAAGGTAAGTTAAATGTAATATTTAGCATTTATTTAGTATTTGTACTTGTAGTGTAGTGTTGTTTTATTTAAATTAAACTAGAATTTTGATAAATGTTGTAATATAGACTATATTATTAGAATTTTTATTCTATCTTTAATAATATACTAACCAAATTTTGTCTATTTCTCATTCTTTTCAAAAACATACTCCCCAAGTGAAAAAAAAAACAAAACAGAATAGTTAGCGTCTTCACTGTCTTAAAAGTTTTGAATTAAAAAAAAAAGTTAGATGGTGATGGAACCGGTGGAACCGTTGGAACCGAAACCGGGGGATAGAATCGGGAACCGAATTAATATGGTTCGAATACGGTTCCGGCTATTGGGGAACCGGGAACCGACGATTTCGAAACCGGAAACCGGAACCAGAACCGTTTGGACATGTCTACACACCCACATATATATATATATACTCCCTCATAAACTACACCCTTTCCGTTTAGTACATTCCATTACAAACTAAACACTGATTAAAATAAAAATATTTTATTATTTTTATATTAATAAAACTTGTGTGTCATAGTTATCAGTTACAACAACAATTCAATTATTATTGCATACCACACTTTCTCTCTATCTCACCTTTTATTATTATAACACCTACTCCACTAACACTTTTTCTTAATCTCCGTAAAAATAGTAAATGTGTAGCTTTTATTGCGACGAAGAGAATTTATATAACTATTCAAAATAGCTAATCCCAAATTATTTTTACACTAAAGCTGCGTTTTGTTGTTATTATTGTTGTTTTATATATACAATACATGTATAACAAAGTTCCTTTCAAATCCTTATATACATATTGACTTTGCCTAAAAACCAACCAACTTTGCATTTCAAAAAAACACAATCACTCACTTCAGTGGTACCGGCTTCACGAATGAGAACTTGTCCCCGTTTCCGGCATCTTCCACATGAGGCAAAGTTGACTCGGTATCCGAAACTTCATGGTCAACTCTTACGAGCATCTCGGAAGAGAGTGGCTCAGATTCAAGATCAGACACTTCTTGGTCAACATAGTTGAAGGAACGACTAGAGTTACCTGTCGTTTTGAAACGTTGAAGTGTGGCTCCTCCTCCTCCTCCTCCTCCCAAGTGGATAGTTGATGGCATTGAAGGAGAGGGGCTGGCAATGCCATCACCAAGGGTCCGAGTCGGGGATTTTCCTCCCTTTGTTTTCTTCTTTGCCGCCATTCGCCATTTCTTGATGGCTATGGAAGTTTGTTCGTCAAAGATGGATGTTTTCATGTGTGTACCCATCTGCATATTACAACCACAACTAGTTAAGATACTCTTGTTGTGCTTGTATTCTAAGGGAGTGAAATGAGAGCCAATGCAAAATCAATATTGCGGCTTTTAATTTATTTTTTACATTAAATGTTAAGAAGTATGTGGGTGCACTTGTACAATAAATGTAAATGTAGGAACTTAAGTGCAATATCATGTTATAGTTTGTTAGAATTTGTTAGTATGTTACTCAAACAGAATATTACACTTAAGTCCCTACATTTGCACATATTGTTAATCTACTCCCTAACAGACTTGAATACCAACATGCACAAGGCTAAAAACAATCAAATGTAAGTAAACTCGTACCTGAGACACAAGGGCGTATAGAGGAAGCGTAATGTAACTACACAAGATTAGGACGCCCACCCTACGGACCGCAGAAAATTCATTAGCTCGAGTTTTCAGCACCGGATCATAACGAGAATACATATAGATCTACAACGCACGAATAGTTCTTTTTCATAATAGTTATTCAAGATAAAGTTCTTACCCAATGAAGAGTTTTGCAATTACAAGTCTTATATTGTCATGGAAGCAAGAATTTATTTTGTACTCATACTTCAGAGAAAGAACATGGTAATTGTCAGTAGACAAACAATATTAGTAGGAATAAAATGCCAAAGACAATACTATAAGCTAGGGTCAACTGCAATTCGGGTTACCTTACTTTTATACACAATTGAAATTGGTTCTTTTAATATTTTTACTTTCCGATTCCTAACATCTACATTTTGTCGCAGTTTGGTGTACATGCGCACAGAGTGTCAACTTTTAACGAAAATTGATTAAAAACTTAACGAGTTTCTTTGAAAATTGTATTTTTCACCCCTGGAGATTAACTAGTTCTCATCTTCCACCATTTTGTCCATCAAGTCAATATGAAGGGGTTAAAAAACAAAAATATAAAAAGATATTATCAATTACATTATTAACAATAATCAGTGGAAAATATAATAATTGGTAAATTCATATATTTTTTTTATATATTAAAAAATTCATATATTTTTTTTTATATATTAACCCCCCATATTGATGTTGATGGATGATAAAGTAGAAAATGTGAATTAGTTGAACTGTATGGGCACACAATACAATTTACAAAAAAAAAACTTAAGTTTTCCGTTGTTAAAACTGTTGGAAATTTGGTTTTGGAAAATTGGCGTTTGACCAATTTTTGACCAAAAATTCCATGTAGTTTCATTTTTCGTAAGTGAAAATAAGTTGCATAATTGTAAATCTACATTTTAAGTAGATTAAAATGATATATTTATTTTCGCTCAAAACTAATTTTGGGTGAATGAGAAATTAATATTGAAAGTATTCTACTTGGTGTTGTAAATTGAAGAGTTTAATTGATAAAGAAAGGACATTTTTTACTTCAAGAGACACCAAATTATGTGAAAAAAGTTTTGTATCAAGATATTAATATGTTTGATTAACATATTATCACTTTTGAGTCCTAAAACCTATCTTTGTTAGTCTTCTGTTAGAAAAAATAGCGAAAAGACATGTCTATATGTTATATTTAACGAAAAGATATGAATTTATGTTAGAAATTTAACTCTAACTGTCAGAATCTGTTAGAAATTTAACAGTAATCGCCTGTTTCCGTTAGAAAGTTTGCAGAAATGACACCTTCTGTCAGAAACTTAACGGAACTATCAGAAATTAACAGGATTCACGTATTTCAGTTAAATATTTAACAAATCAGAATGTTTTGGACTGATTTTCAGTTTAAAGGCTAACAGATGTGTCCTTGCTTGGATGGAATAGATTCAATGTATCTATACTTATGTCTTTTGACATAAAAGACGTCATAACTCTTCATTTGCTATAAATAGGCCCTCCTTGTTTGTCATTTATAATTCATTCAATTCCCATTTTACAATTTAGAAACATAATTCATTAGAATTATGTAAATTATTCTTAGAATTCAATGGAATTCTCAATACATCTATTAGAAAATAGATCATCATGTTGAATAAAGTCTCATTCAACGTCTGAAAGTGACAAACAGAGTTGAGTTGAGTTCGCCGAGTTTTTGATTTGAAGTGCTTCTATAAAAAATAATAAGTCGTTTTATCTTGAGAGAAGATGGTCACAAAACCGTTAACACCAGTCCGAGGCAATATCTTCTTGTGGAGATTGTGTTTCACAAGACTCGACTTCCCTTATTTTGTCCGATTTGATTTAATTTTCGCATTTCTAGTTTATGCAAATTTCAAGCCCCGTTAATTATATGTTTTGGTTCATTAATATGAGATTTGTCATTTCGTTAAATTCAAGAAAAAACATTATTTATTGTTATATGATAATTTTTTCCCAACAATCACAAGAAGATATTAATGTTTTCTTGATGTTATAACAAATATGAGCCAACGGAAAAGGTCATCCACAGATTGACAACCGAAGTACATTATCGTTAGAATATTAACGAGAATGAATGTCGTTTTTCAAGAAAGACATTGGAACTTAACCGGAGAATGATGACATGAAGGAAAACAATGATCACACAAGTGATTCAAAAACATTGTTGATGACATGGAACGGACTTTTAATTAAAGATATATTTTTATTAAAATATATTATTTGATGGATCCGTCACATAAAGGTGAATATAAGACAACCAATAAATTATTGTAATTTGTAATTTGTCTTATAAATACCTTAAGTGTGGGGGCACACCTCAAGTGTGAGGGTACGGGCTAAAGTAAAAGTACTTAAGCCGTACGAGAAATGAGATTTTCCTTGAGATAATATTCATTAAAATACATAAGTTCTAGTTAGAGAACTTATGAAAGTGCAAATAGTTCATTTTAAAGAAGACGAACCTAGGCACAATATGAGGACCAAAAGTGCAAGACTTTTAATCCTAATTTTCTAGCAGTTGTGTTAGAAACACAAACTGACAAATGTTAAAGAAATGTTATGTTTCTTGTTCAGACAATAAGCAGTTAACATTCGAATAAAGTTCATCTTGTATATTGAGGATTTGGTTGATCTCCCTCTCCATAATATGAGCCGTTGGGTTGCAAATGGTCCTAAATAGAACTATAAAAGATGAATCTCTAGAACAATAAACTCTTGAAAAAATAGATCCTGAAGAGGAAGATTTTCAAGAGGTATAGTCTAAAGAGTTAGAATTTCAAGAGATAAATTTCTAAAGAGAAATAATATTGAGAAGTAAACTATAAAGAGACGGACTTTCGAATCTGAAAAGGCAGATTCTTGTAAAAAAGGATCTCGAAAAGTAGACTCTCGAGATATAGAATCTGAAGAGATAGATTCTTAAAATGATAAGACTCTTAAATGGTAGAGTCAGAAGAGTTAGATATATTTTCAATAGATAAACTCTCGAATAAGTTGATTCTCGAGAAGTAAAAGTCTGAATAAAGGTAGATTCTTGAGAGGCATATTCTGTGTAAAGATAGATTCTTGAGAGGTAGACTCTAGAAAGGTAGACTAGGAAAGTCAGACCACTTAGAGATGCTGACCACTCGGGAAGTCGGACCGTTTACAGATACTGACCCCTCAGAGAAACTGACCGCTAAGAGAATTTGATCACTCGAGGAGACTGACCATTCTAGAGATACTAAAAGTCTAAATAGTGATTGTAATCAATTAGAGAAGGTATAATCAAAGTACTTAAAGATATATTCATGATTATTGATTACAATACATGGGATATCCAATAGTATATGGATGAATATACTGATTAGACATCAGACATTAATAAATCCATAAAGTGAAAATGTTTTCACAATAGATGGAGAAGCGGTGTCATTGAAATCTTCTGAGACAACATGCATAGCTCGATTCAGTAAGAAATATGAGTTGACATCTTTAGACAATGCCAAAGAAAAATCTTAGTGGTCTAATAAACTCTTGAAAGATATTCCTTGTTGGAATAAGATTGTGCCTACATGTAGGGGTGTAAACGAATCGAATCGAATATCATCGTATTCGATTCGATTCGTGAAAATATTCGAATATTCGTATTCGTATTCGATTAGTATCCGAATATAAAAATTGATTCGTATTCGATTCGAAATTGATATTCGAATTATTCGATTCGGTATTCGATTCGTATTAATATATATATATATATATACGTATATGTACATATATGTATATATACATATATATGTATATATATGTATATATATGTATATATACATATATGTATATATACATATATATGTATATATACATATATGTATATATACATATATATGTATATATACATATATATGTATATATACATATATATATATATACATATATATATGTATATACATATGTATATACATATATATACATACATATACATACATACATACATATACATACATATATACATATATATATATATATATATATATATATATATATATATATACATACATACATATATATATATATATATATATATATATATATATATATACATACATACATATATATATATATATATATATATATATATATATATATATATACATACATACATATATATATATATATATATATATATATATATATATATATATATATACATACATACATACATATATATATATATATATATATATATATATATATATATACTCCCTCCGTCCCATACCTACGTGCACGCTTTTCATTTTGGGCGTCCCAAACCTACGTGCACATTTCCTAAAATGGAAAGGAATTTTTACTATTCCCTCCACTCATTCTCTCTCCTACATTATTTTAATACTCACAACACCATTATAATTTACTATTCCCTCCACTCATTCTCTCTCCTATTTTATTTCACACTCACAACACTTTCAATATAATACTCTCTCCTTAATTTGCGTGAAAAGTCAAACCGAGCACGTAGGTCCGGACGGAGGGAGTATATATATATATATATATATATATATATATATATATATATATATATATATATATATATATATATATATATTATTCGAATAATATTCGCGAATACTCGAATCGAATATTATGAGATATTATTCGAATTCGAATACTTATTGAATCAATATAAAAATTCGAATTCGAATTTTTCGAATACGAATACCGAATTTTTCGAATACAAATATCGAATACTCGAATCGAATACCGAATCGAATAAAAAAAGTTCGATTCGTTTACAACCTTACCTACATGTCTTAATGCATGCATTGTGATGACAATGAAAAATAGGAAAAGGCATAAAACACTATGGTAAGTTTAGACATAATGGTCACAAACATAATACCATAAGATAATTGATCTCAAATGAGACTATCACAATCGGGTGTGTGAAGTCAAAAGCGGACCCATCTACCTAAGAGTAAGGGTATGGATAAGAGTTTAATTGATTGTTAAGGGGAATGGGTTTAAAAAAATCCACAACAAAAGAACTCTTATCGGTTAATCAACCTTGAGAATTGGAAATTCCAAAACCCTAGTTCAATGAGACAATCAAGTTATGATGTTCAGTCAAAACACTTGGAACCTGTTCACACTCATTCCTAGAACATCCAAGTGTACGTACCTGCAACAAGTGGTGAGGGTATGTTGTGAAAAACTTTTAATGATTCCTATACCTACGTGGTGGAGTAGCAGGATACTCTTTATAGGAGATCACATATATAAGTTAGAAGCAATAAGGCCACTTCTAAATTGAACACTTATGAAATCAAGCACGATACAGGGCCGTGAGAACAAAACGTGTTAGAGCTATTATTGTGTAAGTACTATTGTCTTGGTATACACTATACAACCACTAGTTCAAAGCATCGTGCTACTAAATGGCTAGTATATCCGATAGTATTTTACTAAGGAAGGTTCAATGCCACAAGCTACCTGTCCTGATGCAATAATAATTTGCCGAAACTTCCAGACGAGTCTGCATTCATGCAAGCATTAATTTGTCATTCATGTGTGGGATTGTTGAAATTTTGGTTTTGGAAAATTGGCGTTTGACCAATTTTTGACCAAAAATTTCATGTATTTTCATTTTTCGTAAGTGAAAATAAGTTGTTTAATTGTAATCTACATTTTAAGTAGATTAAAATAATATATTTATTTCATTTTTGGTGAATGAAAAATTAATATTGGAAGTTGCTACTTGGTTGGTGTTGTAAGTTAAAGAGTTTAATTGATAATGAAAGGACATTTTTGGTGTCAAGAGACACTAAATTATGTGAAAGATGTGTTAGATCAAGAGATTAATATGTTTGATTAATATATTATCACTTTTGAGTCCTAAAACCTATCTTTGTTAGTCTTTCATTAGAAAAAATAGCGAAAAGACATGTCTATATGTTGTATTTAACGAAAAGACATGACTTTATGTTAGAAATTTAATCAGAATCGCTGTAATCTGTTAGAAATTTAACAGTAGCTGCCAGTTTCCGTCAGAAAGTTTGCAGAAATGCCACCTTCTGTCAGAAACTTAACGGAACTATCATAAATTAACAGGATTCGCGTATTTCAGTTAAATATTTAACAAATCAGACTGTTTTGGACTGATTTTCAGTTTATAGGCTAACGGATGTATCCTTGCTTGGATGGAATAGATTCAATGTATCTATACTTATGTCTTTTAGCATAAAAGACACCATAACTCTTCATTTACTATAAATAGACCCCTCCTTGTTTGTCATTTATAATTCATTCAAATCCCATTTTACAATTTAGAAACATAATTCAATAGAATTATGTGAATTATTCATAGAATTCAATGGAATTCTCAATACATCTATTAGAAAATAGATAATCACATTGCATAAAGTCTCTTTCAATGTCTGAAAGTGAGTTGAGTTCGCCGAGTTTTTGATTTGAAGTGCTTTTATCAAAAATAATAAGTCGTTTTATCTTGAGAGAAGATTGCCACAGAACCGTTAGCACCAGTGTAGGGCAATATCTTCTTGTGGAGATTGTGTTTCACAAGACTTGACCTCCCTTATTTTGTCCGGTTTGATATAATTTCCGCATTTCTAGTTTATGCAAATTTTCTATCTCGTTAATTATATGTTTTGGTTCATTAATATGAGATTTGCTATTTCGTTAAATTCAAGAAAACCATTATTTATTGTTATATGATAATTTTTCAACAAAAACTAATTTGCAAAAGTGTGTTAAAAAACTAAGGTAACCAAGTGCATTTGACCCTATAATTTATTATGAATATGTGGAAGGTAGTCATACCCATATCCAGCAGAAGTACGTTATTTGGAAGGCATTCTGCGCCAAAATCCACAAAACCAGTAAGATCATTAACTAAAAATTGGCTACATCATACTCCTCTGAAGTAAACGTTTACGGGTTGCTCTATACGTCTCACCCTCGAACCCGAGAGAGAGAGAGTTACCTGAAACAAAGCAAAGTGGATAAGATGAAGAACCAAGTGTGGTTTTGAGAGCCAAAAGTATCGATCCGAGGCTTGCACAAGGGGAATCCCTTGGACAACTGCATGCCTTTCAGTTATTTCAAGAGCCATCTGTGTCAAGATCACTCGAAGCTTTGTCCCTACGATTAAGATAATCTAGAATCAAGTAAAATAGATCATTAGTCTTCCTTCCTGATCAATGTATATATTAAACTCAAACTAAAGAAAGACGAAAGGAAAAATCTTACAATCAAAGGAATTAAGGATGCCCAAAACAACGACTGCCATCCTGAAATGGGAATAATCAAGAATATCATGTATGAACTATTGAATGTTATTGAGCCCACTTGTTATACTAACAACGCTTGTCATTATGAGAGGGATTTACCACTAACATTAAGGAGCAAGAAGATCACGAAAAATGCCCATAACAGGGGACTGCAACATCATAAGGAAGCTATGTCAGAAAAAGACCATCTATATCCCTTCAAGTCAAATAAATTTGCGAAAACCTTGAAAGGTCGCACGTGTGTTGACATATATATACTCTCTCCGTCCCGTATACCATTACACTTTGTGTTTGGACACAGAGTAAGAAAAAGTGTAAGTGTTATATGAAACGTAAGGTAGGAGAAAGAAGGTGTGGTATGTAATAGTAAGTGAATAGTTGTTGTGAGTATATAAGTAGGTCCCACCAAATAAAGAAGAATTAAAAGATGTCTATTTTAGGAAAGTGTAATGGTGTGTGGGACACCTAAAATGGACAAAGTGTAATGGTATATGGGACGGATCGGAGTGAGTATATGTGTGTAGTGATATATTACCTAATACCCACGACTACTTGAAAGTCATCCTCTAATGACCGTTTGATATACTTTTGGAAGTTAAATTTACTTCCCGGAGCTAAATGAACCTACAATAGCAAAATAATAACTTTCTTCAACATGGAAAAAAGGCGAAATAGCTTACAGAAATATGTGAGCGGAAAACTTACATTTATGAATCCATTTCTCAAGGTCATGTAATCGGACTTGTTCACAGAGCTGAAAAATTGCCTAAAGAAGCATCCCTGCAAGAGAGTATTCCAACAAGCTTAATGTCTTTTTGGCGTCTCGCGGAAATTTAAGTAATTACAAAAGAGAAATATTGCATTCTGGGATGTTAAGTGAGAATATCTTACAAAATAAAAGAAGATTGGAATCCTGGTCCAGAAACTCATGTGTGCTCTGACAAAAGATGTCTCGTGAGTCAGTCTGAATCTTGACGGATCTGCGAATTTTGTTAAAGAAACATTTAGGTAGGGACAAAGTTTTTAAGAAAATAGACTTTCATTTTGGGACGGAGGGAGTATAAAAGGAAAAACATGTGAGCTAAAACATTTTGTTCATTCTTTCCAATTCAAACAGATTATATACCAGTGGAAAACTCATAGTCATGCGACAATGTTTCCTGCTCCCACTGCTTCCAGCCACGAATCTGCATTCAAAATTTATGTCCTAAAATTATGAACAGATATCTCGAGACACCCAAAAAATGAATATTTTCATTTCATTCCGAAGACAAACAATATATTGCAAAAGAAACTTTAGAAGGAGCAGTCAAGGGTTGTCAGCTTGGGGACCATGGTAAGAATGAATTAACCACCCTTAATGGCTTTCCTGCCCGAACACCTTCTAGGCTTCTACTAACCATGCAAAATCAAGAAAAAATCGATAACAAAAATAAAAAATCAGTTCCGAGCCAGAAATAAAGAAGTACCTTTAGTCTACCAAGAGCCATAGTAATAGCACTATACGCGACGTGAAAGACGGCTAGAAAAAATATGAGGATGTGCAATTCATGCAGGCCCTTAACTGTTATGATAGGTACTTTCCCCTGTCAGGAAGAGTTATACATAGTAGGTCAGCAAATACGCAAATTGCATTCAATTGTTAAATAAAATGGCACCTACATAGTAGGCTAGGGAAATAGATGAGCTTACCCCTTTGCATTCAAACTTTTTGTCGTTACAATCGAGTGCCTTCCGCTCATCCCATAAAAGCTTGCAACCAGGTTTATCTGGTTTGTCCTTGATACTGCTTTGAGGGCACGGCAACATAGTGTTTGCCACAGAAACAGGAATACAGATTTGGGCTATGTAATACTGAGTGAATGTAAGAAGTAGTGAAATGAACCCGAGAATCATCAACTCTGCAATAATTTGAAAGAAAACAAGTCAAAGATAGATCAAAATTTATTCGTTATTTCGAAATTACAAAGAATTATAAAAATAAGAGATTCTGATGTTACCAGCTTTGACTTTCTCCAATGCTTCAAATAAAGCTCGCTTGTGTTTGTCAGTAAAAGTCTGATTACAACATTCATCATATTCTAGGTGACATCAGATGCAAGCACAGGTGATAAAAATAATATCTCCCTCCGTCCTAGAATGAATGGCTATTTTTGTTCTTGATAATTCTGGGACGTAGGTGGTATAAAAAGATTCAAACTGCTAGTTAATCACTTCTACTTAATCCAAATGAGCATATTATTTCATTCCTAGGGATATCAATATTTAGCAGGGTAAATGACAAATAAAGGTCCAAAAGCGTTTGTGGAAATGGGTCCGATGTTTCAAAACTCACAAATAAGTGTCTAAAGATAACAAATATTAGCAATTAAGAATTTTTGACAGAACCGTTAGAAATTTCAGTTAAATAAAGGATTTGAAGTTACTAATCCTTGGCAAATAGCGATCCGAAGTTACTAATTCTCAGCATGGGCAAACTATTCTTTGAGAAAATCAGAAAATGAGACCCTAGAAAGCATACAGAAACACGTACATACACACATAACTCCACTAACGGATCGAGGACCAGAATTGAGCCCAAAAAGAATTAAAAAAATATATTATGAATTTAAAGAAACCCAATAAAGGAAACTTAAATTAAAGGAAAGAGAAAAAAAGCAATTACCTTTCCTAGTTTGTGAAGAATTTTCTCCAAGACAATAGAAATTATGATGATAACTGCACAAACACCAGCAACAGCCCATGTTGGTGTTTGATCAAGCCTCCTTTCACTACTATCCTTTGCCATTTTCTCTCTCTTTCTTCCTTTCAACCCAAAATTTCACACACAGATAAACCCAAAAGAAGAGAGAGAAAGTGTGTGCATTAGGAGTTCATGAAAGTAGTCGACTGAGCAGACAAAAGAACAGATTTTAAGAGTTTCTTCTGAAGGATCAACAAGTCACATTTAGGACAGACCACTGTGTGACTGTGTGTGTGTGTGTATTTTTTTTTTTTATTGGGATTTGGGGTTACATAAACAAACAGTTACAAAGAGGAGTTAGGCGGGGAAGATTGAGTCAAAGTAAACGGGGGAGTGTGTTTTGGTAACGGTTTAAAACAATGAAAATACTTGTTCCGTCCAGTTAGAAACTGCAAAAAAAAAATAAAAAAATCATTTGAGTGTTTAACTTAAAATTGCATAATCCAATAATAACAAGTTTTTAATATTTTTTAATTAATGAGACTCACTTATTATAATAACAACAACTATCCCGTTACTATTTTCCACCTCACTTTCTCGATTTTTTTTTTCAAAATATTGATTTTTAAAAATTTATATACCAAAATAACATTTTAAAAAACTTAAGTACCAAAATGGCACTTTCCACATTAATTTCGGAATAATGTAATCCGGAATTACCAATTCCGGAATTCAAATTTTTTTATTTTTTTTTCAAAACTAAAATAAACAAAATAATATTTTCTGTAAAATACGAGCGATCGCGCCATATATGGGGTGATCGCGCCAAATGTAATCCGGCGTTACCAATTCTGGATTCCTTTTTTTTTCATAAAACGGATTTTAGCAAATTAATATTTTCTGTAAATAGAGAGCGATCGCGCGTTTGGTGAGGGCGATCGCACCTAATGTAATCCGGTATTGGTAATTCCGGATTTCATTTTTTTTTTAATTGGAAATTCAATTCCGAAAATGCAAATTCCGGATTCATTTAATTGAATTCCGGAATTGACATTTCCGGATTCAATGTATCAGTTTTAAAATGTTTAGAGTTGTTGTTCTTGTTTTACGGAGAAGAAGAAAGAAAGAAAGAAAGAAAGAAAGAAAGAAAGAAAGAAAGAGAAAGAGTTTGAAGAAGGAAAATTGAGAAAGAAAGAGAAGGATCGAAGGAAAATTTTTTGAGAGGAAGAAGAAGATAGGAAAATTTTATCAAAATTTAAAGGTTAGTTTTATTTCTTCTTTTTATTTGTTTTGAGTTCTTAATTTTAGTCATATAAATTTTTCTAAGAGTTTATTTGTGCATTTTTATATAATTTGTTGTTAAAACTATTATGATTTATGTACCTAATTGTTGATTGTCAATGAATTAAACAATTGTAATTCAATTTTAGCCTAGTTAGGATTTTCTTAAGTTAGGTTTAAAATCAAGTGCCTGTTAAAATTACTTTGACAAAATTATTTTAATGTTATTTCAGTTTTTTATAAATTATTTGCTACAATATGATGTATTTATAATGCGAGACGAAGGAACAATACTTTAACCCAAAACAATTAATCTCATCCAAACTTCCACTTAGTCAACAAAGTATAGTCAACAACGTACATACGCCTTCTTTTTGACTGGGGTGCGGTCGCCCCTCTTAATGGTGCGATCGCCCCTCTTGAAAGTGCGATCGCCCCTCTTTGGAGCGCGGTGGCCCCTTTTTTCCAGCAACTTCGCGTGATCGTGCCAATGAAACCGCGCGGTCGCCCCATTTGTATGAACATTGCCAAATAACTCCTCTAATTCTACTAAAATACCAAAACAACACTCGCTTTGGCCCATTTGGTCGTTTCAAGTTTCACAACTACAACTATATTTGATGACATACTCCACCAAGAGTTGAATATATTTTCAAGTTCAAATAAAACAACAATACTTAAAAGTTCAAAGTACTTAATTTAAGAACTAAAAATACAAATAACAATTAACTATTACTGCCTAAGAGTTGGACACCTCCTTCGCGCGTGACCTTCAACCTTGCAAATCCCACAACGATTCTTTTTTTTTTGCAACTTGCCAATCCATAGAGTTTCTCAGTCGCCTTGACTTGGGTCTCCCTTGCTTCTGGTCACGTCGATGGTCCGGGTTAGGGTAAAAATGTGGGACAATATGATCTACATTCCAATAGGCCTCGTCGTGGATTGGATGAAAAGAGCAACTCCACGTCTTGTAGTACGAGCCAAGGTTGTAAAAATGATGAATATAACTCATACCATCGACATTTTGCGTTTTGAAACACGCAAGAACATGGGAACAAGGGTAATGATATTGCATCCATTTGCCACAAGTGCATGTTCGATCACCCAATCTCACAACTTGAATGTGTCCACCTTTGTCACCATGTACACTGGTCGTCACACTATAAACACCCACAGACGTAGTATTAAACCTTGTGAGGTGATAATACCCAGCCTTAGTCAAGTTGTATCGGTATCTTCAATCGATTCTCTCACTGAATTGTAGCGTGGCATTTGGTGGTGAGATGTCATTAGGATCTCCCCCTAAAGCACTAATTGCTTTAGTGAGTCTATCTTGAAAGTGTACCACACACCTATAGAATGAGGTCTCAACAACAGCTGAAATAGGCATCCCCCGGGCTCCTTTCATAACGCCATTAAAAACTTCAGACAAATTAGTAGTCTTAATGCCGTACCTATATCCACCATCGTGAGCCATTGTCCACTTTCTAGCATCCAAGTGCTCATACCATTTAGTTGCCTCAGGGTTGATGATATGAATTTGCCTCAGATAGCATTTAAGCTTTCTATCTTGGGTGGTGCTAACAGCACGCCAAAAAAGATCTTTTAATCCAACGCCCTTGTGAGCTTTAAGAAAATTAGCTCGCAAGTGCAACATGCACCATCTGTGGACAACATTTCGTGGCCAGTTGGCATTGTCTCCAACCGTGGAAAGGATGCCATTATGCCGATCAGATATCAAGCAAACTTCACGACCCTTAACAATATGTTTGCAAAGAAGATGCAGAAACCAACACCAGTTTCGGTAGTCCTCTTTTTCAACAATAGCGAATGCGAGAGGAAGTAGACTATCATTTGCGTCAACACCCATGGCAATAGGAACAACCCCTCTATATCTTCCATGCAGGAATGTGCCATCAACAGAAATAACAGGACGACAATGAGAGAATGCTTCCACACAAGTGCCAAATGCCCATAACACACGATCAAACATACCTAAAGCACCGGGAGGAGGAGGATCAGAATGCTCCACAATGGTTTCAGGGTTCCACTTTTGGATGGCTGCTAACAAACGTGGCAATCTTATGTAAGATTCTTCCCAGTCTCCATATGCCTCTGCAATAGCTTTTTGTTTGCCACACCATGCCTTTCTATATGAAACTTCCTTCCCATGGGCTTTTTTTATTTCCGCCTTCACTAGTGCAATCTTCAACTCGGGATCAGCCTTAACCAGTTCCAAAACTTCTTGCCCTATGAACTTAGCATCTAGGTTTTGATGATCTTGGCTAATTTATGTTCCCAAGCAAGAATGAGGACCCTTATATTTGGTAACTTCCCAATACTTGGCATCAAACTCACATTCACATAAAAATTGCACGGAAAATCTTTCGCCAAACACTCAATAGTCCACTTTCGGGTTGTGCTTCGTTTTACCTTGAAGCGCAGATTTTTCTTAATATGAAACAACTTCATTTTATACTGCACCTCTGTCTTCTTTGAAAAGCGAATACCTTTGGCAATTTCATCATGTTCTACATTCCATTCAGCAAAGTTATATTGGTTATCATCATATATCTCTGATCCTTCTCCAATATCACGATAAAATTGAAACCCGCTCTCTCATGCACATGATGTTGTGGTTCTTCGTAACTAACAAAATGTAACCCCAAATCTTCCCTCACCCCAGCTTCACCCTCATTCTCGCTATCATCAGTAGGACTACTGCAATCAACATATCCATCGTCACGATCTTCATTTAGAAGCAACCCAATATTTTCTTCATAATCTGAATCATTATCGTCATCATTATACAATTCCTCACCCTCACCCTCACCCCCTCCCTCTTCCTCACTCTCTCTTCCTCCCCCTCTTCCTCTTCCTCTCGCTCTTCCTCTTTCGCATATGTTTGTATACTTGTTCCAGCATCCCTCTGACTATAGCAGCTTAAAGAACCCATCTGGATGGTATCCATGTCATTAACATACTCATTTTGTAATGGCTCCTCATGGGTTTCAAACTCCTCAACATTCACATTATCAACTAAATTCATCTTAACATACAATTGTAAGCTACTCAACCCACCAAACTGAGCAGAAACATCAAACATCACTTCCATACCCATATCATTTTCGATTACAAATGGAATGTAATTTGCAATCCCGGGAGCGACAAGATGAGGATATCTACATGTAAATTGCAACTGAACAATAGCTCGATCTACCCCAATTTTCTTAGCTAACTTTTTAAGCAACTTCTTGTAACTCCACCGAGTTTTAGCCCTAAGTGCACATTTTGATCCCCTTTCAAAATGTTCACCTTCAAACGTGTGTTCATCATCTCCTCCCCAATAACACATGAAAACAAGTGGAACTCCAGCCATATTTATTCCTAAAAATTGAAAAAAAAAATTATCAAAAATCTAATTTAACAATATCACTACATTTACAAAAAAATCTAATAAATACTAATTTTAAATTTCAAACAAAAATTAAGAGGGATTAAAATGTACCTTCTTTTTTGAATCTTTTTATGCTCACTTCTTTGAATTTTTCAGCTTTTTTTTTTTTTATAAAAATCCACTACCTCCCTTCTCTTCTTCTTGAACTTCTTGATCAACTTCTTGAATTTTCAGATTTTTTTAGAAAAAAATCCACCTCCTCCCCTCTTCTTCTTCCTTATTTTTTTCTTCTTCTTCTTCTTCTTCTTCACTGACGTTGGTTTCTGCGTGGGTTGTTTACAGAGTTGTTGTGGGAGAAGAGTTTTGTAAAGCAAATTCGGAATTAGCATTTCCGGAATTGAATTTTTCAAAAAAATAATTTTCTTAATTCAGTTTAAAAAAAATGAAATCCGGAATTACCAATACCGGATTACATTAGGCGCAATCGCCCCCACCAAACGCGCGATCGCTCTCTTTAATTTGCTAAATTCAGTTTTGTAAAAAAAAAAGGAATCCGAAATTGGTAACGCCGGATTACATTTGGCGTGATCGCCCCATATATGGCGCGATCGCTCGTATTTTAAAGAAAATATTATTTTGTTGATTTTAATTTTGAAAAAAAAAATAAAAATTTGGATTCCGGAATTGGTAATTCCGGATTACATTATTTCGGAATTACCAATTCCGGAATTAATGTGGAAAGTGCCATTTTGGTACTTAAGTTTTTTAAAATGTTATTTTGGTATATAAATTTTTAAAAATCAATATTTTGGAAACAATTCCGGATATGATTCTAATCAAGCTTGGCTCGAAGAAATGTTGATTACTGATCCAAATTTGACAAGCAATTACCGTCAAAACAACTTTCAAAACTACTCTCAAATCTCAAATCCTATCAACTTCTCCTAAAACTCACCCCGTGATTTTAATTCTCCGCTAAACACTCAAACATCTTATGACTCGATGCCATTCCAAAGCTTCACTGCTAAGTCACAAAATACTGAATTTGGTCCAGAAACACAGAGGAAGATGAAGGAGGCGAAGAAAAAGAGGTTGTACCAGAAAGGCAAAAAGGAGCTCCAAAAGAGAAAAAAAGCAACCATTGGCTCAAAATTCGCAGAAGATGAAGCTCTCGTCAGTGCTTACATAAATACAAGCACTGATGCAATAATAAGTACCAACCAAATGTATAAGAAGTTGTGAGGTAATGTAAAGGCAAGGTACGATACGGCGCAGTAACAAAAGCCATCAAAAATTGGTAAAAGGACTTTATCTATGCTTCGAGCTCGATTGAGTAGTATGGCGAAATCAGTAAACTTGTTTGTTGCGATATACAATGAAGCAACTAGACGAAAGGGGAGTGGATACAACGAACTAGACGTTCGACGTGAGGCTAAATAACTGTATGAAAATCATGAAAGCAAACCTTTTAAAGATGAGCATGTGTGGTTTATGCTGAAGAACTATCCCAAATGAGAGCAACGGATTCAAACTACAACCGTGGGTAGTAGAAAGAAAAAGGCTGAGGCATCTCGTCCCATTCGTGTGGAAAGTGACAATGACATTGCAGGTAGCGACAAAAGGTTCAAGCTTAATGAGATGGAAGGTTACGCGACAACGAGAAGTGATAATGCAGACACCGTTCAATTAAGAGGACAAACACAAATTATTTGCAAAAAGACAAGAGGCATGCAGAAAAGAGGTAGAGTGTGCCTTTGGGGTGCTTCAAAATCAGTTTGCAATACTTCGTAAACCGTCAATTGCCTGGATTGAGGTAGTTCTTGCTAAGATAATGACAACTTGCATCATATTGAATAATATGATTGTTGAAGATGAACGAGATTGATATAGAAAGTCCACTCGAATTGATCAAGATGATACTTTCACGTACACAACCGAAAATTCAAATGTTGGAAACAGTACACCGAATACTTAGCACGCACACCGAATACTTAGCACGCAAACGAGATCTCCAAAATAAAACCGCACACCTGGCTCTCAAATCAGATTTGATTGAACATATTTATGCGATCAACAACTCTTAATATTATATGTAGCATTTTATCTACTATTGTCATATTTTATTTTCGTATGTAAGTTCTGTGTTAATTTATTATTTTTATGTATTAAATGTTTTAAATATTCAATTGACGTTTATTTATCAATGTTTAATATATAAAAAAAATGCAATTACAATAAAATATAATTTAAAAAATAAAAAAAAATATTTTGTAATGTAAACGAATAAAAAAACTAATTTATATCACTAATTTATAAAATAAAATAATTTTTTTATTAATTATAAAAATATTTTGAGCAAAAATTTCGCTCACCACTGCAGGATATCAGTTTTTGTGAGCGAAAATTCGCTCAATCATCAGTTTCGCTTATCTAGTGATCGAAAATTTCACTCACCATTGTGCATGCTCTTAATATTATATACTCTCTCTTAATTTTTATGCCCAACAGTTTTTTTTTGCATTTTCAAATGAGACGAAGAGAGTATAATTTATGTCATTGTATTCAGCTCTGCAGATATGCACTTTAATACAATAAAGTTGAAAACTTTAGGTTTTATACAACTTTTTTTTATAATCTCGATGCACTACAGGAAACAGGCTTATATACGACGGATTTTAACTGCCGTATATAGTACGCGAGCCACCGTATATATCATTTACGACGGACTTTTCGCCGTATATAGTGCACCGTATAAAACATCGTCGTATATAGTATTTACGGCGGGATATCCGCCGTAAATACTATATACGGCGGAAATACAACCGCCGTATATAATTGAGTACAAATACGGCGGCTTATGGACCGCCGTATATAATGAAATACAAATACACCGTATGTATAACAGGCGTATGTAAGGAACCACCGTAAATAACTAGTTATGAGACGAGTCGTCCAAGGTAGCACGAGTCGTCCCATTTGCACCCCACCCAGATTCCCTCGTCCCCCTTTGGGGATGAGTCGTCTAATGACCTATTTACGACAGTTTCAAAAATTCGCCGTACATAACTAGATTTTTTTTCCAGCCAGCTCTATATAATTCACTTTCCCCAATATCAACATAATAACCATTAACACAAAAAAGATAGTTACATGTATCCAAAACTCAATATATACAACAACATCAACATAGTACCAGTGACAGCAACAACAACAACATCAACAGCAACAACAACAACAGTAACATCAACAACAATAACAGCAACAGCAACAGCAACAACAGATCACACCACCAAGAACAAAAAAACCCAGAAATTAAAAGTAAATCAGAAAAGGGGAAAGAAATGTATACCTGATTCGTTGTTGATCGAAGAAATCACGGTCGCTATGCAGGTCATCGGCGGCGTCGCAAATTGCCCTAGAGGAGAGAGAGAGAGAGAAATTGAACAAGACGTTTTAATAACCCACCACCAAGAACAACAAAACCCAAAAATTAAAAGTAAATCAGAAAAGGGGGAAGAAATGTATACCTGATTCGTTGTTGATCGAAGAAAACACGGTCGCTATGGTCACCGGCGGCGTCGCAAATTGCCCTAGAGGGAGAGAGAGAGAGAAAGACGACAATGGTTTTTGCGCGAACTGAGAGTGGGAAATTTTGGGTTCGCGGTATTTATTAATATTTACGGCAGATATTATACACCGCCGTATATAATTATTGTATTTACGGCGGACGCGTGTCAACCGCCGAATATAATGCACTATTTACGGCGGCTACTTATTTACCGCCGTATATAACTTAAATCTCAAATACTTATACGTCAAATGTACTTATATAAAGTATATACGGCGGCTTGAGTCCGCCGTATATAACAAATATATACGGCGGTTTACATAACCTCCGTATATATTAGTTATATACGGCGGACGCGTGTCTACCGCCGTATATAACTATTATATATGGCGGACGCGTATCACCCGCCGTAAATGAGTACCGTAAATAACCAACTTTCTTGTAGTGATGTCTCGGTGATTGCGCTTTCACAGTAAAAGACATATTTAGTGTAGGAGGTGGGGATGCAGGTGCACCCGATCAAATTCTATTTCTAGTTTAAATAAAATATTACTCTATTGACTATGTGCACCAGCATATATGATCAGTTAATTCTCACATTTGTTATTGATAGATCTTATAACTAATTTAGTTGGTTCTGTTTAGGTTTCATCATAAGGATTAGGTTTCAAATCCTAGTGACTATTAGGGGGCATTTGGTTGGCGGTAATTGATCATTCCGGGGCGGAATGGAATGGTCAATTCCGTTGACTTCATTCCTTAGCCCCGTTTGGTTCATTGAAATGAATTTTTTTCCATTCCCTATGGAATGAATTTTCATTCCTTGGAATGAATTTTCATTCCTTGGAATGAATTTTCATTCCTTCCAATTTTGGAAGGAATGATGAATTCCTTTGGCAATGAATTTTTTTTTTTACCAAAATACCCCCAAACCCAAACCACCCCTACCCCCTACCCACCCCCACCAAGCCCCTACCCTACCCTACCCCCCACCTCCCACCCTCCACCCCCACAATTTTTTTTTCCTGCCTACCCCCATTCAACCATGCCCTACCCCCCACCCCCACCCACCCCCCACCCCACACAAATTTTTTTTCCCCTACCTACCCCCTCCCCCCATCCAGCCCTGCCCTACCCCCCACCCCCACAAAAAAAATAAAAATTCCCCTACCTACCCTCCCCCATCCAAACTCCTGCCCTCGCTCTCGCCCTACCCCCACCCCCACGAATTTTTTTTTCCTCTACCTACCCCCTCCCCCCATCCAGCCCTGCCCTACCCCCCACCCCACGAAAAAAAATATTTTTACTCATTTTGCATACCCCTACCTACCCCCCCAAAAAAATTATTTTTTTAAGAACTGTAAATTGGATATTTTATATGCTTTCATTCCATTCCTATAATTTGTATTTTCAAATCAAACATGATTTGCCAAGGAATTGAATGACAATTTCATTTCATTTCGTGCCAACCAAACGGAGGGGTTTGACAAGTTTTTTTCCATTCCAATTCCTTAAGGAATTCAATTCCATTGATCATTCTATTCCTTCACTTTTTTTCCACCGAACCAAACGGCCCCTTAGGTTTCAAATCCTAGTGACTATAGAATTTTTCAAATTATTTTTAGCCTCTATATTAGCAATGAACTCTTTATCAAAATTTTACTTAAATTCTTTTATTATTGTATAATAAATAGTTTTTATTTATTATTAACGTTAAAAAAATTGCCTCTATTATGATAAAATGTTTTCTTTTTAAAAATATTTTTATAATTGGATTCTTTTGTTCATTACTTTAGCTGATATAAATGATTTTTATTTCTTATTTAATAGTTTTTTCATCATTTATTTTTTGTAAAAAAGATAAGTTTGAAATGTATAAAAAATAATTACTCTTTTAAGAATAATTTCAAGAAATTCTACCTAAAATGATGTCATCATTAAAACAACAATAATGTAAATATCATTCTTTTTCTTCATTACATAAGCTTAATATTTCCAACTAAATAATAAGAAGAAAACGGTGTGTTAGAGATTAGCACGTGTTTATAAATAACTTATGATTTAAGTTATGTATTATAATCTAGTCACGTTTGAAAAAAAAGTTTGAACTTTTATAGTGTAAATAGTGCATTATTCGCTGTTCAAACATTCTAAATATGCACTACCCATAGCCCTAAAGTCCATGAACCCACCCCCAAGATCTATAGACATGTAAATTCTATTCTTATCTCAGTCATCAATTTGGTAATTGACTTCAAACGAAATGCGTATAATATTCATGATAGTCTTTGTACTATAATAAAATTATATATTAATTATATATTTTTTTAATTTCGAAATATTACTTATTATTTTGAGACGGGTTAAAAAAAAGCGCAAACATTTATTATTGGAGGAGTAAGTCATATAAATTACACTAGTGTAATTTATCAAACGTTGTTTTCGTACTGGTAAAAGAGTAGGTCTGCTGAGAAACGCGTTTCTCCGTAACTATGGAGAAACGCGTTTTTAATAGCCAGAAGCTATACGTTTGATAACCAGAAGAAAATTTCTGGATATCACTCTCAAAGGGTTCTGGATATCCAGAAGCTTTGGAACGGATATCCAGAAGCCTTTGGGCGGATATCCAGAAAAAATAGATTTGAAGCCAAATCCAAGGCCAAGACCACAAATTGCTTATTGAAGGTTTCTGGATATCCGTAAACCTTCAAATGTATATCCGTAAACCATCAAATGAATATCCGTAAACATATTTGAAGCCAAATCCAAGGCCAAGATCAGAAAATGCTTATTGAAGGTTTTCGGATATCCGTGAAACCTTTCAATGTATATCCGTAAACCATCAAATGAATATCCGTAAAACATTTTGAAAGTTTCTCGGATATTATTTTGAAGGTTTCGGATATCACTTTCATAAGCTTCTCGATATCCTTCAAAGGGTTACGGATATCCAGAACCTTTGAGACTGATATCCAGAAGTAACCAAGGGACAAGGTCATGGCCAATACAAAAAGTTTCTGGATATCCTTTCAATAGCTTCTGGATACCCGTAACCCGTTTCTCCATAACTTATGGAGAAACGCATTTTTCCCTAGATTTTACGCTGGTAAAAAAGAAAAAAAAAAGTGCACTAAAATAATCACTTTATATAACATTAAAACTTGACGCCTAGACACATAATTGTTTGGATTTTATTACACAAAATCTGGGGAGAAACGCGTTTCTCCGTCGCCCATGGAGAAACGGGGCTTGTTTTGTCGTGCGACATACCTAGCCAATAGCCAGAAGCTTTGGAAAGGATATCCAGAAGCTTTGGAAAGGATATCCAGAAACCAAATATTTTTTCTCGGATATCCTTACAAAGCTTCGGATATCCATTTCAAAGCTTACGGATATCAGAAGCTTTGTAAAGGATATCCAGAAAAAAATACTTGGTTTCTGGATATCCTTTACAAAGCTTCTGGATATCCATTTCAAAGCTTCTGGATATCCAGAAGCTTTGTAAAGGATATCCAGAAACTGGCTACTTATGTCGTGCGACATAACAAGCCCGTTTCTCCAAGAAACGCGTTTCTCCCCAGACGCACTCATTTTATTAAACATTCTAGTGTGTTCTATTCATAATGTTTAGGAAAACTTATTCTTATAATTGTATGGATTTTATTAACTACCAGTATCCCGTGCGTTGAACGAGAATATATTAATTATTACAAAATATTATAAAAAATTACTGTAAAATTAAAAATAAGCAAATAAAATAGATAAATAAATAAATAATAATTAATTACAAATATAAAAAATATGAGTATATTATTTATTATCAATTAAAAATTAACGTATATCTAATTATAAATTATAACTAAAAATCAACTGCCATATGACTCTCGAACCAAAAATGACATTTCAAATACTAATTTATTAATACAACTTTCAATATTACTCTACAAATATTAATAAATTGTTACTATTTTACTTATAAAATATATCTAAAAAATAAAAAAGGAAATAATTTACTCTATAACGCACAACTCCTCAAAATTGGACCATTTTAAAATCAATCAACCATAATCAAAATGGTCAAACAATATTTATGACATATCCAACAAATTCATCTAATTAAAGACTTATTCACTGTTAATAAATATTAAAGACTTACTTCAATGACAACCAATTAAAATGAGAATCATGAAAACCAACTATATCGGATAAAAGACAAATCAAGGGTTTAGATTAAATGTCATTTAATAAAAAAACGATGGCTTTTTTTGTGAAAGTTGAGAAGTAGAATGTCATTTGATTGTCACTTTTCAAAACCTGTCACATTATTATCCAAATTTCCTTCAAATTTAAAAATTAAATATCTCAATATTTATAAGTACAAAAAAAATTCTGAGAACACTGTTTTTCTCATCTCGAAAAGCGAATCAAACTACATTACTGAAGATAGAATTTTGAAAATAATATTAAACAACAACGAAATTCTCAAAATACACTTAAATTCATTAGCTACTGAATATAAGTGTAACGTCAAATACATTAATGACGAATTCAAAATATTGTCCTGGACCACTCAAAAAGATATACTCTAAAGTTGGGTAGCTAGCTGGAGAGTTGTTAAAGATTGAATCATGCACAGAAGAAGAAGAAGAAGAAGAAGAAGAAGAGCTTTCAAGCAATTATAACTCATTTTTATTCAAACACCTTAGGTTTTATTTGAGCTACACAACTTGATGACAAAGGTTTTTATTCAAAAATAATTATTTATACCAACTGTATCTTTCAACTTGTAAAGTCAACTTCTATTAAAATATTTATTGGTTTAAAAAATAGCTGGTAATTTTTTATTTTATTTTTAGTGTTTGAAACGAGTGTTCACTTCATAAATTCATTTTTTAACACTTAATTAATTAGATTTTTTATATGTACAATGTCTTTATAAAATCGTTCATAATTATACAGATATATACTCCCTCTTTTTTATATTATTTTTAGTGTTTGAGACGGAGGGAGTATTAGACAAATGCGTATAACTTATTTAGTTGACCCAAATAAATGTAATTATTCTACTTCAAAACTCACATCTTTGCAAACCTATTTGAATTGATGATAACTATCAACGAAGAGGCAAAATGCAAGATAATGAAAACCAAAGGTAAGTCAACTTGAATGCATGAAAAAGGATTTGGGGTGATTCAGTCGAATTGTACAACAGAACAGTTTAATTGTATTAAATTTAGACTTAACTTTTTTCAAATGAACGAAACTTGTTATCGAGAGAGTAGGTCGAAAAAAAAAAACAATTTTAATTTTTAAAAAAGTATCAAAGAACCACAACTCAGTACTAGGCAATCTCGGGCTCAAATCATGGATCCAGGACCCCTGAAGTCCGACTGTATATCAGCCGGATTTTTGTCGAGCATATTTTATAGTAATATATATTATATTTTATGTATCTTACATTAAAAAAAAAGTGAAAAATAAGATAAATTTCAAAGTTTATGATGTGATATTATCAAATGCGTTTTTAATTACTTTAAATACTCTTATCAATTTCGAAATATTCCCACTTTCTTGGAATTAACGTAAAAGTAATTTAACCAATAATTTTAGATTAATTTAATTATTATGATGAAAATGTAAAATATGTTATCGATACACCAATATAAACACTATTAATAATATAATTTCGGGACAGAGGGACTACTTATGATAAATTTTACTTCCCACCTGCAACAAAAAATTAATGATTTTTTAGTTTTATTTTTTGTTTGTCTTCTAAGAATCATAGTATTTTATTTGAATTAATAATATGTCTAGAAGTGGATGTTATATCTAACCCTTATATTATTTTATTTTCCATTCCGTAAAATAGTCATAAGGAAAGACTAGTTGCTAGTTGATTAACAAAATCCAATTTTCTTTTATTGAGGATATTTCATTATAACTATTTTTTTATTTTTTATTTTTTTAGGTAAACGAACTATTCTAGCGTTTTATTAGCATAAAAATGATTGTAAATTTGAAAAATCTATCGCCCAAACTTAAAACTACAGATTAGGGCATACTTCGAGTTGGTCTTATAAAAAAACGTATTATTTTTAACTTAAGGAAAAATCATTTTTACACTGGTACTTAATAATATATGCACTGACACTCTTCACACTCTGACACTTTTTTATACTAACACTGACACTTTTTTACCCTACACTAGCATTCTTTTATACTGACACTTAATAATACATAAACTGGCACTCTTCACACTAACATTTGTTTACACTAACACTGACACTTTTTTACACTAACACTGACACTTTTTAACATTATCACTTAATAATACATGCACTGACACTCTTTACACTGACCTGACACTCTTTACATCGGCATTTTTTTACACTAACACTAGCACTTTTTAATACTAACACTGACACTTTTTACACTGTCACTTAATAATACATGCACTGACACTCTTTACACTGGCACTTTGTTACACTAACACTGACATTTTTTTACACTGTCACTTAATAATAGATGAACCGACACTTTTTATGATGACACTTTGTTACACTTACACTTTCACTATCAGGGAAAACAAAACACATTTTATCTAATTTTAAGGAAAAACGTGTTTTTTGTAAGATTTTAACGCAGACTTCAACATAATTATAAAATTTTCAATTTACAATAATTCTCATGCAAATAAAAGTACAAAAGTTAAGATAAAAACCGGGTAAATTTATAATTGATAAAAATAAAGATTAGTCTTTCTTTGAGTTTAAAGTTTAAGGGTTTATTACAAAAAAAAAAAACTCACTCAAAAAGATGACATTTATTACAAAAAAACTCACTCAAAAAGATGACATTTACAAAAAAAAAAAAAAACATGTAAGATGGAAAATTACAAAAAAATTATTTTTTTTCTTTTTTTACAAAAATATATTTTTTTTTTTGCTTTTTTTTACCAGTTTTGGTCAAACAACTGATAATTTCATTTATCAGTTGTTCAAACAAGTGATAATTTCATTTATCAGTTATATATATATATATATATATATATATATATATATATATATATATATATATATATATATATATATATATATATATATATAATTATACATATATAACGATTGGGGGAAAATAACTCCAAGTTATACACTAAATATATTTCATAATTGTTAAAATAGTTATCTAATTTATTTTATCAAATTCCTACTAAAAAAAATACAAATTGTGGTGAATGATACAAGATGAATCTTTTATTTCTTAAATGGCTATTCAGGAGAAACCTTCAAAGAGAAAGGGTGAATAATGTAACTTGATTTCATAAAAATGCTAACATCCAATTCAATATGCTTAATATGCTTGTTCAAGTAGTTTTCTTGTTTACACGGGATGTGTTGAGATTTTTGTACAAAATGACAATAAAAAAAAAGGACAAACAAATAAAGTAAAAAGCATTTATGTGGAAAAAGGTGTGTGTGTGTGTGTGCGTGCTTGCTAAAAGTATGTGCAAGTTGTGTGCTTGTATTATTTGTTTCGTATAATAAATTTGCACTGCTTTTATACTACAATGATCTAATTATTTAACATTTAATTAGTCACATTATATTTATATTCTTATAAACTAATTTGATGTTTAACTTGAATTAAATTTGTTTAATTATTATTTATAAAAAAAATTAATAATAATAAAAATCTAAATGACTAATTTAAACTACTATAAATGATATTTTTACTAATAAATACCGCCACACTTCACTCAAAATTTTATCCATATTTTCTAAAATTTCTTCTAAATCTCTGATCTTACATCTTCTAATTCAAAATGGTCAACGTACTTTTGATACTCCTTATCATAGTAATTTTAGAATATACAATGTTAGTATTTTCAGTATAGTATAAACCAAGAGATTTTGAGATGTTTGTTATGAGTCTTTATTTTATTTATTTAATGTTAGCAATAATAATAATATTTAGAACATACCAAAAGTATCTAGCTGGGCCGAGCGAGTAAAGCCCAATCCACAAGCAATTATGGCCACCTTATTCTCTATGGACTAGGCCCAATTATCCCATGGTACAAGGCCCATCTCATATATCAGTCGACTAAGTTCATTGTCCGACCTACTAGGTCCCGACCTAACTTAGTCCGACCCTATGACCCAGTCATATTTCGGGTACGATTCAACTCTACTCGACAGTCAGGTCGACCCAAGCACAAGTGTCGACCTCGACCTGCCAAAGCAAGCGTCGACCTAACGGTAACAGACGCACGTGCATTTATTCCGGCCATAACTGTTTTCCTACAAATCAGGGACCGTTCCAGGACACGTTCACATTACATGTAACTGTCCCTAGAATCTCGGAGCTCATGTAGCCCTGTCATTAAACCACCTACATCAACTATAAATACTTCACCACTACCCACGGTGCAAAGGTAACTGCTATTTTGTTATCAGAATTCTATTATTCAATACATTTTAGCTCTCCAATCATCAATACTTACTCTCACGCCCGAGGGTCTAAGTCGGAGACACATCCGGCTAGTCGTGGGTTCTGTTTTCAGGTCAAGGAGCCAGGTGATCAGTCCTGCCACGTGGAGGAAGATTGATAAACATTTTTCTTGCGGCATCAGTTTGGTTCCATTGCCGGGAAACGTGCTTAAGCTTGACCTCGAAACTTTTCTCAACCTACAATAATGGTAACCCCAGACGGGCATGTTACAGAGGCTTTTGATGAATTCAATGAAGTGAATGTCAACACCAACACCAATGCTAACACCAATGCAAATGCTGATTTGCCCCCTCCTCCTCCTCCTACTCGTCACCATGCTACGGCAACGCGCTCTAACCGCGTGGCCGATGGCAGGGGATTGCCAGACGCAAGGAGAGAGAAGAGACCTATGGAGGGACAAGGAGCTCCACCTCCTTCAAAACGTCCAACTGGACAGTTGAATGCTGGAAATAGGGCAGGTCCCTCATCCAACCCACTGAGTAGAAAGGAAATGCTGATGGAGCGAGCTCAGATTCTAGATGAGTTATTGGCAATGGAGGAGGCGGAACAAGTGGACAGAAGGTCTGAGAGGGTGGCTCCCTCTCAAGTCTCGAATAGGGAGCGTGCCAGGAGTACTAGACCAAATGAGACTGTGGGACAAAATGTTGATCAAAGGATGGTAGTCCGACCTCAATCGCCTATTCATGTTCCAAGTGACGACCTCAGGGCTAGTCTCACTAGGAACAGGGAACAAGAGGCACAGTCAGACCTGAGGACACAGATAGAGGCCAACCGAAGCCGACGTGGTTCGCCTGCCAGGACGCAAAGATCGTAGTCACATAGAGACAGGAATGGGCGCAGGTCCCCTATAAGAGAGGGAAGGCACAGGTCGCCACCCAGAGATGATAGGCGCATGTCGCCACCCAGGGAGGAAAGGCGCAGGTCGCCACTAAGAGACGACAGGCACAGATCACCAGTTCGATCAGAAAGGGCACCTTCCCACAGAGATAGGAGAAGCAGGCAGGTAACTCCCCCCAGAAGCGAGGGTCAAAGGTCGAATGCTATTCCCCCCGCTGGAGAAGACAAACCTGATGCTAGGGAGTGGTTGCTATTCAAGAGGAAGTTTGAGCAATGGAAAGGTCGAACGAATTGATTTTGCTCTTCGACCCTTATCCAAAGACTTGATCGACAGTCGACCTCCTACTGGATTTAGATTGCCCCTTCTGGAGAAATACTCAGGGGCAACCAATGCAAAGAGCCACATACATCACCTAGAGGCCACAATGTGTTTTGTTGCCAATGAGGACGACAATATGTGCAAAGCCCTCATAAGCACACTCACGGGAGCAGCCCTAACATGGTTCAATGGTTTGGCAGCTGGTAGCATCTCCACCTGGATGTGTTTAAGGACAAAATTCCTAGATCGCTTCTCAACTGCTGGAGCTCGGAAGATGACTGTCACCGATCTAAATAACTTGGTGCAAGCAAAAAATGAAAGCTCAATGAGCTACTTCACCAAGTTCAAGGAGATGGTTGATAAGATCGAGGAGGATCTTACTGACAGGGAGGTGATCAATTGCTTCCGAAATGGCATTTCCTCGGCAAACATGGATTACGAGCTGACGGTGCGCACAGTCACTACTCGACAGGAATTGTTCGAGAAGGTTTATAATGTTGCATTAGCCGAGGAAAGGAAGGAGAAGAAGAATGGGAAAGACCCCAAAGTTGAGGTCGCTGATGACAAGAAAGACTCCAACAAAAATGGAGGAAACAATAAGAATGGCAAGAACAGGACCAGGGCGACAGAGAAGGTGCCCGAGGCTTTCACTCCCCTAACGGTGAGTCGAACTGAAATCATGAATGCGGTCGAGCTGGCACCACCTGCCCCCATGAACCCAGGCAATAAGTTCAGGAGAGACAATAGCAAGTATTGTGATTACCACAAAGACACGAGTCATCTCACAGAGGATTGCTTAGGCTTGAAGCGTATTATCCAGAGAATGGTCGACCAGGGAAGGCTCGATGCATATGTGAAAAGGCCTCTAGCCGGTGGAGGCGAGCAGCCGGCAGGTGGACAGCAGGGACCGAGGCAACCCAGATTGAACTTGGGGGTCATCACAGAGCAAGCCAGTAACACAGCCATTAAACATAAAATTTTTCAGCTCAACAAAGCCCCGCATGTGCCTCCAAGGAGAGATGTCAGAGATGAGGTGATAAGCTTCTACCCCCACGAGCTGGCAACTAATATGGCGGCTAGGGAGCAAGTTCTCGTCATCCCAGGTCTCATCGACGGATGTACGACGAGCAGACTCTTAGTCGACACGGGGGCCTGTAAAGACATTTTGTTCTACAAGACATTCCAGGAGATGGGTCTTTCCAACGAGCAGCTTGAAAGATATGATGGCAGGTTGGAGGGCTTCACCAATCACCGGGTCGATGCCAAAGGCCAGATTGAGCTCGACGTCGACCTAGGCCAGCACCCAAATAGGGTCGTATCCAAGGTACAATTTATTGTGATAGATGTGAACAGTGACTATGCTGCTATCCTTGGTATTCCTGGTCAGGTCGCGCTTGGAATGGTGGCATCAATCCCCCACCAGAGAGTCAAGTTTCCTACACCTGCTAGAGTAGGCTGTGTACAAGGCACAGCTCGAGCCTACCTGGATCATGTTCTTCGAGAAAGAAAGAAAAGGAAGCTAGAGATTGAGACTACAAATAGTTACTTAAAGCTGTCCCAGTCAGTCACCAAAACTACACGCCTATCTACGATCACCAATGTGGAGGAGTCGACCTATCGCTCAAGTGACGAGGTCATGATTGAGTCGACATGTCACTCCGAAGTCACAGCGGTCGATCCAGACGTAGTTATGGTCGACCAAGTTCTCATAGGCGACCTATGCCTCCAGATCGACAATAACTCGGGGGCCACCACCACCACCAGTGAGGTTGCAGATAAGCTGGATGATATGATAGCTGAAGAAGCTCCACATCTGGGGGCCGAGGAAAGACAGAGGGTCAGAGAGATCATCATTGAGACACTGCAGTTCAGAGATGGTCCAGAGCTGGAGGTTGTGGACGAGCTAGAATCAGTAGTCACCAACCCTTCCTACCCCGACCAAAAAATTCAAATTGGAAAACAACTATTAGCCGTAGAGAGAGCAGAGATCATCGAGCTGCTGAAAGAAAGTAATGATGTTTTTGCTTGGCGAGTAAAAGATATGAGGGGAATCAAGGAAGAGGTCGCCGTTCATAGGCTTGAGGTCAACCCGACTATAAAGCCCAGACCCCAGAAATTGAGAAGCTTCGCTCATGATAAGGAAGAGGCCATAAAAGTTGAGGTACAAAAACTTTTGAGTGCAGGTATAATTAAAGAGGCTACTCATACAACCTGGTTGGCCAACGTGGTCATGGTGAAGAAGTCAAATGGCAAATGGAGAATGTGCGTCGACTTCACCACTCTAAACCTTGCTTGCCCGAAGGACAGCTATCCTCTTTCTAGAATCGACAAACTTGTTGATTCCATTGCTGGCCACTCTACCCTCAGCTTCCTAGATGCTTACTCGGGGTACCACCAGATAAAGATGCACGAGGATGACATTGTGAAAACAGCTTTCCAAGCGGCTGGTGGCATCTACTGCTATAACATGATGCCATTTGGATTGAAGAACGCAGGGTCGACTTATCAAAGAATGGTGAACAAGGTCTTTGCCTCACAGATTGGCCGAAACATGGAGGCCTACGTCGACGATATGGTCATCAAAACAAAGACCGGACGTCATGTGGTCGACCTAAAGGAAACGTTCGCCAATTTGAGAGCAAACGACATGAAGCTCAACCCTAGCAAGTGTGTCTTTGGTGTAGCAGCTGGCAAGTTCCTTGGATTTATGGTATCTCAACGGGGCATAGAAGCTAACCCAGAAAAGATCAAGACTCTAGTCGACATGAAAGAGCCTACCAGTGTCAAAGAAATGCAGCGACTTAACGGAAGAGTAGCAGCTCTTGGTCGCTTCATATCCAAGTCGGCAGAAAGGTCTCTCCCCTTCTTCAAAGCTTCTAGGGGGACGAAAAATTTTGAATGGACGACCGAATGTCATTCGTCGTTCCAACAACTTAAGGATTATCTCGCTACTCCACCTCTACTGAGTAGCCCGACCACTGGTGAGACCTTGTTCGTGTATCTGTCTGTGGGAGACAAGTCAGTTGCAGCAGTCTTGGTTAGAGAAGAGGAAGGTTATCAAAAGCCAGTGTACTACGTCAGCAAAGCCTTATCAGATGTAGAAGGCAGATACTACAATGCTGAAAAGTTCGCATATGCTTTAGTCGTAGCTTCAAGGAAGCTGCGAGCTTATTTTTTGGCTCATCCTATAGTGGTGCTTACGAATGCCCCCTTAAGAAAAATTCTTCATAAGCCAGAAAGTTCAGGTCGTTTACTCAACTGGTCAATTGCCCTCACGGAATTCAACATCGAGTATCGACCTCGAAAGGCATTGAAAGCTCAAGCACTGGCAGACTTCTTGATCGAGCTAACGTTCACCAAGGAAGATAGTGAAGTGCGAACTCAGAAAGAGAAAACCAAAGAGAAAGAGCCAGAGTCCCAAGTCGTCACTAATCTACCCGAATTTTGTTGGAAAGTCTACTCGGATGGGTCAGCAACCAAGAGTGTCAGTGGAGCTGGGATAGTTCTGATTGAACCAGAATCTGGAACAGTATACGAGGACACTGAGGTTCAAATTCGATGCATCCAATAATCAGGCGGAGTATGAAGCTCTGGTAGCAGCCATAGAGTATGCCAAGTGCTTCGGAGCGACCAAAATCATGGCATACTGTGACTCACAGTTGATAGTCAACCAGGTCCGAGGAGAATACGAGGTGCTGAACTCTACTCTAGTCAAATACTGCGACCTGGTGAAGGAGCTGATAAAGGACTTAGAGTTTTGGGAAATCCAAAGGATTGGTAGAAAGGACAATGAGTTAGCCGACTTACTCTCAAAGCTAGCTACATCTGACGAGCAACATGAAGAGCCCATTTCTTACCTAGAGAGTCCAGCTTATGAAAAGGGTCAAAATTCAATGCATAGAAGACCCTTCAAAAAATTGGGTTTATGAGAAGTGCTGGATTGAAGAAATGAAAGTATACTTGGAAAGTGGCGAGCTCTTTGAAGACGAGAAGAAAGCTCGAGCTATCAAAAAGAAAGCTCTGAGGTATGTTATCCAGGGAGGCGCACTGTTCAGAAGATCCTACACTAGGCCGCTGTTGAAATGTATTCACCGCCAAGAGATCACTTTGTTAATGCATGAGGTACACCGTGGGATTTGTGGTGGACACCCGGGGGCCAGGACTCTAGCCGACAAATTGATCACCTTGGGATACTACTGGCCACACATGAGAGCTGACACGCATGACTTTGTCCAGCAATGTGATCAATGCCAAAGGTTTGCCAACCTACCTCATATGCCTACAACGGAGCAGACTCCTGTGATCGCAGCTTGGCCATTTGATATGTGGGGAGTCGACTTGATTGGACCCTTCCCTTCCGCCCGGGGAAATTGCAAGTATGTGATTGTTGCCATTGATTATTTCACCAAGTGGGTTGAAGCAAAGCCACTAGCTCGCATCACAGAGGAAAATGCCATAAATTTCATCCACGACTTCATCTGGTGTCGATTTGGATTTCCTAGAGCTATAGTATCAGATAACGGCCTACAGTTCTCAAGAGCCTTTGAAGCAGAGATGAATCGAGTAGGGATCAAGCATTGGCAATATTCTGTCGCCTATCCTCAAGGAAATGGGCAAGCTGCAGCAGCGAACAAGCTAGTACTATCCTCACTCAAGACGGGCCTAGTAGGTCGACGTAACAACTGGTTGGACGAACTTCCCCTTGCTCTTTGGGCAGTTCGCACAACCACTCGGGGGCCTACAGGGGAAACCCCATTCGCTCTAGCATATGGATCAGAGGCCATGGCTCCAGCTGAGTTAAGATTTCCAACGGCCAGAGTAACTTTCTTTGATCAAGAGCAGAATGATATCAACAGATTGATCGACCTGGATTTGATCGATGAGAAGCGAGACACGGCTTACCTTCGAATGGTTAACTACAAGCAGCGGACTAAAAGTTACCACGACAAGAGGATAAAAGTCAGATCATTCCAAGTAGGAGATCATGTGTTGAGGAAGATCGAGACAACAGGAAGAAGGACTCAGCAGAACAAGCTATCTCCTAACTGGGAAGGTCCTTACATTGTTACTCGAGTCGTCAAAGAAGGGACCTATATGATTGCTCATCCTGATGGTGAAGAGCTGAAGCATCCATGGCACGCTACTCACCTCATCAAGTACTACTTCTAGAGTTCAGGCTTATAGCTCAGTTCAGGGTTAATGCAGTTCCCAAGAATGAAATTTGTCATAGTTCTAGCTTTCCATTGATGTAACCGTTTCCTTACTTCAATAAAAATCGCAGTTTTGTTCACCAAACATTGTGTTACACTAACTTCAACAAGCTCGATTCTTAATCAGCTTCGTTCCTTTAACAAGCTCGACTCTTAGTCAGCTTCGTTTCAACAAGCTCGATTCTTAATCAGCTTCGTTCTTTTAACAAGCTCGACTCTTAGTCAGCTTCGTTTTAACAAGCTCGATTCCTAATCAGCTTCGTTCATTTAAACAAGTCCGACTCTTAGTCGACTTCGTTCTAACAAACTCGACTCTTAGTCAGTCTGTTCTAATTAGCTCGATCCTCAATCAGCTTTACTCCTTAAAACAAGTCCGACCTAGGGTCGACTTCGTTCTAATGAGCTCGACCCTTGGTCAGCTTTGATAGTTTGAACAGGTTCGACTCTTAGTCAATCTCGTTTGCAAAAAGTTATACAAGTCTGAGGTCGACTAAATCATCAAAGATCAGGTCGACCCTAGGCTTAAGTTGACTTATTCGTCCTATCATATCTAGCTCGACACCTACATGCTGAAATCAAAAGCATACAACATACAATAAAGGGAAGTCAGCTACGATTAAATAAAGTTAAGCCTCCCAAAACGAGCCAAGACTTAAGTTACGAAAGGTAATGCCTCCCAAAAGCAGGGCCAAGGCATTAAAAACATTCAACAAAGCGAAAATAAAAAGTGTTTAGAACTTGTCTGTTTACACAACCAATAAATCTGAAATTCAAACTAGAGGATTTCCCTCTACTTGACCACTAATGGAAGCTGGGTCAACATCAACACAATCATTTGTAGCAGTCGGCTCGCCCAAGACATCCCTTTGTTGATCTGGATATACAATCTTCCAAGAATCTGAGATGGTGTATTGGGGAGTCTCACCTTCGAAAGCTAGCTCATCCGGTTCCTCGAGCTCGGCCAAAATCGTGTCGAAGTTCACTGGTTCAACTGCAGGAGGGACCCAAACTTCAGCTTCTGCTTCCTCGTCGTCCTTGGCAATGTTGGCCATGTCATTGTCATTATAAGGCACTAAGCTATGGCCTTGACGAGCTGCTGTGTTATATGGATCCTCCGAGGCCCATTTGGCTAGCTGTTCGATGGAGATGTTGACAGAAGGGTCTACCACAATACGTCGAGCCATGTGAGCTCGACCTACATCCCAGAAGGTGCTGGCTTGCTTGGTAATGTGAGTATGGAGCTCATCACTATCCTTATAAGTTTGCACAGCCTCCTCCTTGGCAGCCTTCACAACAGCAGCTAGCTCTCCTTCCCACTTAAGCCGGGCAGCCTCAAGCTCTTCTTGTTTCTTGGCTAGTGTAACGGGCACCTCCTCCAACTGCTGGGTCGCCATTTCGAGGTCTGCAGCCATCTTTTTCTTCTTCTCCTTCAGAGTGGCAAGCTCATTGTTAGCCTTTCCCAAGCTCTTCCAAGCCTCCTCCTTGAGCTTTATCTCATTATCCTTGACGAGCTTCAAGGCATCGTACGAATTGTCTAGGTCAGAATGGGTTTCCTTCAGTTGTTCAAACTCCTCCTTCAACTTAGCATTGGCCTCTTTCAACTCCCCCACTTTGGCGTTCTCCTCCTCCAGCTTCTTCAACTCTTCATTCTTTTTAGCCAGCATTGACTTGGCTAGCTTCTCCTGCTCCTCAGCAGCCTTCCAATAAGTAGTAGCCAAATCAATCATGGCAAGAGTCTGAAATGACGAGTGAGAAGAAAGGGTTAGGTCAATCAGAAGTAAAATGGAGACTTGAGACAGAGGAGAGAAGTATAAAGACGACCATGTAAACTACTACAAAAGTTACCTCGGAGGAAGCTAGCCCAACCCTAGCTCGGCAAGCTTCAGGAGTTAAAGCTCTATTGGTGTATTTCTTGATTAAATCTTGGTTAGCCGCCCTCCTGACAACCACTTGGCCATATTCCAATTCAGGGTACTCCCTAGCCAAGCAATTAATCCTAGTCAGAGGAACCACGTCACTCAGCTCGTCAACTCGGGCCTGAACCATCTCGGCATAAGAGACTCGGAGAGGAGATGACTGAGGACCCCTGGCTTCAGCTTCCACACGCTCAGTGGCATCAACTGGATCGGGGACAGAGCCAACTGGGGAAGGACCAATCTTGATCTTCTTACTAAGAGGGACATTATCATCATCATCCTCCTCTTCATCAAGCTCAATCACAGGCGACTTGGCCTTGGAAGCCTTTTTAGACTTGGATTTAGCTTTGGCTTGGGCACGGGTCCTAGCCCTACCGACCTCCTCAGTTGGTTCGACAACTTGATCAGATATGTCGACCTCAGCAGCATCGACCTCATCCGTACCTTGAACAGCATCTTCAGCTCGGTCCTCCTCCAGCTCCTCAACATTGTCCTCGCGAGGATGCATGCGAGTGGTATCTTTATCAACCAACTTCAGAAGCTCATTCCTCTTAGCTCCTTCAATCTCCCGGTTCTCCCTGGCATTGGCAGCTCCGTGGCTTCTCTTGCTCTTCCTCACATCAATTGCTCTCCCCATGTTAGCTTCCTGAGCAGGAGTCAAAACTGCACGAAACAAAAAGGAAAAAGTGTTAGCTCGACATATAAAGATAAGTTCTATGTACGAGCTACTAGTTCTACATACGAGCAATCTAACTACGAGCTCTACACTAGAATCGACAAGATACAAGCAGAGAGTTAAATACAAAAGACAAACAAGTTGGAACACAATCATAAAAGTTTCACATAGGGGAAGTGAAGGGGCGAGTAAAAATTCTACAGGCATATAATGAGAAGGTGAGAAAACCCATACCACCAACATGATCCCCATGGTTCTTACAGTACTTGAGGGTCTTCCCAAGAAAGTGAGCGCTCTTTTCTCAAACCTAGCCAGGGCGTGGGTCACCCAATCCGGATACCTCAAGCACCTCACTATGGGAACTAGTGGCACAACATCATCATTCCCAAGCATCATACCAGCCTGAATGTAGTTGTTCTTCGTGGTTCCTAAAACTTCCCAACTGATGGGTTTATGAGCAACCAGTTCAACCAGCTTCCTACGCAAATCATCATGCCAATAAGGCTCCCATTGATGCTCCTCCTTCACTACTTGGGTTCACTACTTGGGTGTCCTCATTGGGTAACGGGAACTCCCAACCTAGCCTACTCTCCACAACTACCACATGAGAGTTCCAACCACTGGCTTTACTAGGCAAGTTAATGAATAATTTGGGGGAATGTGGTTTTGAAGGAGTGCTTATGCCATGGTTCTTATCAAATTTCACAGCAAAAAATTCTCTAAATACCCTCATGCAGGGCTCATAACCTAAGAAACGGCAAACCATTGCAAAACAGACCAAAACTCTACATGTGTTGGCACCCAGCTGGAGAGGTAGAGCATTGGCATACTCTAAGAATTCATTTATGAAGGGATCCAGGGGCAACCTCAAACCAGCCACAAATTGGCCATAATAGAAGGCAACTCTAGTTGAATCAGTCTTGTAGTCACTAAACTGTTTGAAGAAATCACTCTTGCTGTAAAGGGTAACATCGAACTCCTCCCTATCCACCTCACAGAAGTCGTAGATCATGGACAAGCGAGAAGGAAAGTTCTGCCTCCCCCTAAGCGGTCCTTTGGGCACATAGCCCCTCTCATTCCTGCCCGACACCACAGTGGTCTCGAAAGCGTCAACAATACGTGGGCTTGACGAGGTCGATGCGTTTGCTTCTCCTTGAGTCTCCATATCTGTACAAGAAGAGGGGAAAATAGGGGAATCAGTTCTACATGAAGTCTCAGGAGTCCTAATAGACACACTAAGGGGCGACCTAGATTCCCCCGGAAACCCAATCCTGTTTCTAATAAATGAGGGTTTGTTGGCATCCTGAACATAAAACACAGCTAAATGGTCAAGAAGCTCGTGAAAGAGATGAAAGGACACAACTCTTGGGTCGTTCGTTTCTAGGGCACCTAAATCCTCTCCTACAGGCAAAGTTAGCTCGGTAAAATGCAAGCCCCAATGGGTCAAAATTGAAGTGCATTCCTCCATAGTCATCTCTCGCCACTCTCCGTTCAAGTGTTTATAAACCCTACGGTTGACATTACAGTATCCATACCAAGCTCCAGGTTCGGTGCTAAAGGTCCTAGCCATGGCGGAATTGGAGAAATTACGGAAATAAAACCCTAATATTGAGAGGCAAGAGGAATACCTTAAATTAGCTTGAGTGAAGAAGGATTACAGACGAAGAAGAAAGCTTTGATTTATCCGATTGCCCTTTCTTTGTTTTCGCCGGAATTCAAGGAATCAGAGATGGTAAAAGTTGTAAATGAAGAAGGATTCTGCTATATATATTTTCCGGAATTGGAAGGGAAAAAGAAAAATTCAAAAATTGATTTCCTAATTAATGAAGGGAAACAGTTTCCAAGGCGGACTCTCAAACGTCAAACAGTAATCATTGCTGAAAACGGCGCTCTTCCAGATCTGACCGTTCAAATGTTCGATGTTCCAAGATCGTGACACGTCATTATGATAGACTACATCCTCAGAGCGAGTAGCGACCACAACAATTCTCATCAAAAAATTTCCTTAACTTCCTAGTCGACAAAGTCAACTCGAAAGTTGGGGGCCACTGAACATATCAAAAGTATCTAGCTGGGCCGAGCGAGTAAAGCCCAATCCACAAGCAATTATGGCCACCTTAATCTCTATGGACTAGGCCCAATTATCCCATGGTACAAGACCCATCTCATATATCAGTCGACTAAGTTCATTGTCCGACCTACTAGGTCCCGACCTAACTTAGTCCGATCCTATGACCCAGTCATATTTCGGGTACGATTCAACTCTACTCGACAGTCAGGTCGACCCAAGCACAAGTGTCGACCTCGACCTGCCAAAGCAAGCGTCGACCTAACGGTAACAGACGCACGTGCATTTATTCCGGCCATAACTGTTTTCCTACAAATCAGGGACCGTTCCAGGACACGTTCACATTACATGTAACTGTCCCTAGAATCTCGGAGCTCATGTAGCCATGTCATTAAACCACCTACATCAACTATAAATACTTCACCACTACCCACGGTGCAAAGGTAACTGCTATTTTGTTATCAGAATTCTATTATTCAATACATTTTAGCTCTCCAATCATCAATACTTACTCTCACGCCCGAGGGTCTAAGCCGGAGACACATCCGGCTAGTCGTGGGTTCTGTTTTCAGGTCAAGGAGCCAGGTGATCAGTCCTGCCACGTGGAGGAAGATTGATAAACACTTTTCTTGCGGCATCAAATAATATTTAGAATATAGTTATCATTGTATTTATATAATGATTTATTTTTAAAAAAATACTATATATTAATATATGTGTTCCATTTTATATTTCAATGGAAAATCCGGCAAAACATCACTTTGCACCCTTGAACTTCATTGACAGTAATTACTTGATATGAGTTACAGATATCAAATTGCTTCTCATAGGGAAGAAACTTGATCATACTATTGAATCTGGAGGCAATCCCACAAAACATGAGAAGGCTAATGTAATGAGCATTTTACGAGGCCACATTCACGAACAACTTAAAATGGAGTACCTCACTTTAGAGGATCCATATGAATTTTGGAAAAATCTAAAATAACGATTTGACCATTTACATTCTCCGAAAAGCACAATATGATCGGCTCCATTTACGGTTTCAGGGACCCCTAAGTGAGTACAATTCCATGATTTTTAGAATAACATCACAGCCGAAGATGTGCGATGAAAAAGTCACCGAAGAGATGATGATGAAAAAAAACGTTCTCCACTTTCCATGACTCAAATTTGGTACTGCAATAATAGTATTGAAAAAGGGGTTTTATGAAATACTTTTAATTAATCTCGTGTCTCCTCGTGGCAGAACAAAATAATGAATTTTTGTTAAAGAATCATGAGATTCGGCCAACTGCTTCTTCTCCATTCCCTAAAGCGAACGCGAATGAGCGTAATAACTTTTGACATAGACGTGGTCGTGGTGTTACTTGTGGACATAGTCGTGGACGTGGTCGTGGTCGAGGTCAATACCGAGGGAGAGGCCAAGGAAGGGGGATAAATTATAATCATAATCCCCAAAATTGAAAATTGATGGCTACTTCTCTAGAAACCTGAAATGGAAAAATTAAGAGAATACAGAGAAGCAATCAAATAAACCACATATTGAAACTAAAAATACGAAAAATGTATGTTTCTGATGTGGTATGAAAGGGCATTGGGCAAAAACTTGTCGAACTTCGAAAAACTTTGCCAAACTCTATAAAGAGTCAATTAAAAAGAAGGGCAAAGACATTGAGATAAATTTTGTACATTAAGGTGATGACATAAATGAAAAACCCTCCACTAGTACCCATGTGGATCTCTCTAATTTCTTCAATCAAGAAGATGATGATTAGTTCATAAATAATGGACAACTGTTTCAGTGTGCTTTAATTTTCCCACATGTATTGTTTTCTTGAAGCTATCATGATAAAATATTTTGTTTGTAATTTTTGAAGTGTGATCAATTAAGTATGTTTAATTTTAAATCTTTATCTTCATAATTTATTATCACTCATCTTATACATTTTTAATTTTTTAGAATAACGTGAAATTTTGGATTACAAAACATGGATGATTTATGCTTGGTAGACAGTGCAACTACTCACACTATCATGAAGGATATAATTTTTTTTGAAAACCTTATTGAGAAAAAAAAAAGGAGTGTCACTACATTTGCCAATGATAATGTTCTAATAATTGGTTATGGAAGAGCTGCAATAACTCTTCCTATGGGAACCGAACATGATGCTCCTTTGTATCCTCAATATAAGCGTACTCTCCTAAGTTTTAAAGACACTTGATTCAATTGTTTTCACATTGAAACCACAACGAAAGATAATAAAGAGTATTTGCTCATTACTTGATCGAAAGGATTTCAAAAACATATTGTTGAGAAACTTCCTTCTCTGTCCACATGTTTATATTATACATTCATTTGATCCCAAAATGATCATGTTGCTATGAGTTTAAAGTTTAAGGGTCCAAATTTTTTTAAACTATGGCATGGTCATTTAGGACACCATAGACAAAATATGATACGTCGAATTCTCACTAATTTTATTGGGCATAATATGCCAACGAACAACCTTTCTCTGACAAATGAGTTCATCTGTGAAGCTTGAGCAAAGGAAAAACTTATTATATGACCTCCTCCTAAATTTGGAATTGAGCCTCGTAAATTCCTTGAACGGATTTATAGAGATATATTTGGACCAAGTTCATCCAACATCACGACCATTTCGATATTTCATGATCTTTATTGATGCATCCACTCAATGGAGTCATGCATGCTTATAATCAACTAGAAATTATTCATTTGCTAAGTTGATCACAAAAATCATTGAACTTAGAGCACGATTTCCTAGTAATCAAATAAGATGTGCCGGTGAATATACATCAAAGGATTTTGATGATTATTGTATGGCATTGGGAATCAAAGTGGAGCATCAGGTCCATTATGTTCACACTCAAAATGGTATAGCTGAATCATTAATTAAATGTACTAAATTAATGGCTAGACCATTGTTACAAAATTCCAACTTACCTCCATCTTGGGGGCATGCTTTATTGCATGCAGCGGATCCAATTCATTTTCGCCCAACTGCATACCATGAATATTCCCCTTTACGGTTGGTGCGTGTCAAAAAGTCCAACATTTCACATCTAAGAATTTTTGGCTGTGCAGTTTTTGTTCCTATATCTCCACTAAAACGTACCTCCATGGGATCACAAAGAATGCTAGGCATATATTTTGGCTATAAATCTCAATCTATTATTATATACCTACACCCCATGACATGAGATCAATTTATTGCCCGATTTGTTGATTGATTATTCGATGAATAGAAGTTCCCGATATTAGGAGAGATAAAAGTTCAAAACTTAATGAATGCCGAAAAATCACGTGGAATGTTGAAGAACTTAAACATATGGATCTACGCACAAGTAAAACTAAACTAGAGGTTCAGAAGATTGTTAAATTGCAACAATGGGCAAATAATCTACCAGATGCTTTTTCTGATCACAAAGGTGTGATTAAATCGCATGTACCTGCAAGAAATGCAATACAAAGGGTGGAAATTCCTAAATCAAGTATATCTACTAATGATCCCCAATGTCAGAAGCGAGGAAGACCTATTGGTGAGAAAGATAGGAATCCACAAAAAACAAAATGTAGCAAGGAAATATTGTTGTCACAAATGTCTCCTAAAAAGGATCATTTGACAGACGAAATGGAAGCATCAGATCATTATGATGATCTTTTGGTAGCCTACCAGCCTTGGGAAGAGATTCCAACATACGAGGATTGCCTACACGAAAGACAACAGCTTTTGATTCACATGACAACACGAGGATTGCCTACGCGAAAGACGACAGCTTTTGATTCACATGACAACGACATATTGAAAGAGACACCAGGTTCAGATGGGAGTTCATTCCCCATTTTTGGAGGGGGCCCACTAAATGAATTCTCAATATCTTGACAAAGAGAAGCAGCGCCAATGTCCGAAACAGTCAAGTTCCACAGAACTTTACCTGAGTTTGCAGCAAATGACTTCAGCAAATAATCTGTCCTTGTGATGTAAAGAGGCAGCTCATCGGGTTTAAGGTTCACAGACCTTGACTTTTCCCATTCATCGATAGATTTGCAGCAAATGACTTCAGCAAATAATCTGTATATTAGTCTCCCTGTCTTGGCATCAACTAGAAAAACGGTCGTTTTCTTAGAACCAAGTACGACGCCTCCATCCTCTGCTATGTGTGGTGTGATCCGGAGAAATTGTTCAGGAGTCATATCGAGATACTGAGAATAAAAAGTATTTATAGGGGTATACAGTATAAGTAATCTTATTTCCAGCATATCACTACATATCGAATCCAAACTGAAGAGATTGCTGAAAAATTAATAAGAAAAAGATAATACTCCCTCCGTCCCGGAATAAATATCGCATTTTCCTTTTTAGTTTATCCCAAAATAAATGTATTTTCCCAATCAGATTAATTCAAAATAAAAGATGAGAGGTCAGGTGAAAACAGGCAAGGGTGGTGTTATGAAGCTTGAAAACAGAGAAGAGACAAGATAGGACAGACTGGAGGTGCACGCGGGGCAATGGCACATTGTATCTTAGAGGGTAAAATGTCATCTCTTAGGTCACCAAAGAGGCATATACACCCTCCATCCCAACTAAATTTACACTTTTGTGTTGAGCACGGAGATTAAGAAAAAGTGCAAGTGGTGCAAGCATTGTGGGTATGAAAAGTGAGGTAGGAGAGAGAAGGTGTAGGGAATAGTAAATGGATAGTTGTTGTAAGTATGCAAGTGGGTCCAATTGATTAAATAAGTATTTAAAAAATTCCATTTCGGGAAAGTGTAATTTTAGTTGGGACAACCAAATTGATAAAAAGTACTCCCTCCGTCCCAAAATGTTTGTCCCATTTGACTTTTTTGTTGAACTTTGACCACAAATTTATGACAATTTAATTATGTTCATGAAATTCTAACAATTCTTATTGATTCACCATTAATAATATTATCAACAACAACTTTTAGAATTTCATGAACATAATTAATTTCTCATAAATTTGTTGTCAAAGTTCAACAAAAAAAGTCAAATGGGACAAACATTTTGGGACGGAGGGAGTATAAATTTAGCTGGGACGAAGGGAGTAGATATTTTTCTTATATGGGGATAGCTAGGAGTAAGAGTTTCTTCAAGAATTTGAAATCCTAATAATTACTGCCTGGATTCAATCTATAAACATGAACCCTCTCTATCCAGAGAAAAGAGTGTTCATGGGTTACTCTAATTTCTATGTTTAAAATAGTTACGGAGTATTAATTAATAGCTATTGAGCGTGTTCGAATTGAGTAAATTGATAGCTATTGAGCGTGTTCGAATTGAGTAAATTGATAGCTATTGAGCGTGTTCAAATTGAGTAAATTGATAGCAGGTGTGGCTATGGAAACTATAGTACTACCTTTGTCCCAAAATGAATGTCAAAAAATCAAATTTGCTCTATATCAAGAGTAAATGATTTTTTTTGAATATTAATTTTGGGACGGAGGGAGTACGAAATAGTTAAGTCAAAGTTTTAGATGCATACCACTTTCCCATGCTGAGTGTGAGCAAACAATTTCCAGTCATCCCCAACATCAACAAAATAATTACCAGCAGGTACAGAAGAATTTTCCAAATTATTATCGTGGTTGACAGGAGCCTGATATGAAGAGTATATTGGTGGTCCCGATGGGAAAGACCAGAGAGTTCTAGCTGATTTTGGATCTACCAACTTAATTGTTCCATCCAAAGCAGCAACTAGCAGGGTGTCGTGCTCACTGTTAGAGGAGAAATCGTGAAGACTCTGACTAGTTAGTATTAGCTAAATGAAAGCCAAATGTATTACTCCCTTTGTCCCTGAATGAATGTCCAAATTCAAGAAACGTTTGTCCCAAAATGAATGTCCCTTTTGCAAAAAAAACTTTATCCCTAAACGCTTTTTTAACAAAATTTGTCAGCTATTCATTTTAGTATCTAAAACTAAATGTCAATAAAATGAATAACAAGAATATTTATGAATCTTTGTTATTAAAATGTATAAAAATCACACATTTTTAAAAAAAGAGTGTTGGAGATTCAATCGGGGACAGAGGGAGTACTACATATGGGAATTTCACGAAGGTCATATTGATGTACTAGTGTACTACCCCAAAATTACATGCTTGAACGTTCATAAGAAATAGACAATGGGATTTGGAACATTTCATGCTTAAAATTGGTGAGTTTCACGTATAATAATAAAACCCCAACTTGAAACTGGAATAATTTGTCTTCAAATTCATTATTTACCATTTAAACAACAATAATTCTACAATTGACAAAAGTAAATTAATAATTCAGTTAATTGTTTTATGTGGGCACTCCGAAGAGTATGGAATTTCAGATATTGTAGAGGATCTTTGGTAATAAAACAACAATTTCTCAGAAAATCAACAAAAAATGAAAAAAAATCCCATGAACCAAAAAAAAGGGTTTATCAAAAGTAACAAAAACACAGATCATCTTCGACTTCACAAATACAAAGCATTTTCAACACAATTAAACAAAACTCAAAGCCCCAATTACCTCAAAATCAACAAAAACAAAAAGTACAAACGGAGAGGAAACAAAAAACTCACTCAGAAAGTGACAAAAGAGACCGCCTCGCCGGACGTTGATCAACTCTATCATCAAATCGACCACCCCCACCACCACCACCACCTAAACCTGCATACGAACTCTTAAAAATCTGTGACCCAGAAACGCCCCCAATCAATCCCAACAACACCGCCACCAAAACCCCCACAAAAATAACCAATTTGCAGATCAATTTTCCCTTCATCAGTAAAATTTGACCCCTCATATGCCTGATTCCGGATGACCTAGTTCGTGAATTAATCAAAAAAGTAAACTTTTGGTGTTAATTTGAGGTGAAGGTGATGGGGGTAATGGAGGATTGCAAATGGGGGAAATACTGTTTGTGGGGAGACCGTAAAACACAAAAATGAGCATTGATATTCACAGCTCACTATCCCATCCCGTTAATATCGCCTAAATTATTCTGTTAGGATAAATTAGGAACTTATATATTGATAATTGTGAGTTGATTGATGGTTATCTTTCTCACCAAGAATAGCCAAAGATGGACTCTTGGTTGTAAAACTCTAATGTATCTCATACTGAATGAAAAATAAACCTCACGGTGGGTTTTCTTTCTAACCCTCTGCACAAACTCTCTTTCTCTCTCCTATCTCTTATATGGTATCAGTCGTCCTGCAGAGCCATGGCTGAACCTTCTCTTACCAGCACCAATTCGACTCCTTTGGGGTCAAATACCAATGATCAACCTGTAAGAACATGGATTAATGTAACATATAAATACTTAATAATATAATGATCAATATTATAATATACTCCCTCCGTCCCAGTTTACTTGGCACCAAATTTCTGGGCACGAGGATTAAGGAAAAGTAAGTGAGAGAAAAAGTGAAAGAAAATGTTGTGAGTATGAAGAATTAAATAGGAGAGAGAATGAGTGGGAGGAATAGTTAGGAGAGAGAATGTTGTGAGTGTAAAAGTGAAGTAGGAGAGAGAATGAGTGGAGGGAATAGTGAATATTCTTTTCCATTTTGGGCAGTGTCAAGTGAAGTGAGACGACCCAAAATAGAAATTAGTGCCAAGTAAAGTGGGACGGAGGGAGTATGGTATAAAGTATAGAACTCTAAATAATATGTAGAATTCCATAATATAAGTATACCATTAAATGATGGGCATAATGGTAATATATTATATATCAATAGGTGTAGTCCCTAAATGAAGTGCCCCTTGGATTCCTATATAAAGGCCTATCCATCAAGCCTATGAATCACTAGTTATTTTCATTCTCATTCAGTCAAAATTCTTCCTAAGTACTTGAAGAACAAAGAGACTAAAAAGGCACTCATCATTTAGAAGATCTACTCTTCCTAAATCAAAGACTATCTTCATATCTTCATCAAGAACAAGAACAAGAACAATTATGGAATCTCAAGGTATACGCTTCCGTCTTCGTCTTCTTCTTCTTCTTCTCTTCTTAATCTAGTTATGAGTCGGTTCATGTTCATTGGATCGCTTAATGTTCCAACAATTGGTATCAGAGCCTGGTCATATACAAGATTGAGTTTGAGTTTCTTGTAAAGCCTTATGCTTTTATTTCTTGAAAAGATTCCATGTTCATCATGTGTTCTTAAATCATTATCATACTCTAATTCAGATTCTAGAGTATGGTGTTAAATCTTAATTATCAATAAGACTTTCATTCTTAATGTAAGATTATCCTATTTTGGACATAGCCACCATCTTTTGATGCGATGTGAGTTTGTTCAAATGTATAGCCACACATTTTAAAATGTGATGTGAGTATAAGGATCTACTTGCTTTGGTTGAATAATCATTCACCATTAAGTTAAGAATTGATAGTCTAAAGGGTATTGGTTCAAATTTGTTCATAAAAGGGTGTTAAAATGATGTCTTTTCACCAATCTGAACAGTGGGCACGAATCGTGCTATTGGGCACGAGTCGTGCTTTTTGATTTCTGTCGTTTAAAATGGTGACTTTTTCTGGGCATTGGGCACGAGTCGTGCCTTTTGGCACGAGTCGTGCCCTTTTGGTCATTCGTGCTCACGACTCGTTTCAAAGCTCCCAAGTCGTTCTGATTAAAACCAAGCACTTCATTTCCACTCGTGCCCCATTCGTGCTCGTGGGCACGAGTCGTGCTCTGGCTAGGAAAGAGAGATTTTTTGAGTTTTGACCAGAATTTTGTGAAAATTTGTTAGTAAGTTATAGTATCTGGACACCAGTCGCGCTTCGGTGGTTCTTAGAGTTATTAAACTTTGAGAATGGACGGGTAGAACAAAAGGATACTATATTTTAATAACACATTTCACTTGTTGGTTTACCATTTAAATTTTCAGAAATTACTTTAAAATCTTAAATGCCCTAAAGTATGATTAATTATATGCTTAAACAAATTTATTCATTGTTTAAATAATATTGTTGCCAAAGCAATTTACGTTATTTAAATACAAATTTGTTAAAGTGATGAATGTAAATATTGATATGTGATAACATGCTTGTTTCCCAAAGGAAACCTTGTTATTGACTAAGTGTTTACATTCATGGGGTGATAATTGAACTAAACTTTTGGTCATTTTAAATGCTATGAACCATCCCAAAGGAAGGCGGGTGTTTAAAGTGAATTGTTTACATTCTTTATTACCGGGGAACAAATACCTTAAGTTTTAGGACATTTTTATACTTGATCCGGCCCAAAGGAAGGCAAGTATTTAAAGTGTATTGTTTGAGCTATTTGTTTACCCTAAGATAAATCAAATTTTGAGTCAATTCGCAATCCAAAGATTAGTCTTGATGTCATGTTGATTATCTTTTATTATGATGGAATTCATTTTGATATAATTAATCATTGTGTAGTTTCTTATATATGTTTTGTTTCATTCTTTTGTTCTCTTCATTCAGATTTGATCAGTGCTTCATCTGTTACTACTGCCTTAAACTCAATACCTTTGCTAACTGGGACAAACTTTAAAACTTGGAAAAACAAGATTATTATGGTCTTAGGCTGTTTGGACCTTGACCTCGCATTAAGAGAACAAGCTCCTGCCCCTCTAAGCGATAAAAGCACCGCGGAAGACCGCTTGAGTTCGAGAGGTGGAAGCGTTCTAATCGTGTCGGCCTAAGCATTATAAAGAATGCGATCCGGAGACATTTTTGAACAATGTCTCCGAGGATAATGGAGCCAAAGGCTTTTTGGATGCTCCTAGAGGAACGCTTTGCAAAAGCGATAAATCGGAAACAAGTGCTACCTTAAGGAAGCTTGTTTCCATGAGGTATAAGGGCACTTAGGAAGCATAAGGGAATATATAATGGAAATGTTTCATCTATCTTCTAAATTAAAGGCACTCAAGTTAGACCTTTCGGAAGACTTGCTTGTGCATTTGGCTTTAATTTCTCTTCCTCATCAATTCGGTCATTTTGAAACGACCTATAATCGTCAAAAGGACAAGTGGAATATCAATGAATTGATTTCACATGTGACAGAGGAAGAGGATATATTGAAACAATCTAAACCCGAAAGTGCTCATTATGCATCTACCTCTTCTCGTGGGATAAAGAGAAAAGGTAAGGAGATTGCGGTTGCATCAAAGAAGCCTAAGGGATCATCAAATGATCAAAAGGTGAAAAAGTGCTTCTTTTGCAAGGAACCCACTCACATGAAGCCCGATCGCCTAAGTATCGCCAATGGCGAATTAAGAAAGGTATGTCATTTAGCTTTGTTTGTACGGAAGCTAATTTAGTTTCAATTCCTTCGTATACATGGTGGTTAGACTCCGGTGCAACTACTCACATAAGTTCATGTATGCAGGGTTGCCTGAACTACCGAACGCCCAATAAAGGTGAAAGATTCATCTACATGGGAGCTGGAAAGCCGGTAGAGGTGGAGGGCATAGGGACTTTTAGATTATCTCTTAGTACCGGATATTATTTAGTTTTGAATAATGTATTTATTATTCCATCCTTTAGACGGAATTTAATTTCCGTCACTACATTAGATCGGGAAGGTTATTCTTGTATCTTCGGTAATAATAAATGCAATTTATATTTTGATTCAAAGCTTTTTGGTACTAGTTCTTTATCTTACATTGATAATCTATATTTACTTGACACAGTCAATTCATTAAATGAGTCCCACAATAATGAAACTAACTCTCGAGGCACAAAACGAAAGTTTTCAAGTAAAAACTCTTATACTTTGTGGCATAGGCGTTTGGGTCATATCTCCAAAAGGAGAATTGACAAGCTTGTGTCCGAGGGAATATTACATAAGCTTGATACTGCGGAAAATAACTTTTGTATTGAATGCCTTAAAGGAAAATTCACGAATAGTACAAACAAAAATGAATCCTTGAGAGCTACAAAAGTCTTAGAACTAATTCATACGGACATATGTGGACCGTTCCCTACCCCTTCATGGAACGGACAAACATATTTTATTACGTTCATAGATGACTTCTCTCGTTATGGATACATTTATTTACTTCATGAAAAGTCTCAATCATTGGACGTTTTCAAGTCTTTTAAAGCCGAAGTTGAAAATCAACTTGCACTACCAGAAAAAGGTCATTTAGCGACGGAAATTTCCGCCGCTAAAATTATATTTCCGTCGCTAAAATAAATCACCGACGAAAAAATTCCGTCGGTGGTCCGCCGCTACCAGCTCGTCGCAGTGCTCCGACGGGTCAATTTTCGCCGCTATTTTTTTCTTTTACCGACGGAATTTAATTCCGCCGGTGAATTAATGGTTTCGGCTGACGGAAAATTCATTGCTATATTAATTTAATTTAATTAAATTTTCATTTCGACGGCGGAAATTTCCGTCATTGTAATGAAAATTAATTTAATTAAATTAATTTCACGGCGGAAATTTCCGTCATTTGTAATAAAATTTAAATTAAAATTAAATTATTTCGGCGGCGGAAATTACCGTCATTGAAATTATTTAATTTTAATTTAAATTTTATTACAGCGACGGAAATTTCCGCCGCTGAAATCAAAAATTAAATAAAAATTAAATGATTATAGCGGCGGAAATTCCGTCGCTGAAATTAATTTATTTAATTAATTTTTATTTCAAGATTAATTTCGCGATGGAAAATTCCGTCGGCGATTCAAAATAAATTTAAAAAAAATAATTTAAAATATCAATAAACCAAAATTTTTTGTACCGATATAACATTTCAATTTATAAAACTAAAACTATAAAAACTAAAATTCAAATATCGGCGTACCAAATAAAAACTAAATACCACCGTACTAATTCGGGAGGAGAGGGGGAGAGGGGGAGGGGAGAGGGGGAGGGGGAGGGAGGGGGAGGGGGAGAGGGGGAGAGGGGGAGAGGGGTGGAGCGGGGGAGAGGCGGGGAGGGGCTCCCGCGGGTAGCAAATGTCTCAAATGTTTACAAACAAGTATAATTTAATACAAAAATGTCTAAAAATCCGCAATCAACCTTGGGGACGCCGGAAATTACCCCGGGAGTCCTGGCCGAGATGAGCCATCAACGGCGCCAATTGTCTTTGAGTCTCTGCATGTTGTCTTTGAATCTCTCGCATGACGCGTCGATCGTTCTCCTCCCCGCATCCGCGTCTCGAACCGCCAAAGCATCCGCAAGCTTTGCCCGCTCGCGTTTCTCCTCCTCCAACGCAGCCTCCAGAGTGTCGACCCTCGGATCATGAAACGTGGGCCGGGCTACATTTCGCCGACGGCCGGTCCGACGTCGACGGGCATTGCCGCCCGTAATCCCCATCCCTAACACTCGGGCTCCTCTCCTTGGATGTCCCCGAGAGGTGACCTCGTGCCAAACATCGTGCACGAAGGGGACGGGCTCGCGGGAGGCGTTCCTTCAGAACAACGGCGGCTTGATATGCGGCTGAAAAATAAAACAAACAATTATAATCATATACACAATGTAAGGTACATAAATAAATTTACATATTCAAAATCAAGTCATTTAATGATAGTTTACTTACAAAGGCATTAGCGAGATCGATCGTCAACCTATTGCGGAGGTTGATCGGGCGGCTGTAGAATTCCGAATATGGGTGCTAGCGTAAACATCCACAAAGCGATATTCGGACCATACTCCCTTTCCTATAAATAAAATAAGCGAGATTATTACTTTGAAATTGTATATATAAATGCAACATTTAAACCGATTTAAAAGCATGCATACACTACATTTACACTAAAACTATGGATTTCATAGCATCAACATTGGCTCCCAGCTAACATACGTACATAAACCTATTTAAAAGCATCCATACACTACTACATTTAAATTAACATACATACCATGCGGTCGTGATGCTCGGCGACCGTGAGCGTCACGATATGCAACGCCGCCGACCCCGAGGAGCTCGCTCTATTGGCCTTGGCTGTTCGGATATAGCCTTCGCCGCAGCTCGACCCCCAATATTCGCAAAATTGACCAAACACCTCATCGGTCATAAAAGTAGGACACAAGGGCTGTTCTCCCGCCGCGAGCCGAGTAGTATAATAATTTTTCTTCGTGGTACCTATAAAAAATATGAATATCTCGTAAACATATAATGATGACATTATAAAATTAAAAGAGTATAATCATTGTTAATTAAACTAATTAAGGATAGATAAATATGTTACAAATAAAATCCTTAAATAGCTTGTGAGCCTGCTCATCGAAAACATATCTAGCCGTCGCATCGCCGATGTCCGGCGCCCAATAATATTTAGCCTACAACATATAATGATAACATTACAAAACTAAAAGAGTACAATCATTATTAATTATAACATTTTAATAACAAACTAACATTTAAGTTTTAAATAAAAACCATTAACACATTACCTTAAACTCATCCCACGCATCGTCCTTCGCCTCTGTGGCAATTTTTTCCAAGTTGGGCCAAAACTCGGTCATTTTTCGAGACCGCCGCATTGCCCGATCTTAGTCCCTGTGGTGGGGTATCCACCTACAAACCCGCCAAGTATATTTATACAATAACATTTTAACTTAAATAATGAATTATATATAAAGCAAAAAGGAACCAACTTATATCAAATTAATGAAGAGTTACTTACTTGGTCATAAAGTGATGATATCGACAAATATCCTCCTCGTAATCGACGGTAGTCTGAGTATCGGCCCCAGAGGTGGAGCTAGTACTACTGCGTGAGGGGTCGACATCATCGCTACCGGATCGGGACGGTTGCGTCCCAATAATCAATGTGTAAATAGGCTTAGTCTTCTTACCCTTGCCCTTTCTACTAGAACTCATCTTGTATTACGGTAAAAATATTAAAATATACAACTTTAACAATAGGAAACAATATATTCACAATACATCTAAAACTTTAAAGTTTTAATAATCTAAAGCATTCACAATACATATAAAACTTTAAACTATTAATAATTTAAAGCATTCACAATACATATAAAACTTTAAAGTTCTAATAATCTAAAGCATTCACAATATATATAAAACGACGGATATTAATAATAATCTAAAGCATTTACAATACTTATGAAACTTTAAAGTTCTAATAATCTAAAGCATTCACAATACATATAAAACTTTAAAGTTCTAATAATCTAAAGCATTCACAATACAATTTTAAACTTTAAACTATTATTAATCTTCGTCCCCATCATCATCACTTGGACTCGAATTACTACAAAACTCGAGTTCTTCATCTTCGTCTTCGGACTACGATGAATCAAACTCGGTTCCTCTTCCTCTTCCTCTTCCTCTTCCTCTTCCTCTTCCTCCGATTCATCAATATCAATGTGCGCGAGATGACACGAACGAGGCGGGGAGTTGGCAAATTCACTGGTAAGATATCCTCCTCGGGTTCATCAACATTTTGAGGAATATGAGTGACATCATCTAATGGATGATTAGGCGATGAAACGTTAGGTGGCACCGGCATTTCATCCTCTTGATAGGGTGTTTCTAATGACGACTCTGTAGTTGTCGACGAGGGTAGGTTGTCAATCATGCTCCTAGCCTTGGTCATCCAAACAGCCCACAATCCGTCGGGTCGCGGACGAGGGTAGGGAGTCATGTATACTGTTGTGCTTGAGATGCTAAGATGAAGACGTCGTCGCCATTATGTCCGGACGAGTCCTTTACATCGACGAGGTCAAATATGGGGTGCTTCTTAACACCTCGCACGCATCCCGCCAATCACAATTGAACAAGACAACACTGTTTCTACCGAAATACTCCACCTCGACTACTTCTTTCAGACGCCATAATAATCATTCCCTATAAGCTTCACACCGCTATTCCACGTCAATTTAGAGCCCCGTAAGCTTTGGTATGAAACACATAGCCATTCACGAAATAACCGTTGTATAAATGAACGTTCAAGTACGGAGATGATGCTAAATGTCTTAACCTCGCGACTTTGGCATCACCCGGATGTTCGGCTATCTATAAGACAATATTGTAACCAATTTAATACAATTTTAAGATTGAATGTTTAAAGAAGTGTATAGAATAAATTTGAATGAAACGAAATATTTACATATTTCCTTAGCCAGTTTGGAAATTCTCTTTCTGTCCTAGTTGCGATGAGTTACGGAGATAAATCTGAGCTAAATCTTCAAACATTCTCGCAATAGGGTTAAACAAGGCATTTCATATGCAGGTAATTAAACATGCATAATTTAATCGACGAGGCGTAAACATAACATCAATGACTTACTTGATATATTCCCCAACCTCGTCGCAGTTAAGAAGAACATACGTTTCGACCGCGGCAAACTCTTTAGCGGTTAACGTACGCGTACCAACCCGTTTGCCGAGCAACCGACCAGGGGATGAAAATACAGAGATGTTTCCCTTAGACGGAAAACCACCATCGTAATTGCGGCCAACCCTAGTCAATCTCGTATCAACATCAGGAGGAAAATATGTTCCGACAAAGGCAACAATCTCATCTATGATAACAGCCTCTGAAATTGAGGCCTCGACCATGGCCCTATTGCTCATCTTCCTTTTCAATTGGCCTAGATACCTAAAAGTCATTCGTAGATTAAAACATAAATAATGTTATATTTACTAAATATAACATGTTACACCAGTGGAAAATATCAAGTCTATTGCACAAGCATTTGGCCCAAAGATTGAAACTTTAAAAGTAGATTTACTATTATAATTAATCAGAAAACAAGAAAATCCCCAACTGCAGTTTTTGTATCTTCTACAAACTGAAGTTGGGGATTTTCTTGTTTTCTGATTAATTGCTAAATCTACTTTCAAAGTTTCAATCTTTGGACTTAATGCTTGTGCAAAAAACTTGAGATTTTCCACTCCAGCATAACCCCATGGTAGTGGTTGTACGTGATAGTAGTGGAGTTGGATTAAAAGACTTGAAAATTAGATATTTAGTAACTTTTTTAGCTTTTTATCATTAAAAGACTTGAAAATTAGATATTTAAATACTTATCTAATTGTTGCATATGTAACATGTTATGTTTACTAAATATGTAACATGTTATATTTACTAAATATAACATGTTACACCAGTGGAAAATATCAAGTCTATTGCACAAGCATTTGGCCCAAAGATTGAAACTTTAAAAGTAGATTTACTATTATAATTAATCAGAAAACAAGAAAATCCCCAACTGCAGTTTTTGTATCTTCTACAAACTGAAGTTGGGGATTTTCTTGTTTTCTGATTAATTGCTAAATCTACTTTCAAAGTTTCAATCTTTGGACCTAATGCTTGTGCAAAAAACTTGAGATTTTCCACTCCAACATAACCCCATGGTAGTGGTTGTACGTGATAGTAGTGGAGTTGGATTAAAAGACTTGAAAATTAGATATTTAGTAACTTATCTAATTGTTGCATATGTAACATGTTATGTTTACTAAATATGTAACATGTTATGTTTACTAAATATAACATGTTACATATTTGATTATGAGTACGGTTATTTATCGTTTTCTTTATAGTGGCATATGTTTTCTTCTATTCGTTAATATTACTAACATATGTTTTCTTCTATTCGTTAATATTACTAAATATGTAACAAACTAGGATACAGAAACTGTATCCTAATTTGTTTCATATAAGGTGCATCTAGGGTACCAGGATTGATATCAGGCGCTCAAACGTAGGCGACATAATCACCGTCCGCGATGCCGTCAATCGCCCCAAAATGAGATCTAGAACTAGATGTTCCTAAACTATTTCATCCACAGTTTTCTTACTTATTTGTTTGTAATTGAGATCAATTAAAGTCTCAACTCATGATCATTCGTGCTTACTTTTATTAGTTTAATATATTTGTTTTATTAGTTTAATATATTTGTTGGGTTATCAAAATTGTTATTATTCTTCCTAATTCTTTCATGTTTCGAAAGACATTAATAATATAGTTGCATGATTTATGTTTACTATGTGTGAATACTAGCATGAATCAATTTCATGATTATCCACCTTTAGGTAGTTAAATCTTGTTAAAGTGAGTAGGGTTAAGGCATGATATATGATTCATATTATTGGAAAAAATGTATCAAAAGTACCTCATTTTAAAGCTCAAATTACCTAAATTCAGTCAAACTATCTTCGTGTGCGATATCATTATAAATTTGAACAAAAAACCTAGTTAAAATCCCCAAGCAAAATTACAACCTCACAACTTCCTAACTTTCCCATAGAAAATATAATTGAAGTAAGCATCCTTCAAAGGAATGGTAGTCATGCTAGGCAAACTCAAGCACGATATTATGATCGAGTGTTTGACCTCCGATTTTCGGGGTGACTTAGAAGCAGTATCAATGTTGGCAAACTCAGGATTAGATGTCTTTGCTCACAATATTGAGACAGTGAAAAGACTCCAGCGAATCGTTAGAGATCCATTTGGGTGAGTATGGGTGAAGTTTCTTACTTTCGGTTGGTTTGGTGCGAACATCTGCTAAAAACATATGTTTATTTTCAAAATGCTAACATATTTAAGATTTCAGCTTCTAGTTCGACACCCCAAATTATGTTTGTCATGACTAAACATAAGCTGGTGTAATGTCAGGTTCCTCATTGACATTACCATAACCTGCTATAGAGATATACCTTGGGGGAAGCCCATAAACTGCAATGTTACTTACTATAACCCTAAGTAATAGAAAAAAGTAACAATCCAAGGGCATATCATGACACAAAAGCTAATCAAATGAATCATTTAGTCAAAGTAACATCAAAGCAAGAACATTTAAGGGGAAGAAAAAATACAACCAATAAGCTTCAAAAATGTCAAAAATAATTATGTGTACACCAATAACAGAAACTTATAAATTCATAAAGATCTTAACCCTAGTCCAGATAAAATCCAGATGAACTGTCAAACTTTCAAAGGCCAGCACATTTAGTACAAATTAAAAAAAAAAAAGATAATTTATACAGAAATCATTAATCGTAGGTCACAAAAGGAAACATTACCAAATCAATTTGTGTGTGTGTTGGAATGTAGGGAGAGAGAGAGACCTGGCATCTAAACCCAATTCCCAGAACAGAAACCGAGCCACGTAAAATCAGAAAATTCAATTCCCAGCAAATTCATATTCACAACAAATTAACACCCTATCCTCGAATTAGAACTACATATTTGAAAGAAATCGAAACATTTACCTTGATTTGATTAGAGCAAGAGAGAGAAAAACGGTGGAGAGGCGGACGGAAGGAGACGGCGTGAGAGCTCGAGACGGACGGTGGAGAGGTGGAGAGGTGGACGGACGGAGACGGCGGCAGCAGCTCGAACGGAGACGGTGGAGAGGTGGACGGACGGCGGCGATTCTTCTTCTTCTTCAGGTCGCAGAGAGAGCGGGAAGAGAGAGAAAGCGGGAAGAGAGAGAGAGGGAAATGATACGTAATTGATATCTGATGGATTAAATGAGTATTTATAATTTCCCCCAGCGACGGAATATTCCGCCGCTAAATATTAATTATAGCGGCGGAAATTAAATTCCGACGCTATAATTAATATTTAGCGGCGGAATATTCCGTCGCTGTAAATCCGACGCTAAACTATACGTACGCTCACCTGGATCGATGACATGGCACTCTCACCGACGGAAATTTCCGCCGCTGATTTTAAATTCAGCGACGGAAATTTCCGCCGCTATTATTAATAAATATAATTGTTTTCATTATATTTTTGAAAAAATAAATAAATCATTAATATTTATTAATTTTAATTTAATAAATATCATTATTTTTATTTATATAAAAATAAATAAATCATAAATATTTATGATATTTTTGAAAAAATAAATAAATCATAAATATTAATTAATTTTAATTTTATAATGCCATTATTTTTATTTATATAAAATATGAAAGTTATTTTAAATTACTCACAAAAAAATAAATATGAGTCAATAAATATTATTTTTGAAAAATTTTTAATTTAATAAATATCATTATTTTTATTTATATAAAAATAAATAAATCATAAATATTTATGATATTTTTGAAAAAATAAATAAATCATAAATATTAATTAATTTTAATTTTATAATGCCATTATTTTTATTTATATAAAATATGAAAGTTATTTTAAATTACTCTCAAAAAAAATAAATATGAGTCAATAAATATTATTTTTGAAAAAATAAATAAATTCTAAACCCTAAACCTAATACCCTATATACTATACACTATACCCTATACCCTATACCCTATACCCTATATCCTATACCCTATACCTATACCCTATACTTATACCCTATACCACATACCTATACACTATTTATACCACTATACACTATACCCTATACTTATACCTTATACACTATACCCTATAGGGTATAGTGTATAAGTATAGGTATAGGTATAAGGTATAGGGGTATAGGTATAGTATATAAGTATAAGTATAGATATATATAGGGTATAGGGTATGTGGTATGTATAAGTATAAGGTATATAATGTATAGTATATAGGGTATTAGGTTTAGGGTTTATAATTTATTTATTTTTCAAAAATAATATTTATTGACTCATATTTATTTTTTTGAGAGTAATTTAAAATAACTTTCATATTTTATATAAATAAAAATAATGGCATTATAAAATTAAAATTAATAAATATTTATGATTTATTTATTTTTTCAAAAATATCAAAAATATTTATGATATTTTAATGTTTTTTAGTTTGTTATTTTGTTAATTAGTTCTAAAAATAAACAAAAATTACATTTTATTATCAAGACGGAATATTTCCGTCGTGATAAATAAAAAATATTAAATTATCAGCGGCGGAAATATTCCGTCGGTGTTTAATAAAAAAAAAAAAAACATTTAATTTCACCGTCGGAAATATTCCGTCGGTGTAATATTTCAAAAAGAAAAATAAAAAATATTTTAATTTCACCGTCGGAATATTTCCGACGCTGATAAATAAAAAAATAAAAAATGATATATTTTCACCGGCGGAATAATTCCGTCGCTGATAAAGATTTAGCGGCGGAATATTCCGTCGGTAAATCAACCGCCAAATTAGCGGCGGAAATAAACGAATATTCGAGGAATATTCGTTTTAGCGGCGGAATTTAGCGGCGGAATTAAATTCCGTCGCTAAATTTGACGCCAAAATAATTCCGACGCTAAAGTCTATATTCCGCCGCTATTTAGCGACGGAATATGTCCGTCGCTGTTAATTCCGTCGCTAAATGACCTTTTTCTGGTAGTGTTGAAAAGACTATTAAGAACGTTAGATCCGATCGTGGTGGTGAATACTACGGTAGGAATGACGGTTCGGGAGAACAACGTCCGGGTCCTTTTGCTCGCTATTTGGAAGAGTGTGGGATTGTCCCTCACTACACCATGCCGGGGACACCTAGCATGAATGGTGTAGCCGAGAGACGTAATAGAACCCTTAAGGATATGGTAAGAAGTATGGTTTCTTGTACTTCTTTACCTCACTCATTATGGGGTGATGCTTTGAAAACCGCAACCTACCTACTTAATAGAGCTCCTTCAAAAGCTACTAACAAAACCCCTTATGAATTATGGACCGGAAAGAAACCGTCCCTAAATCATCTTCATGTTTGGGGTTGTCCTAAGCTAGGCCTTATAAACCTAACGAAGGAAAGTTGGACGCTAAGACAGTTAGTAGTTATTTTGTAGGGTATTCTCAAAGATCTAGGGGATATAAATTCTATGACCCTAAAACTAGAACCTTTTTCGAGACGGGAAATGCTAGGTTCTTTGAGGATGTTGAATTTAGAGGGGAAAATTTGAATAGTAATTTTGAATTTGAAGAAATGGAAGAGGAATTCGTTTCTATACCTCTTCCTATAGTTCCTATCGAAAATCAAGCAAGGTTGTGTGAAATTCGACAAGAACATATAATTCAAAATGACGTTAATTCTCCTATTAATGAACAACATGAAAATGTTGATGAGGAAATTCAACACCCTCAAAATCAAGAAGAACCGGTGCCCTTAAGAAGATCTAATAGAGCAAGAAGGAGTGCTATACCGGATTATTATGATGTGTATCTTGCCGAGAATGAGGAACCGTTAGGTTTAGTGGGAGATGAGCCAATCACCTTCCATGAAGCCATTAGTTGGCCAAATTCTTATAAATGGATTGATGCCATAAATGAAGAGTTAAAATCCATAAATAATAATGACGTTTGGGATCTTGTCTCATTACCTAAGAATGTGAAACCCATCGGATGTAAATGGATCTTTAAGACCAAAAGGGATTCAAAAGGTAGTGTGGAAAGACATAAGGCGCGTCTTGTCGCTAAAGGATTTACTCAAAAAGAAGGCATTGATTACAAAGAAACATTTTCACCGGTATCCTCTAAAAATGCCTTTAGAATCATTATGGCTTTAGTGGCATATTTTGACCTCGAGCTTCATCAAATGGATGTAAAGACAGCTTTTCTCAATGGTGACATTGACGAAACTATCTATATGAAGAAACCAGAAATGGTGACTGATTCGGATCAAACTAGTCAACTAGTTTGTAAACTCAAGAAATCCATTTATGGGCTTAAGCAAGCGTCTCGTCAATGGTACTTAAAATTTAACCAAGTTATTCTTTCATTCGGTTATGAAATGAATCTTGGTGAAGATTGTGTGTACCATAAGTTTAATGGGAGTAGATTTATATTTTTGGTCTTATATGTGGATGACATTTTACTTGCTAGTAATGATAAGGACCTTCTTAAGGAAACCAAGAAATTTCTCTCAAACAAATTTGAGATGAAAGATCTTGGAGAAGCTTCTTTTGTATTAGGAATCCAAATACATCGTGATCGCTCACGAGGTATGTTAGGATTATCACAAAAGAGCTATATAGAGAAGGTATTACAAAGGTTTAGCATGGAAAATTGTAAACCACATGACACCCCGGTCTCTAAGGGAGATAAGTTCAGTCTAAATCAATGTCCTAAAAATAATCTTGAATCCAAGTATATGGAAAATATCCCTTACGCATCGGCAGTAGGAAGCCTAATGTATGCTCAAGTCTGTACTCGCCCGGATCTTGCCTTTATTGTTGGCATGCTTGGGCGATATCAAAGCAATCCGGGAGGAGAACATTGGGTCGCGGCCAAAAGAGTGATGAGATACTTGCAAAACATGAAGAACTACATGCTTACATATACAAAGTCGGATCATCTTGAGATCATTGGTTTTTCCGATTCGACTTTCTTTGGATGCCAAGATAGTCGCAAATCGACATCGGGTTATGTCTTCACTTTGGCCGGTGGAGCGATATCTTGGAGAAGTGCCAAGCAAACATTAGTTACTACTTCCACCATGGAAGCCGAATTTGTTGCTTGCTATGAGGCATCCAATCAAGCTATATGGCTGCGTAAATTCATTGAAGGACTGCAAATTGTCAAAGCTGTTGAAAGACCACTTAAGTTATATTGTGACAATCGGGCCGCGGTATTGTACTCCAACAACAACAAGAGTTCATCTAAATCTAAGCATATAGATATTAAGTTTCTTGTTGTGAGAGAAAGAGTACAAAATGAACAAATAGAAATAGAACTTATTGGTACAAACTCCATGTTTGCGGATCCATTTACTAAGGCGTTATCTCCTTTAGTATTTCACGAGCATGTTGCTCATATGGGTGTAATGACTTTTGATAATGCCTAAATCAGTGGGAGTTTTAAATGTTTCTATTTCCTTGTGTTGTTTTCATTTAAATTGATCTCATTTGGTTAAAGTAGGACTAGTTGGAGAATATATATATGCATTCTTCATATATATTCATTAATTTTCCATGCTACATATCTATACTTTATCTATGTCATTTAGTTGGATATATATATGTGATTAATGTGGGTTTAGTTGCGAATCAATTACAACGAATGCCCCTTTAGTCCTTATACTTATATGACTAATGGACGGGATTGTTTTCGAATGACAACAAAGTGCACATAAGGGTTGTCATTTGTGTTATAAATATGATTGAAGAAATTTATTAAGTGAAGGTATATGTTATAATAATCCAAGTGGGAGATTGTAAGAACATGGATTAATGTAATATATAAATACTTAATAATATAATGATCAATATTATAATATATGGTATAAAGTATAGAACTCTAAATAATATGTAGAATTCCATAATATAAGTATACCATTAAATGATGGGCATAATGGTAATATCTTATATATCAATAGGTGTAGTCCCTAAATGAAGTGCCCCTTGAATTCCTATATAAAGGCCTATCCATCAAGCCTATGAATCACTAGTTATTTTCATTCTCATTCAGTCAAAATTCTTCCTAAGTACTTGAAGAACAAAGAGACTAAAAAGGCACTCATCATTTAGAAGATCTACTCTTCCTAAATCAAAGACTATCTTCATATCTTCATCAAGAACAAGAACAAGAACAATTATGGAATCTCAAGGTATACGCTTCCGTCTTCGTCTTCTTCTTCTTCTTCTTCTTCTTCTTCTCTTCTTAATCTAGTTATGAGTCGGTTCATGTTCATTGGATCGCTTAATGTTCCAACACAACCTCCTCCTCTTCCTCTCACATTGAACATTCATCCCTATCTTGGTCATTGTCACCTAACAAATGACAATTACATGAATTGACGGTCTCTCTTCTATACCGTCCTCACCACTTATCAGCTTACCACAACTCTCACAAACACTGTTGTACCACAGGCCAAACTGCCAGACGGAAAAACAAACCCATGGTACACCTATTTCCACCAGGCATCCAGTTTGGTTCTCGGGTGGATCAAGGCCACTGTGTCGGCTAAGATTCAAGCGCGTGTCAATCCATGCCAAAATGCTCCAGCTGCCTGGACATTACTCGAGAAAAGATTTGGGGGTAAGTCTCGTGTTGACGTGCAAAAACTCAAGACAGAATTGAATGCTCTTTCTAAGAAGCCGGAGACATCAATCGACGATTATTTTCAACAGGCCATCTCTCTTTCTGATTCTTTGGCCAACGCTGGTGAAATTATTGCAGATGAAGATCTGCAACAACGAATCGTCACTGGTCTTGGTCCCGCTTTCAAGGAATCCATCACCTTGCAGAACAATAAACCAGCAGATTCTCTTGATGACCTCCAAGATTTATTGTTGCAAGAGGAGGATTTACTCTCTAGGTTCAACACCCTTTCTCTAAATCCCACCAGCGCTCTTGTTGCTGACTCTGGATCAAGAGGCTCTTCCAATCATACAGGGAATGGATACTCTCCTAATCACCGTGGTAGTGGTCGCGGTTCATCGAAGGGTAGAGGTAATCAAGGCAACAAGAAAGGTAAGGGTGGAGGTACAGGCCGTGGGATATTGCCCACTCCCTCAAATCCGTTTGGCAATCAATTACCACAGCAACCACACCACTCCGCAATGCCCTCTCAGCCTCCTTGGCAGTTCAGTCCCTATCGGCCGCCGGACCCGTTTCTCCCTTTGGAACAGGTAACATGTCAGTTCTGTTTTAAAAAGGGTACTGCTATTCACACTACCGGATTTTAAAAAAGGTAGTGAAAAAAATCTAGGTATCTTAAAAGTCAACCTAACATTCACCTTGAAATTTGAAATCCATCCATATATAATATTAAAGCAGAAGAAATTCCAAGCTCCACAGCTCGCCACGAGTCAATCTCTTATTCGCCGATATTTTGCATTATAATCCTTAAATTTCATCTATTTTCGCCAATAAATCAGTTTTTTGGTCCATAAATAACAATTATTTGTATTTTAGTCCTTTTAATTCATTTGTGTAATTTAGTCCTTTGAAAATTAAATTCCCCAATAAGTTTATTTAAATGAAATAAATCCAATAAGTTTATTTAAATGTTTTATATCAAAATTACCGTCTCACTTTTTTATTGTTGTATATAAACCTAACATATTGTTTTCGTTTATTTAAATGAAATTAATTATTAATTAAACTTATACATTAAAATAAATCCAATAAGTTTATTTAAATGAAATAATTCACAAATAAGTTTATTTAAATGTTTTATATCAAAATTATCGTCTCACTTTTTTATTGTTGTATACAAACCTAACATATTGTTTTCGTTTATTTAAATGAAATTAATTATTAATTAAACTTATACATTAAAATAAATACAATAAGTATTTTTTAAGAATTAGCCTTAAATTTCGACAATTAATAAGATTCATTTAGTCCTTTAAAAAAGATTAATTAGCCTTAATTAGCCTTAAATTTCGGCAATAAATCAAGTATATATATAGTATGGTTTACTCATTGAATTATTTTCATATATTTTCCTTATATTATTTGTTTAATCCTTATATAACTCAAGTATATATATAGTATGTTTTCTTTATAAAAAATAATAGAGTAAATGGAAACAAATTGGCTGAACATGACAAAAATATCGTGTATAAACTAAGGATAGTATTGTAAAATAATTTGAAATTAGAATTCAATTATTAATATTATCAAATTAGATTAGATTTAATTCAAATCTTACATATTTATCAAATGGGTTATATTTTCTTAAAAAAAAACGTTTACATTTTCAATTGTTTGACTAAGTCCATGAAATTCAGTTTTTTTTTTTTTGAAAGAAGTCCATGAAATTCAGTTAGTGGAGTATTAAAATTACAGGAATTGATTTTTTAAAATTTTGAGCAACAGTTCTATGGCAAGTTAAATTCGGGTATCATAAACTGATCTAGTCTTAAAATTTAAAAAGTTTTTTAATAAGGCAAATTTTCTAAATGCCATAAAATTACTCATGCAAATCTTCAATGTTTATCCTAATTTAAAAATAGTTAAATGTTTTTAATTTCAAAATTATCCTAATTTAAATACATTAATATATTTTGAAGATGTCAATTCAAATTTAAATTGATTACCAAGTATCCTTATAAATTATCCCTACAAATCTTCAAAAAGAAAAAAAAAAGTCTACATTACGTGAATAACCCTATCAGTCTTAATATATTTTTGATCATATAATTCCATCCGGCCTAGCTAAATGTTTTATATCAAAATTGTCGTTGAACTTTTTTATTGTTGTACATAAACCTAACATATTGTTTTCGTTTATTTAAATGAAATTACTTATTAATTAAACATATATTCTTTTTAAAGATTTTTCATTTTATAAATTGATTTTTCATTTAATAAAAGGTTAATGTTTATAAGGTAAATATTTATAAGGTAAATATTTATACAGTAAATTATCCCGATTTAAGCTCAATCAACATTTGAATTTTGAAATCAAAGATTTTTCATTTAATAAATTGACTTTTCATTTAATAAAAGGTTAATTTTTATAAGATAAATATTTATAAGGTAAATATTTATACAGTAAATTATCCCGATTTAAGCTCAATCAACTTTTGAATTTTGAAATCAAAGATTTTTCATTTAATAAATTGATTTTTCATTTAATAAAAGGTTAATATTTATAAGGTAAATATTTATAAGGTAAATATTTATACAGTAAATTTTCCCGACTTAATCTCAATCAACTTTTGAATTTTGAAATCAAAAATTTTTCAATAGTTGATGTCACTATTATGACATGGCATTATGTAATTCTCCCATTGATCAATTATTTCCTATATAAATCATGTAACAACTTATTTTGCAACCCTAGCAAGAGATTTAGAGAGAAAGGTGGCATAGAGAGAGGAGATTTCGACAGAGAGAGATTTCCGAGAGGAGGAAAGGAACCGGTCGAGCCTAGGGAAGAAGAAGAAGAAGAACTCTTCTTCCTTGCTTGGTAGATTCAACACCAAGGTAAGGATTCAATCATCTATTAATATGTTCTTTAACCTAGAAAACCCTAGAAACTGCATACATTTACATTAAATCCTTCCCAAAGCTTGCATGGTTTTTCTTATAAAAACTTCTATGGAATAAATTTGAATATCATATAGGATCATGTTTTTCAATACCTTGAATGTCGATTCCCTTCTTATCAGCGTTAATCCATGCATCTTGCAATTCCTTTACCTGATATGAATTATTTAATGTCATAATGGAAAAAGTGGAACTTAATTGGTATATTAATCGAACATGCATGATTTTAATGATTGGAACTATACCTCCTCATTTTGTCTGGTCTGAGAAGTTGATGGTCTCAATGATTCTGACTCAGCCTGAAAACATAAATTGAATATTGAAAAGCAATAGACTCATTGACAATTATTTAACACTGTTAGGTGTAATTCTTTTTTTTTAATCCGAAAGGAAGATTCTATTAGAAGAAGATCAATTTACAAAAGGATGGTTTGGAGGAAGAAAATAGGATGACCATTCAAGTGGTCAATCAATCAGAAGTTTCGGCACCAAGATAAAGATATCCGTAAGTAGGTCGACAGCGTCCATAGCGTGTACATAGTCTTTTTGGAATATGAAGATGTTGCTAGACTTGGATGTATTCTGTTTGGATAAAAAAATTCAATGACCATACATCTCCTTTGCACAGGATCCATCTCCCGATTTGACATTTACTTATATTTTTTACTTATCCACAAATCATGTTCCAGCTATATGTTGGATGGAAATCAGAATCTCCAAATTTTCTGAAATTTCCAATTATATGGTGAAAATGGTACATAAGGAGGCAGCCAAAACAAGATGGTAAATCCTGTTGCCTTCCCAAAATTATGTACTAGAGAAAACTAAACTTTGTTCCAGTAAAAAAACTAAAAAGGAACCTAAATGAAGTCGCCCAAAGAGCTCATATTTCCATTGAATGGTAAAAAGTAAGAACCAGCAAACTTAACTTAAACGGTTGCCATCATCATCCCCGCTGCCCTGTTCCCAATCTTCAACTCCAAAAACTTCTTCAATCATACTGTAAGTAGGCAAGAAATCGGCTTTAGTTCTTGGAAATGTCGAATACTCGGTATCCCACATTTTAGTATCACAACGCTCAGAAATAAATTCGCCATGGCCCCCATGTTTGCCATCTTCAACCTTCTCTTGACTAACTTGTGGCACGGAAACTACATCAAAGGTCGTATTAGAGTCCTCTTGGAAATCATAAGCTCCCATTTCACCTCCTATAGTTTTATCTGAACACTGAGATGAAGAGTTGGAACTAGAATTGTTAAGCAAATTCATTGGCCATCTTGCTGAAACATTTGTCATCCCCTTATATAGGAATCATCCACACAAATCTCATTATGATATGGGTCATCATCTTCCTCAGATTCATCACTCCCTTCACATACATCATTATCGTTGTCAATGTCTGTTGGAGTACATCTATTCTGATCAGCCCTTTTACGCAGCATAAAATCATTAAAATAATAGCTAACAATCTCAAAACTGATCCGAGAAGGGAACACTGCCGCAAGATGGTGCCAAAAATTCTTTCCCAACGATGCAGGATTGAAAAATACAACATCGTGAAATAACTCTTCATCCAAATCACTCCATTTATCTGCTACTGTCTCTCCCATGTCACTGAATCCCAATTCTAAAAATCTCTCTAGCCCAACACTTCTCTTAAGGTCCAGTCTTGCTTCTCCGACATGTTGTCGTACACATTGAACAGAGCCAGGATCCTCACAGAAACAATCGGTTCTACCACAGCCAACATTGTCACTATTGCATGAAACTGGCCCAGTTTCAGGCAATGGGATAATACACTGCCCAAGATGCTTAATATCATCCTAGGCATAACTCTTGAAGTTTGATTCCAAAGCTTGAGGAGAAGCTGATGCTTCCGCAAAATCTGAACATTCTTGGGAACATGCTTGCTATGCTCATCAACTCAAAAGAAGATACATGACAAGTATTACTGTTTCTAATGGTGTCTTTTGCTTCTTTTTTAGTAAAGCCCATGTTGTTTTAGCAATATTTTATCTCATTACTTTACTTCAAATTCTACACAAATATACCCCTTGATCTCTTTATTTTCCGTTGCTCATCCATAAAGAAAATATACTTTTGATCTAAACCTTTTAGTTTTTTAGTAACTGGATGACATCGGTTGCTTCATCTCTTTCATAGAGGTTTTGTGAAGAAGATAAAGAATGATATTAAAATGTTTGGATGCTGTAAGGTTTGATGAGAGTGGTTACTATGCTATAAGGAGATAATATTTTGGTTTGGATCGAACAAATTCACAATGGCTTTGGTAATTTTGGTTTTGGCCTTGGTTTTCTGGTTTTGGCCTATTCTGGTAGTGTTTGGCTGGAGTTTTTTATTATAATTATTTCAGAAATAAAACAATTAATTTAGACCAAGATCGAAACCCATGAAATAAAATTTTACCCGAGTGGTCAAAACAATAATCAATCCACAAAGGAAATTCAAGCTCTGCTTATAATAAGCCTTCATAACAGTAATGGCTCCAATGGAGTAAGCATCTCCTCCACCAATCGACACCCCACAATTAGCAAACACAGTTATAATCTCCTCAACCTGTATAAATATGCAAGTGCAAAAAACTCTTTGCCAAAGAATTGTCCATTAATAAAATACAACGATTTAATAAAACCAAACTATGGTACTGCATCTACCAATATCATAAAACAACTAATTCCAAAGGCTGCCATTATAGCAATAGTAGATACAATATCATAAATAAAACCTGTATAAAAATGACATAGCCGCTAGATTTTATTAGGCAAATTAACACCAAAGGCAGCCTTCATCTATGGTAGTTGATCAAAGTCCTTCATACTATTCAGTAGCTTCATCTCTTTCATAAAGGTTTTGTGAGCTGCAGATTCTGTATTCAGCTTTTGTTTTTCTCAGTCTGTTTTTCCTCTTTTTTGTACCTGCACATTAATTTGATTACTATTTTGGGAGGCAATAGGAGCAATATCAACAAACAATCTGGTGATTACAATCAATTCAATCGAAAAGAACACTAATCTTCGCAGTATAGTTGTGCGTATTTTGAAAGTGTGGACAGCAAAAAATAAGCTTGGAAAACAATTGCTTGAAATGATATTGATTGATGATGAGGTTAGTGCTTAAGATATATATTTCTTCTTTGTTTATAATTTTTCTTTAACTTACAATTTGCATTACTTACAGTTTAATGCAAGAAATAAAAATTCTATTTTAATTCTAATATCTTATCATTATTTTACTTAGGGGTCTAAAATTCAAGCTACCGTCCCAACAAGTTTGTTGGCAACAAAGAAGAAAAAGTTTAGTGAAGGACAAATCAAGAGGATTTCTAATTTCGGAGTGGAGCAAAACAATCCTATTAATCAAAAGGCGAAAATTAATCATGCATGGAAGATAATCTTAAGTTTAGCGATGAAAGTTTCTGAAGTTGAGATTCCTACTCGGATCTTAGACAATGGTTTTCAATTCACTCCTTTAATGATTTAAGTAACTACCCTGAGGAATTTGTTTTGGGTAAGAATATATCTTATTTTTATTCAAAATCTTAATGCGATCATAAGATTCACAGTTTTACTATTTTCCTTGAAATATTACTAGATGTTATTGGCGAGGTTATACTGCCCCTAGGAGATTTCGAGGTTGTGGCTGCCTGCAATGCTAGGAAAATGGATGTGACATTGGTTGATAATGAGTACGTTAATCTAAATAGCATCATTTGATTAAAATTTTTATTATAAGCATGTTATTTTAGTATTATATTTACATATAATTTTTGAATATAATGACAGGGGATTGCAACTGTGTTGCATATTGTGGGAGTCATATGCAGATGAGCTCAAGTTTTTTGTTGACAGTAGAGGTGACAATGCTGATGATCCGATAATATTGATTCTACAATTCGTAATGATATCGAAATATCGAGGTGAACTTTTTTGAGTACTTATATGTATATATAGATTGTTATATATTTTTGAATGAATGTTATTGCCATAAATGTATATATAGATTGTTATATATTTAGAATCAATGTTATTGTCATTCATATAATATTCATAATTTTTATACAGGAAATATTCGCTTTTCTACTATGAAGCATGCATCTAAACTTCACATCAATTCAACTGTTCGTGAGCAAATGGATTTTATTAGCAAGTATTGTACCTTTCACTTAAATTACAGCTTATCATTTTCATGACATTATTTTATTTCGGGTTACACTTACATATGTACATATTATATCTAAATTTAAAGGCGCTGTGTAAAAAGCTCATCCAATAGCCGGACATTGACTACTATCACCAATGACACCAACGAATGAAATAGTATATTCTATAAATGATTATGTGATGTCGTTGTTGCCCGATGAAGAGGTTGAGTATATGAGTTCAGATAGCATCAGTAAGGTGGATGGAGATATTACAGGACACAAGGATGTATTTTCTGTTGAGTTTCTTAATACGATTAAATGCTCGGGATTGCCAAATCACATTATCAAGCTTAAAGTTGGCTTGCTATGCTCATCAACTCAAAAGAAGATACATGACAAGTATTACTGTTTCTAATGGTGTCTTTTGCTTCTTTTTTAGTAAAGCCCATGTTGTTTTAGAAATATTTTATCTCATTACTTTACTTCAAATTCTACACAAATATACCCCTTGATCTCTTTATTTTCTGTTGCTCATCCATAAAGAAAATATACTTTTGATCTAAACCATTTAGTTTTTTAGTAACTGGATGATATCGGTTGCTTCATCTCTTTCATAGAGGTTTTGTGAAGAAGATAAAGAATGATATTAAAATGTTTGGATGTTGTAAGGTTTGATGAGAGTGGTTACTATGCTTTACGGAGATAATATTTTGGTTTTGGATTGGACATATTCACAATGGCTTTGGTAATTTTGGTTTTGGCCTTGGTTTTCTGGTTTTGGCCTATTCTGGTAGTGTTTGGTCGGCCAATTGGGGTCATGGCCGAGGCACATGGATCATTCGGCAGATCTGGAGTTTTTTGGGAGCAGGGCACGACTCGTGCTACATGGGACGAGTCGTCCACACCTTGGCACGACCTGGACGACAATGTCACGACCCTATCTGGCGCGATTAAGGATTTCTCAAAGTTACAAGGCACGACTCGTGCCCCACAGGATGAGTCGTCCATCATGGTAATTGTGGCTCGGCCGGTGCTTGGCTGGTATGGGCAGTTCGGCCTTGGCCTTGGCCGGTATTGGATGGGCTTGGGTTTCGCCACCTTGGCCTTGGCCGCCTTGACCTTATTCGGTTTTAATTATTAGGCTTTATTATTTTTTATGAAATAAAATCCCCATACCAGCCTTCCTGGTTCTTCAAAAAAAAAAAAAAACGAAAAAAACCCTAACGTTGATAGGAATCAAGATATTGATAGGAAAGAGAAGAGTTATAATAAATTAGAATTGTAATTCTTGCTAAAAGATAAAATCTGTATATATTATAAATCACTATATACATATCCATTTAAAACATTCAATACCTAATAAGCTTATTAAATAAAATAACTATTCATTAATTATTTTATATTTTTTGCGAAAATATAACTTGGTTAAAAAATAATTCAGTCGTGAGTTTATTTTGAGTAGGTCGCTGAAAAAGAATTCGTTAATTATTCGTTAATTATTTTATATTTTTTTGCAAAATCATCCTCTGATATTGCTCGCTCTCATCTTCTTTCTTCTTCTTCACCTATTTGATCTCTTAATTGTTTTTTTTTTTTTTTGGTTTAATGGACAATGTTTTACTATGATGTAAGCTATTTTAGCTAAAGATATTCCTATTTATCATTTTTATTTTAGTGGATTTATGGAATCACAAATTTGATATCTCTGAATTGTTTAACAAAGAATAGATGTCATGTTAAATGTTTACATAATATTATGTTTGGTGCCTAATCTTTGAATATTCTGTTGTTTAATTAAAGATGTTATGACTAATCTTTCCTAATCAGAAAATGACCCACAAGAGAAATTATAACATTTTGTTTAATGGCTAAAACCTAACTATGCCCGTCGAATTTCGACGGGTTACTCACTAGTTTGGTTTAATAAGTGAACCTATATTTGGACCCCTTATAGCCTATGTAATTTTAATGTTTTGTCATTTTGTCTTATCCAATTTTTGGTTTTATTCCTTTTAACCAAGAATAAAAAATAAGTATATTAGGTGGAATTATAAATAAAATTATTATATTAAAAAAGATATTTAACAAGTTATAACATTAAATATAAAATACATAATAATTTAATTCATTTCATGTCTTCTCAATCCAATACAACAAATTTGCTAGTACAATTAGAGCGCACACGCAAATATTCATTATAAATGTTAATTCGATCAAAATATGGAGTACCCCATTCAGCTGCGCAATTATGTCTGAAATGAATCCACTGTGGCGTGATTGTCGTCACCGGGTACCCTCCTGTCAATGTTACTTTGACGTAATGATTATTATTAACATGCCCGATTGCAGTAGCAACATGTTGATGCCACAGTGGAGGATTAGATCGGAGCGGTAAGTGCGTTATGCTACCTGATATGCTTAGAACATGTAATATCACATTGTACTTCGAAGCAACCAGGACTCCCATATCAGGCATGGTCATCCAATGCTCAGGAGGTGCACTTCTATTTGACTCGAAGAAATTCAAGGAGTTGTAAGCATTAAACCATCCTCCAATGCCAAACATCTCGACATATTCTTCTTTGAACCTGTTTAACTCTTCTATCAACTCATAACGAATAGTGGGCCATGCATCTTCATGAAGACCAAGACAGACAGCTATTGCTCAAAATCCACAATTTCCATCAGATTTTACATCATGCACCTGCGTGATGTAAGGATGAAAAATAGTCGGAAACTGAAAAATAAATGGATGGAAAGAGTATTGTTGGTCAAAAGAGTAACTATGTCTTGTTGGTTCCGTATACTGAGTATTTTTAAGATCAACGATCTTGCTGAAGAGCAACTATGTCTACTGGGTTTTTGAGCTGGCACAGGCGGATCAACACCAACAAATCTTGCTGAAGAAAAACCATGTCTACTAGGTTTTTTCGAAGGCAAATGCGGATCAATATGACTTTTTTTGAATATTTTATCCTTTAATGAGGGACGATCGCAAGTCTTGTGAACAACTAGTTCACGAACTAAAGTTGTTGATGGCGCGATTATCTCCCTTAACTTTCTCAATAAACTGAACTTATCAGATCTCGATTTTTTCTTGAATTGTGCCTTAAACATTTGTAACTCCGGTTCGCAACCAAAATCATCATCTTCTAAGGATGTGCACGGTAATAAATCAAGCTTCCTCTAAAAACATATCTATTGCGTCAAGTGGAATAGAACGACCTCCTTTGAAGTATACTACTTGTTCATGCGCACACGGCAACCCATGACTCGTGCGTAATTGACATCCACATTTCTTGGAAAAAAATCCTTTAACTTTGGACCGCTCAAATTCCTTGGACATTATGTCAAGTGCATAAGTTGAAATGAAACCATGCAATTCTCGAAACAGTGGTGTGTTGAATCGATGTTGAATGATAATTTTGTTCTGTTCAACACTTCCTTGGATCGATATGACTTGTGACTGGACGACCTGGTGAATGTACGGCAATGACCTTTCTAAATCCGATCGTGGGGATTCCAAGTATTTTTTTTAACTTGGCATGCTGACTCTCCACTCTATTAGTTGTGTGATTTCCAAAGTTCAGAAATTTATCTGTCCAAGCAGCAACAAACATTTCCTTATAAGGTATCAACCAATTTGCATTTACATAACTAAGAACACCTGAAAAGTCAAAAAACAAAAATCAATTTTATGAATATTTATTTATAAACATAATTTTTTTTGAATATTTAATTTAAGAATACCTGAAAAATCAAGAAATATTGCTTCAAGTTGTTCCAAATTAAACAAGTATGCTTCCTCAGTTTCAGATTCAACCAACTTATTCCATGCTTGATAAAATGAATTCCAAGATTCCTTTGATTTTAATGATGGCCTCCACTTTTTCAAAATATTTTGGTAGATGTGCCATCTACAAAGTAGTCCTTTAGTTTCCGGAAACACATTGTTGCATGCTTTCATCAAAGCCAATGCTCTGTCTGTGACAATAACACGGGGAGCAGTGCATCCATACATTGTTGTCCTAAGACAACGTAATGCCCAAGTATAAATCGACTCCGTTTCACTATGCATAAATACAAATGCAATGCAAAAGGTCATATTTGTCGAAGTTACACCAACAATTTCAAGAAGAGGCATCTTGTACCTGTTGGTGTTATATGTTGCATCTATCAACAAAACATGTGGAAATGCACGCCATATCTCCAAAGATTTTGGATGAGCAAAAAATAAATCTTCTAATTCGTTAGTTGTATCATTTGTACGAAACTCAAAAACATATTCGTTTTTTTGTAAAAAATCCATGACAACTTGCATTTGAGTTTTACCAGCTTTTTCCATAATTCGAAGCTTATGGCGTGCATTGTATATGTTTTTGAGAATAGACACATTATCCGGATTTTGTTGCTTTACTATTGGCAAGATATCACGTGGTTTCACGTTCTTTCTTGACAAATCTTCCACTAATCTATGTTCATCTCCGAACAACCTTCTTGAATATGGATGACCTTCCATATGTAACGCAGCGTCATGATTATGTAATTCACATATAACATTCAAACTCCAGCAATCATCAGTTTGTAAAAAATTTCCTTCTAATTCGAATGGACAACCAATTTTTTTTGTGCCGGTACGTCTTGTGGAGATTTTATTACTTTTGTAGATGCCACCTCGATCACATTGAAATACAATTCTAGGAACTTTTTCGGATGAACTTTTCACTGATCTTTTTATAACAACAGTATACCCAAGAGAAAATCTCACACTTTGCACCCAATTAATCAATTCTTCCCGAGAATGAAACACCTAAATTCATACTAATTTATTAGAAACTGATAATACTATTTTTAATGAAAGTGTACAGATTAATGTGTATAATGAAAAAGGGTCAAAATGGGATTGAATTCAGACATTATTTTTAATGAAAGTGTACAGATTAATGTGTATAATCAATTCTAGCAATAAATATCTTTTTTCTTCACTAAGACCAAGTGGATAATATCTAGCAACCAGAACATTGTCTAATTAAAGTATTATTAAATTGACCCACACCACACATAGTGCAAAATACAGATCTTAATACAGTATGAAACTAGTAAATTGTAAATTGGTAAAAACGGAAGGAAAATGACTTCTTATTTCCCCTGAAAGTTTTACACTGCCTCCCTCACTCAACAAGTCCTGAAATATCTAAAATCACTATATTTAAAAGCTACGAGACAGATTATCTCTCTCGATTCTTTATTATCTTCTTACACAAAGCTGTCTCCAAGAGATTAAAAGGGGAGTATACATTTTACATGGAAAAGCTTTATATCTTATAATTTCCTGTTTATTTTTTTTCCGTTTTTGTTTGAAATTCTTTTAGTTTTTTTTTTTTTTTTGAGTTTTAAAACAAATGTTTTATTTTGGCATCTTAAACATATGTTTTATTTCATGTGTTTCTTTGACAAGTTTTATTTTAAAAATTCTATTTCAGAAAGTGGACAAAAAAAAACAAATTAATCAAATCACTATTTTGTATGTATGTAAAAATTACAGAAAACTAATAAAATTATTTTATATAATTTTTTTAATCACACATTTTTATTATTAAATATAAATATTATTTAAAAAAAACACTTTAACTGCATATAATATGACATGAAAAAAGAGCCAAAAAAGGAAAATAAAAAAATAACTCGCTATATTACCTTATTTGTAGAAAATTTGCATGTGTCATTGCCATCCATTTCATTCACGTCTTCATTATTATCATCTTGAGCTAGTTTATCATCTTCCTAAAAAAGTGAAAATATATAAGAAACAACTTAATAATTAATAAAATATATTGCACTATTTCAAAATAAATTATAAAAATGTAAGTTAAAATTACCTCATCACTTGATTCATCTAACCATTGACCTTCTCTCCAATATTCCATTTTCTCAAAAAGATTATATTATATTTCTAACAAATAAAACAACACTTTGATAATATATTTATCATGAAGTTGAAATGAAAATTTAACTTGAAAGGTAGACAGTGATCTTTGAAATGAAATGAAGATTTATAAAAAAAGTTAATGAAATATTGAAGAAAAGGTTAAACTGTAATGTGTTTTAAAAGAAGCAAATTTTTACTTTTCAATAAGCCAACACGGTCTTCAAAAATGAATGAACAGATTTTTATGAATTTTCAGTTTGAACACATACAACAAGAAAAGCAATCCAGTGGGCAGTGGCGGTTTTCTCTTTTATTGAAAAGTAGTTTTGTGGGTCATAACTTTGGTTAGTGTGTTAGTGTAAAAGGAAAAAAAGTAGTGCATATAGAAAATCCCTTTAAAAATGGTCACACTACCCGTCAGTGTAGAAACTAGGGTAATTATGCCTTATTCAGTCAGCAGCCTACCTTAGACTTGCATTCATCTGGTACCGGTTCAACGTCCTCGGCTCACACTTATGTACTCGATTCTGGGGCAACGAATCACATGGTTCCATCTTCGGATGGGCTTTCCAATGCGTCCCCGTACACAGGTATCGATTCGGTTACCATAGCCAATGGTTCTCGAATCCCAATTTCGTCCGTCGGACATTCTTTTTTGTCAGCTAATAATCGTAGATTTTTCCTTCGTAATGTTTTACATGTTCCAACATTACATAAATCTCTATTGTCTATTCGTCGTTTTTCACATGATAATAATTGCTTCTTCGAACTTGACGCTTTTGGTTTTCGTGTGAAGGAAAATACCACGAAGAAGACTATCCTCTCTGGCAATAGCTCCGATGGTCTCTACTCACTCCGCTTTGATTCTTCCGCTCGCATCAGTCCTATTGCTTTGGTAGGTGAACGTGCATCTTCAGCCACTTGGAATGCTCGCCTAGGTCATCCGCCTCTTCAGGTTTTCAAGCAATTAGTCAATAAAGTTCATCTTCCTGTTAATGGAACTGTTTCTTAGTCTTTTTGTCCCCTAGGTAAATCCAGTCAGTTGCCTTTTATTTCTCGTAATTTTCACTCTAGCGCACCTCTAGCGTTATAACATTTGGATGTATGGGGACCTTCCCCTATTACTTCAAAGAGTGGTTATCGGTTTTATTTGAGTATTGTTGATGATTTTTCCAGATATGTATGGCTTTTTCCTTTAATTCGCAAATCTGATGTGTTGGATGTTTTTGCTGCTTTTAAACTCCAAGAAGAAAACCAGTTAAGTCGAAAAATCTCTGTCATTCATACTATAAAAACAATACAAACTGATGGGGGGGGGGGTGAATTCATAAATAGACAATTCACTATCTTTCTTAAATCTCATGGGATTAAACACCAGTCTACGTGCCCTTACACTCCGCAACAAAATGGTACCGTTGAACGAAAACATAGGCATATAGTAAACATGGGTCTGTGTCTCTTAGCTCAATCGGGCTTTCCTCAAATATATTGGCTTGAAGATTTCAACACAGCTATTTATCTCATTAATCGGTTGCCTATATGACAAGTTGGTTATGTCTCTCCATCCCAAAAGTTACTCAAAAGAGTCCCTGACTATAAAATTCTTAAAACTTTTGGTTGCCTATGTTTTCTCCATCTTGTACCGTACAATTCCCATAAACTCATGCCCAAGTCCTCTCCGTGTGTGTTCCTTGGCTATGATAACTTTCGAAAAGGATATCAGTGTCTGGACACCTCTACGGGAAAAATTTATGTTTCTAGACATGTTCTATTTGACTAATCTTCATTTCCCATGTCTACAAATATTACACCAGGTACTCAGTTGGGAACAGACATTTCTGATCATGTGAGTGCACAACCTCGGCCCAATGCTTGTTCTCATTGTACTTCAGCTCCTTGGCTGCATAATGTTTCATCACAGCCCCCCATACATACTTGCTCTAGTCCAGCAGCTACACAGCCCACAGAGCAACATTTCTTGGGCCAGCCCAATTCTGGTCACCTTATGGCTGCACCATGTTCTCCTTCTGGGCCTCTTCCAGAGCAACCCCATCTTGGGCATTCTATATTAAATTCAGTATCACCCAATACTGTGCCGGCCTCACCAATTTCTCCTCCAACTTCTCCACAGTCTGCTCCTCTTGACAATCAACAATCAACAACTCGCGAACTTCAGGCATCAGCTCCAACTAATGTGCATCCTATGATGACTCGTGCAAAGGCAGGTGTGTTTAAGCCTAAAATCATTGCTGACTTGGTTGATACTACTCTTTCTCGGGTTACTAAATATCCCCTACCTACTGCTCTCACGGCTACAACACCAAAGTCTACGGATTTTGAACCTAGGACTCTTAAGCAGGCTTTTTCGTTCCCTCACTGGAATACCGCCATGCAAGAAGAATTGACAGCCATGCAAAAAATAGCACATGGACTCTAGTTCCTCGCTTACCGTCTATGAATGTTGTTGGAAGTAAGTGGATATTCAAGGTGAAGCGTCGAGCAGATGGCACGGTGGAAGGCCATAAAGCTCGACTTGTGGCTCAAGGATTCTATCAACAGGAGGGAATAGATTATGATGAGACATTCAGTCCCGTGGTAAAACCCCCCACCATTCGAAAACTTCTCTCTATTGCACACTCTCGATCTTGGACCATTTAATAGCATGATGTCCGGAATGCATTCTTGAATGTCATTTTAAATGAGGAAGTGTACATGGCTCAACCACCCAGTTTTGCTCATCCTGATTTAACACATCATGTATATCAGCTTCATCGATCAATTTATGGTTTGAAGCAATCACCCCGAGCATGGTTTCAGCGATTGCATGATTTTCTCCTCTCAATTGGTTTCTTTAACAGCAGGTCCGACAGTTCGCTGTTTCTCTAACATAATGATGGTTGTTCCCTGGTGGCAATCTTAGTTTATGTCGATGATTTCATCATTACCGGTTCTTCCTCTTTTGAAGTAACCTCGGTCATTGATGCTATATGTGCAACATTTGACAGTCGATGCCTTGGTACTCTCGGGTTCTTTCTTGGAATTGAGACACACCATTCAACATATTCACTTCTTCTTAGTCAGGCTCGGTATGCCTCAGATCTTCTTCGTAAATTCCATATGGAGGGTAGCAAACCCACCACCACTCCTCTCATTCCGGGTTCTCACTTTTCAGCACATGACGGGGACCCACTTACGGATGTGACTACATATCGTAGTATGGCGGGTGGGCTTCAATATTTAACTCTTACTCGTCCAGATATAGCGTTCGCTGTCAACCAAGTATGTCAGTTCATGCATTCTCCCCGCACAACTCACTTGCTTGCAGTCAAACGGATTCTACGATATGTTAAGGGTACACTCTATCGAAGCCTACACTTTTCTCGATCTCCTGATACATCGTTGTTGGTGTAGTTCCCTAGGCATTTAGTTATGTTTGACTTATTATCTAAACCTCTATGTAATCGTCTTTATCATTTATTATAGAGAAAGTATTATTTCGTTCATTATATGTTTGCATGTTTATTATATTGAACTGCTTCCCTAGTTATTGTGAATAACTAGTATAAGTTGGTAGTAGACAATCATAGAGATGATTATATGTATGTGATGCACATTACACTTATGGATACTTTCTAGAGAACAAGTATTGGATATGACCTACCGATGAGATTTATGACATGGTCAATAGTCATATGTGTCATGATTAAATCTCATGATAGTAGTGTCATTGAATTCTTTGAACTTGAGATTATCATCGTCTTCCACACGATGAACATTGTGTTTGATAGTCTAACACTATCTTTAATCGGATAGCAATAAGGGCTATATTGGCACGATTGGATTCTTGTAGGGAAGAATGATAAGTCAAGATGGGATTTGTCCCTCTCGTTGAGAGAGATGTTTACTTGGGCCCCTCGATGAATGATGTTGATGAAATGTGTGGCCACACTTAAGTGATTTGATAGAGATCAAATGCATTTGGATTATCAACATATTCGGAATCGAGAAAGCATTGAACATGTAAGTTGACATGGACCATGACTCATGTTCAATTGGACATCGTGGACAAAGGGATTGTGACATTTGATCTATTGAGGAATCAAGTTTTGATGTTATATTAATTGGATGGATATAATGGTTTGCTAGAAATCACTTATGTCTTGTGAGGTTGATGTTTCGACTCACTACCAACATAATATAATTCTTATTGGGTCACACACAAAGAGAGAATTTGATTCTGGCTAAAAATTGGAATTTTGGGTTTATGTCACGACTCGTGACCAGGAGCACGACTCGTGCCCTGGGTCACGACTCGTGACATGAGGAACGACTAGTGACGAAAATCAGCACGACTGTATTTTTGGTCACGATTCGTGGGAACGAGTGGCTTTTGGCTTGGGCACGCTCGTGCTCTTGGGCATGAGTCGTTCCTGGGATCAGCACGAGTACATTTTGAGGCACGACTCGTATCACGAGTTTTTTTTCAAAAGCACGACTAGTGCCCTCATAGACGAGTCATGCCCATTGCGAAAAGCGTGTCCGTACAGCGTTCCAAGGATGGTAAGGTTTTTGTGTTTGACAAGGATTTAACCCTAAGTGTTAGGGATTCATACCCATGTATAAATACAATCCTAGGGAAGCCAAAAACATCTCTCTACATCATTGTTCTAGGTTTATGAAACTCTAGGCTTTGATTATTGATTAAGAATCAAAAGTCCCAAAATCAATTCCGTTGTTTTCACCATTGATTATTGAAAAGAGTTTCAATAATCAAGAGGATCATCTAGCAATCCTACAAGAAGCGTTCTTGGTTCGTTCGCGTGTGGATAGAGGGAGGTTGCTTTATCTCCCAAGTCTTGAAGATCTCCGTTGATTGATTCATCACCAAGGTTGAACAAGGAAGATAGAAGATTCGACATCAAAATTCCAAGCTTGAATTTTGAGATCTGTTTTCGACGAACTTAATCGCATTCAAGGTATGTAATTCTATTTCATATTCTTCATCTCTTCATGCTAGACGGATCTAAGGGCTAGGGTTTGTTGTTGTATAAATTATTTTTCGCTGCGTTTGTAACCTCAAAACCCAACAGTGGTATCAGAGCCCGGTCTTGCCATGATTAGGATTGAAATTGGCATGCTAGATTTAATTTGATTAATTGCTATCCATGCTATGTGAAATAGATCTAGATTTTATGTGTTTTGTTTTATGAAAACAAGTATATATGATATGCCATGCTCATGATTTATGATGAATAATATGATTAGTTTATCACATAGGTTATTGATCTATCTACTATGATTAAAAATAGATTGGTAAATTCTCAAAATTGGATCAAAGTGTTTGTATGAAATTTTGTGAAGCCCTATGTTCATGATTATGTACACATAAGATTTATGTTACAACCATGCGATGTTTGTTAACATGTAACGCTTTCTAAATATTTAAGTCTTATGTCATTCCTTGATTAGAACACTTGTGAAATTTTAGGATATTTTGATGTAGTTTCGACTCAGTTGGGTGCATCATTATATCTTGATTTGTGATCAAGATGAGAGAATGGTTGATGTAGTTTTGACTCAGTTAGGTGCATCGTTCCATATCTCATACGTTTGAAAAAGATTTTGACTTAATTGGTGCTTTCAAATAAGATTTGACCCAAGGCATCGATGAGATTTAAAACATGTTTTTTGACATATGTGTAAGTACCCAAATCCGGATCGCCAAAATCCGTTAAAATTTAACTGGAATCCGTTAACTGGCCCGCTCCAGGTTAATCGAAACCCGTTACGCTCCCCGTTCCCAAGCCAACGAGACGTCCCGGGACTGCCCCGTGCATCCCAACGTCGAAGCGTACTCAACACACGTCGTCGCACGTAAAAGTACAGCTTTCCCTGAACAACGCACTTTCCGGCACTTTCCGGGAGCATTTCGGACATTTTTCGGACAGTTATTTTAAAAACTGACAAAACCAGGGATAATGGCACGAAATCCCATGCCCTAGGTGAGTCACAGGACACGTGGCACGCATACCACAGCTCCCTCATCAACATCAATCACATTTCAGTGAGAAAATACTAAAATACCCCTGGTATGCAGTCCAAGTCCGGCCGGACTCTTTTGCAGACAATCCAGAATTGCCAGCAAGTCCCTCCAATTTCCAAAGTTTCACAAAACCCCCTGGAATTCAGCCTAAGTCCATCCGGACTCTTTTGCAAATTTCACCTATTTATACAGAGGGCTGCAAACATTTTGACAACAACAAAAATCACCCAAAATCCTCTCTAGCCACGGCCCAAGCCAGTTTCCACCTCTCCCAAGCTCCCGTTTTGCCTCGATTTGCGTGAAAACTCCGTATTTCAAACAAATACAACTCCCACCACCTTGAAACACCATTCCAAACACCTTTTTGTATCCCGTATATGCCAACCGAGCCAAAGGAGCAGACCCTAGCCATAGGTAGTGCTCCCTCTCCCTAAACTCTCGTTTCGTCTCGGTTTACGCGCCAGTCGCTACAACCGTTTCGGATGAATGTTGTTGAAATGTAGACGTCACCGCCTAACGGGGTCTAATACGTTTTAGTCCTTGATCCTCTTCTCTTCCCGTAAGAGAAGTAATCTCGGGTTAAAACGGCGTTCCGACCCCGTTCCGTTACTTTTATGTCATTTACAATTCCGGATCGTTTGATCCATCGATCGTCATTTACTTTTATGTCATTTACAATTCCGGATCGTTTGATCCATCGATCGTCATTTACTTTTACGCAACTTTACAATTTCGAGCTGTTTGGATCGTCGATCGTACTTTACAATTCCGGGTCATTTGATTCTGTCGATACCGCACTTTAAATACTGTCATTTACAAGTTCGAACCGTTTGGCTCATGATAGTATTTACTTTTCAAAGTCCAAGTTGCAAAAAATGATTCGTTGATCACATATCATTTAATGCGTTTTTCCCGTAAAATCGCTAACAATGTAATGCCTGGTTCAAAACCGGAGTTCGACATTCGAACTCTCTTTCAAAAAACTCGCGAAATGACGTTTGGCATCCAAACGATCATCTTCAAACTTAAAAGCCGACGTTTGACATTCAAACGCTCTTTTCTTAAAAGTTAACACTTGACACTTAAGTTAAACAGTTAAAATCAGCACTCGCGCCACTTTTCCTAAAAAACTCTAAAACCGACGTTTGTCATTCAAACGCTCGCCTTTTCAAACAGAATCACAAAAAATCAAACGTTTGACATTCAAACCAATATTAAGCTTGTCATTCAAGCCCCCATTTTCAAAATGCAAACACACACACACACGCACACATTTTCGAGAAAGGTAGAAAGACTCGTCATACGAGGCGTTTCGGGTGATCTCAAAATACTCTTCCCGAAACGTAACGTGACCTCCGAACCAAACAATCTCTGGTACTCAAAAAAGCTTTTTTCTCGTTTTTGCTACCAATAAAAATGACACCTTGTTTCAAAGCTTTTTCCTAAGTTTTTGCTGCCAATAAAAACGACACCATTTTCAACCAAAAGCCGTTTTTCAACGTTTGGGCTCAAAATACAAAATCGCGTGGCGACTCCTCTCCTTCCCGAAAGCGAGGTCTCAGACATCAACCCCGCGAAAGACAACTGCCTTTTCGTCGCGTGCGAAAATCCTGGTAATTTCAATATGATGTCTAAGGAAATCTCATAAAAGATCTAAGAGTCATATAGTGATATGATCGATGTTTCTACCTAAATGGCTTGATTTCGGGCATTGACTCAGTTAAACCAAAATCAAGTGAAATATGGATCTTAGCCTACTATGATTATATGATACATGTTTGTATTTGAAGGTGTATAATTTAGTGGGAGTATTTATGAAATTCAATTATTTGCTCTTAGATGATAAATGTGTTGATACTTATGTGTTTCATTGTTTGCATATTTTATTGTAGAAATGGCAAATCACAATAATCAGCCCCTGTCACTGTGATCCGTCCTTGAGAAGGACAAGCTCGAAGAGAACGGTATAAACTATTCTGATTGGATCAGAAGCCTAAGAATTGTTCTAAGGCAAGAGAAGAAAATGTACGTTCTCGACGAACCCGTTCCACCTCCACCTGCTGCCAATGCTTCTAGGGCAGATAACGATGCTCACAAGAAACATATTGATGATTCTAATGATGTGACATGCCTTATACTTGCCACCATGTCTAAGGCCCTTCAGAAGGACCTTGAACACATGGAAGCTGCTTTTGAACATGTGGAGCGCTTAAAGGAAATGTTCCAAGTGCAAGCAAGACAAGAGAGGTATGATGTGGTGAAAGCCCTAACTGCATGCAAGATGCAAGAGGGGCAGTCGGCTAGTGCTCATGTCCTTATGATGAAGGGTCACATTGAGCGTCTCGAAAGGCTTGGAAATCCAATGAGTTTGGAACTCGCCACGGATTTGATGTTGAATTTATTGCCTGAAAGTTATGGTCATTTTATAATGCACTATCACATGAGTGGCATGGATAAGAATCTCTTCGAATTGCATGCGATGCTTAAGACCACAGAGAAGAACATCAAGAAGCCCGAAATGACAAACGTGTTAATGGTTAACAAGGGAAAAGGGTTCAAGAAAGATGGCAAAGGTAAAGCAAGTATTGCTAAACCTAAGGCAAAAGTTGCCGTTGCCGGAGAGGCTCCCAAAGTGTCTCAAAAGGATGCAGTTTTCTACCATTTCTAAGAGGTTGGTCATTGGATGCGCAACTGTAAGGCTTACAAGGAAGGTCTAAAGGCGAAGAAGGGCAATACGATTGCTTCTGATTCAGGTATCTATATGATAGATATTTTCCTTTCTATTTCTAGTTCATTGGTATTAGATACCGGATGTGGATCTCACATTTGTTTAAATGTGTAGAGACTAAGGAATAGGAAGCTACTCAAACAAGGTGAAGTTGACATACGTGTGGGGAATGGAGCAAGAGTTGCTGCATTAGCCGTAGGAACATACTCCCTCCGTGTCACGTGAATGGAGACTTATTTCCTTTTTGGGTCATCTCACGTGATTGGAGACTGCCCAAAATGGAAAGAATGTTGTGAGTGTAATAGTAAAATAGGAGAGATAATGAGTGGAGGGAATAGTAAATTATAATGGTGTTGTGAGTATTAAAATAATGTAAGAGAGAGAATGAGTGGAGGGAATAGTACTTTTTCTTAGTTATTGTGCCCATTTTATTGGTGTCCATTCACGTGACACGGAGGGAGTATGATGTAACTTTACCTAGTGGCTTAGTACTTGTTTTGAACAATTGTTACTATGTTCCGGATTTGAGTAGGAATATTATTTCAGTTTCTTGTTTGGATAATGAAGGGTATAATTTTCTTATTGCGAATAAGAAGTTTTATATTTATTTAAATGATATGCTTTATGGTATTGCAAATTCATTTAATGGCCTTTATGTTCTTGATGTTGATGAGAAACAAAATATTGTTGAAAATGTTTATCATGTGGACAAGAAATCTAAATCGAATAACGTGAACAACACGTTCATGTGGCATTGCCGGCTTGGTCATATAAATGAGAAACGCATCTCTAAACTCCACAAGGATAGAATGTTAGATTCACATGATTATGAATGATATGAGATATGTGAATCTTGTTTATTGGGCAAAATGACCAAATCACCCTACACTAAGAGTAGTGAAAGGGCTAGTGACTTATTGGGCCTAATACATACTGATGTATGTGGACCAATGAGCAGCATTGCTAGGGGCGGATTTCAGTATTTCCTTACGTTCACCGATGACTAATCTAGATATGGCTATGTCTATCTGATGAAGTCCAAAAGTGAATCATTTGAGATGTTTAGAACATTTCAAAATGAAGTACAAAATCAACTTGGCAAAACTATTAAAGCACTTCGATCTGATCGTGGTGGAGAATATTTGAGCCAAGAGTTTGACAATCATCTCAAAAACTGTGGAATTGTTTTAGAGTTGACTCCACCCGGAACGCCACAATGGAATGGTGTTTTCGAGAGGAGGAATAGAGCCCCATTAGATATGGTTCATTCGATGATGAGTCAAGTAGACCTTCCTATATCCTTTTGGGGACATGCATTAGAGACTATTGCGTTCACACTGAACAGAGTCCCTACTAAATCGGCTCCTAAGACCCCACATAAGATGTGGCATGGAAAAAAACCTAGTTTATCTTTCATGAAGATTTGGGGTTGCGAAGCTTAGGTGAAGAGACTTGTCTCTGATAAGTTAGCACCTAAATCTGACAAGGTTATTTTCGTTGGTTACCCTAAGGAAACCAAAGGGTATTACTTTTACAACCGCAATGAGAACAAAGTGTTTGTTGCTCAATATGGTACTTTTCTTGAGAAACAATTTCTCAATAAAGCATCTAGTGGGAGTAAAATTGATCTTGAAGAATTTCAAGAACCCGAAAATAACATGGAACCGATAGTAGAGACTGAACGAAATCCACAAGGAGTTGTGGAACCGGTTCAAGATCCACAAGTCCATCGTAGATCGGATAGGTTACGATCCGCACCCGAGAGATATGGTTTTCTCGTGTCGGAAAGTAATGAAGTGGAAGTCATTGAGAATGACGAACCTACTTCCTATCAAGAGGCGATGTCCTATCCCGATTCGGATAAATGGTTAGAATCCATAGAATCCGAATTGCAATCCATGTCGGATAATCAAGTTTGGAACTTGATTGAGCCACCCGAAGGTGTAAAAACCATAGGGTGCAAGTGGGTCTTCAAGAAGAAGACTGACATGGATGGGAAGGTGCATACTTATAAGGCTAGGCTTGTAGCAAAGGGATATAAGCAAACTCATGGTGTAGACTATGATGAAACCTTCTCGCATGTTGCCATGCTTAAGTCTGTTAGAATTTTGATTACCATAGTTGCGTATTATGACTATGAGGTATGACAAATGGATGTCAAAACGGCTTTCCTTAATGGAAAGTTACTCGAGGATGTGTATATGACACAACCCGAAGGTTTTGTCGATCCAAGAAATTCTAATAAGGTGTGCAAGTTGTAGAGATCCATTTATGGATTGAAACAAGCTTCTAGGAGTTGGAATCTTCGGTTTGACGAGAAAATCAAAGAGTTTGGTTTTGTCAAGAACGAAGATGAACCTTGTGTATACATGAAATTCAGTGGGAGCGTAGTATTATTTCTCTTATTGTATGTCGATGATATCTTACTCATTGGAAACAATATTCCTGCACTTCAGAATGTCAAGTCTTGGTTAGGGAAATGTTTCTCAATGAAAGATATGGGCGAAGCCGATTACATCCTTGGCATCAAGATCTATAGAGATAGATATAAAAGGAAAATTGGTTTGAGTCAAAGTACCTACATTGACAAGGTTCTTAGAAGATTCAAGATGAAAAATTCTAAGAGAGGCAACTTGCCAATGGGTCATGGTGTTACTCTTAGCCAGAATCAGTGTCCTAAGACAACTGATGAGTGAAAGAGGATGAATGAAGTTCCATACGCTTAGGCTATTGGATCTATCATGTACGCTATAATTTGTACTAGACCTGACGTCTCGTTTACTTTGAGCATGACGATTTGATACCAATCTGATCCTGGTGAGAACCATTGGATGGTAGTCAAGACGACCCTTAAGTACTTAAGAAGGACTAAGGATGCATTCTTGGTATTTGGAGGGATGGAAGAAGATCTTGTTGTAAGAGGTTACACAGATGCTAGCTTCCAAATCGACAAAGATAATTTTCGATCGCAGTCGAGATTTGTGTTTATGCTTAACGGAGGTGCAATTTTTTGGAAGAGTTCCAAGCAGAGTACCATAGCCGATTCTACAACCGAGGCCGAATATATAGCGGCATCCGATGCAGCAAAGGAGTTAGTTTGGATCAAGAAGTTCATTAGTGACTTGGAAGTTGTTTCAAGTATCACTAATCCGGTGGAACTTTACTGTGACAACAATGGTGCCATTACACAAGCAAAGGAACCAAGGTCACATCAGCGATCCAAACATATACTTAGACGTTTCCATCTCATTCGAGAGTTCATTGATCGAGGAGACATTAAGATATGCAAAGTATCAACCGATGATAACACTGGGGATCCACTTACAAAGCCCCTCGCACAAGCAAAGCATGATGGTCATGTGAGGTTCATGGGTAAACAATACAGAGATAGAGCCTAATGCAAGTGGGAGATTGTTGGTGTAGTGCCCTAGGCGTTTAGTTAGGGTTTGACTTATTATCTAAACCGCTATGTAATTGTCTTTATCATTTATTATAGAGAAAGTATTATTTGGTTCATTATGTGTTTGCATGTTTATTATATTGAACTGCGTCCCTAGTTATTGTGAATAAATAGTATAAGTTGGTAGTGGATAATCATAGAGATGATTATATGCATGTGATGCACATTACACTTATGGATACTTGCTAGAGAACAAGTATTGGACATGACCTACTGATGAGATTTATGACATGGTCAATAGTCATATGTGTCATGATTAAATCTCATGATAGTAGTGTCATTGAATCCTTTGAACCTGAGATTATCATCGTCTTCTACACGATGAGCATTTTGTTTAATATAGTCTAACACTATCTTTAATCGGATAGCAATAAGGGCTATATTGACACGATTGGATTCTTGTAGTGAAGAATGATAAGTCAAGATGGGATTTGTCCCTCTCGTTGAGAGAGATGTTTGCTTGGACCCCTCGATGAATTGCTTGGGCCCCTCGATGTTGATGAAATGTGTGGCCACACTCAAGTGATTTGATAGAGATCAAATGCATTTGGATTATCAACATATTCGGAATCGAGAAAGCATTGAACACATGTGAGTTGACATGGACCATGACTCATGTTCAATTGGACATCGTGGACAAAGGGATTGTGACATTTGATCTATCGAGGAATCAAGCTTTGATGTTATATTAATTGGATGGATATAATGATTTTCTAGAAACCACTTATGTCTTGTGAGGTTGATGTTTCGACTCACTACCAACATAATAAAATTCCTATTGGGTCACACACAAAGAGAGAATTTGATTCTGGCTAAAAATTGGAATTTTAGGTTTATGTCACGACTCGTGACCAGGAGCACGACTCGTGCCCTGTGTCACGACTCGTGACATGAGGAACGACTAGTGACGAAAATCAGCACGACTGTATTTTTGGTCACGATTCGTGGGAACGAGTGGCTTTTGGCTTGGGCACGACTCGTGCTCTTGGGAACGAGTCATTCCCGGGATCAGCACGAGTACATTTTGAGGCACCACTCGTATCACGAGTGTTTTAGCAAAAGCATGACTCGTGCCCTCAAGGACAAGTCGTGCCCACGGCGAAAAGCATGTCCGTACAGCGTTCCAAGGATGGTAAGGTTTTTATGTTTGACAAGGATTTAACCCTAAGTGTTAGGGATTTATACCCATGTATAAATACAATCCTAGGGCAGCCAAAAACATCTCTCTACATCATTGTTCTAGGTTTATGAAATTCTAGGCTTTGATTATTGATTAAGAATCAAAAGTCCCAATATCAATTCCGTTGTTTTAGCCATTGATTATTGAAAAGAGTTTCAATAATCATGCCCTATACCCTATACCTTATACCCTATACCCTATAGGGTATACCCTATACCCTATATGGTATACCCTATGTACCCTATACCTTATACCCTATGCCCTATACCCCATACCCTATAGGGTATACCCTATACCTTATACCCTATACCCTATACCCTATAGGGCATAGGGTATAGTATATAGGGTATAATGTATATTATATAGGGTATAGGATATAGTATATAGGGTATAGAGTATAGGTTATAGGGTATAACATATAGGGTATAGAGTATAGGGTATATCCTATAGGGTATATGGTATAGGGTATAGGGTATATGGTATAAGGTATAGGGCATATGGCATAGGGTATAGGGTATACCATATATGGTATAGGGCATAGGGTATACCCTATAGGGTACTTGATATAGGGTATATGGTATATGGTATATGGTATATGGTATAGAGCATAGAGCATAGTGCATAGGGTTTAGGGTGTAGGGTATATGGTATAGAGCATAGGGTATACCCTATAGGGTATAGAGCATACGGTATAGGGTATAGGGTATAGGGTATAGGGTATACCCTATAGGGTATAGGGTAAATTAATGAGTATTATTATTAATTAATAACATTATTATTATTAATTATATAATAGTAATTATTAATATATTCAATTATTTAATTGAATAATTAATAATAGCATCATTATTAGTATTATTATTAAGTATTATTACTAATAATTTTTAAAGAATAAAAGTACTCCCTCCGTCCCGGCCGAAGCGTCACCCTTTTAGGGGTGGCACGCAAATTAAGGAAAAGTGTGAAAAGAAAAAATGTTGTGAGTGTAATTTAAAAATAGGAGAGAGAATTAGTGGAGGAAATAGTGAATTTAAAAAGTGTTGTGAGTGTAGAGGAGAGAGAATTAGTGGAGGGAATAGTGGATGGAATAATAGAATATTAATAAATATTTCCTTTTTAGGAAAGGGCGACGCTTCAAACGGGACACCATTTTGGGTAAAAAGTGACGCTTCGAGTGGGACGGAGGGAGTATATAATATAAAAACATTTACTTTTTTGATATTATGTATTATTACTAGTTATTATTAATATTATTATTAATTGTATAATAATTTTTATATATTCAATTATTTAATTGAATAATTAATGATAGCATCATTATTAGTATTATTATTAAGTATTATTACTAATAATTTTTAAAGAAATAAAAGTATATAATATAAAAACATTTACTTTTTTGATATTATGTATTATTACTAGTTATTATTAATATTATGATTCATGTGGTTATTTGAGACCCAATAAAACAATGCCATGTGGCATTGTTTTATTGGGTCTCAAATAATCACGCGGATCATGAGCTAAACCAAATCCAACGCATTCATACATTCAATCCAACGGTCCACAATTCTTCTAAACAAAATCAATAATTTCTCTCCCTATTTCTCTCCTCATTTGTCTCTCTTTATTTTCAGTTTATCAAAATAAACAACCCGTTTCTCTCTCTCTCATTTCCCTCCAGCGTCTCCCTCCGGCATCACCCTCCGGCGTCTCCTTCAGCCTCCGCCGTCACCCTCCGGCGCCACCACAACCACATCACATTCGCCCTCCGCTACTCTCTCTTTCTCCATTTTCTTCGCCTCCTTCCTTCGCCTTACCAGATCTTATGCCGCCGTCGCCATTTCCTTCTCTCTCTGTGCCGCCGCCCCTCCACCTCCCCTACCGTCGCTCTACCCTCTTTCCCCTCTGCGTCTCTCTCTCTCCCTTTCTTCTTTTCCATTTTTATGATCTAGATCTACATTGTGGCATAATCATTTTTATGATCTAGGTCTACATGCTGGGGGCAGCCCCTCCACCCCCTACCGCCGCTCTACCCTCTTTCCCCTCCTTCCTCCGCCTTACCAGATCTTACGCCGCCGTCGCCATTTGTTCATTTCGATTTCGATTTGTTCATTTTAACGTATTTTGTGTTTTATTTCGATTTGTACAAACTTTTGTTTGATTTGTGTTGGTTGTGGATGGTGGTGGAGCAAAGTGTAACTTTTAAAAAATCTAAGGATTGATTTGAATATAAAAAAGTTAAGTGACTGATTTGAGAATAAAAAATGTTAAGGGACTGATTTGAGAATAAAAAAAGTTAAGGGATTGATTTGAGAATATATATATATATATTATATATATATATATATATATATATATATATATATATATATATATATATATATATATATATATATATATATATATATATATATATATATATATATATATGTATAATTTTTTTAATAAAAAATATCAAATTAGCGACGAAAATATCCGTCGATAATTTGGTATATCAAAAATAAAAAATATTGAAAAAAGAAAATTTTAAAAAATTAATAAAATTGTGAAAATATGTAATAAATTTTAGCAGCGGAAATTTTCATCGTTAAATCTATCGCTAAAACTTGTTTTTCTTGTAGTGTGGCGTTGCATTAGGTGTTCATATAGTTTTAAAATTGACGTTGCATCAGATATTTACCTAATGCAACGCCAAAGCTCTGGTGTTACATTAGCTTACTATGTTGTTGCATTAGACCTAATGCAACGCAAGAGAATGCAACAGCCATTTGGCGTTACATTAGGTCTAATGTAACGGTTTTTGGGCCCTAATGCAACAAAAATTGGCGTTACATTAGCTCAGAAATGTAGTAGTGTGAGGATATAAAGGAGCATCATGTCCTGTTCCCATAGGAAGTGTTATTGCAGCTCTTCCATATCCAATTATTAGAACATTATCATTGGCAATTGTAGTGATACTCATTTTTTTCTCAACAAGGTTGTCAAAAAAAATTATATCCTTCAAGAAAGTGTGAGTAGTTGCACTGTCTACCAAGCATAAATCATCCATGTTTTTCATGTTTTGTAATCCAAAGTTTCACGTTATTCTAAAAAATTAAAAATGTATAAGATGAGTGATAATAAATTATGAAGATAAAGATTTAAAATTAAACATACTTAATTGATCACACTTCAAAAATTACAAACAAAATATTTTATCATGATAGCTTCAAGAAAACAATACATGTGGGGAAATTAAAGCACACTGAAAAACATGAAATTTAAACAGTTGTCCATTATTTATGAACTAATCATCATCTTCTTGATTGAAGAAATTAGGGAGATCCACATGGGTACTAGTGGAGGGTTTTTCATTTATGTCATCACCTTAATGTACAAAATTTATCTCAATGTCTTTGCCCTTCTTTTTAATTGACTCTTTATAGAGTTCGGCAAAGTTTTTCGAAGTTCGACAAGTTTTTGCCCAATGCCCTTTCATACCACATCTGAAACATACATTTTCCGTATTTTTAGTTTCAATATGTGGTTTATTTGATTGCTTCTCTGTATTCTCTTATCTTTTCCGTTTCAGGTTTCGAGAGAAGTAGCCATCATTTTGGGGATTATGATTATAATTTATCCCCCTTCCTTGGCCTCTCCCTCGGTATTGACCTCGACCACGACCACGACCACGACCACGTCCACGACCATGTCCACAAGTAACACCACGACCACATCTATGTCAAAAGTTATTACGCTCATTCACATTCTCTTTAGGGAATGGAGCAGAAGCAGTTGGCCGAATCTCATGATTCTTTAACAAAATTTCATTATTTTGTTATGCCACGAGGAGACACGAGATTAACTAAAAGTATTTCATGAAACCCCTTTTTCAATACTTTTGTTGCAGTACCAAATTTGAACGTGGAGAATGTTTTTTTCATCATCACTTCGGTGACTTTTTCATCGCACAGCCTTCAGTTGTGATGTTATTCTAAAAATCATGGAGTTTTACTCAGTTAGGGGTTTAAAGCCCTGAAACCGTAAATGGAGCCAGTCATATTGTGCTTTTGGGAGAATGATTGACCTTAAATGGTCAAATCGTTATTTTAGATTTTCCCCAAATTCATATGGATCCTCAAAAGTGAGGTACTCCATTTTAAGTTGTTCGTGAATGTGGCCTCGTAAAATGCTCATTACATTAGCCTTCTCATGTTTTGTGGGATTGCTTCCAGATTCAATAGTATGATCAAGTTTCTTCCCTATGAGAAGCAATTTGATATCTGTAACTCATATTAAGTAATTGCTGTCAATGAAGTTCAAGGGTGCAAAGTGATGTTTTGCTAGATTTTCCATTGAAATATAAAATGGAACACATATATTAATATATAGTATTATTTTAAAAATAAATCATTATATAAACACAATGATAACTATATTCTAAATATTATTATTATTGCTAACATTAAATAAATAAAATAAAGATTCATAACATACATCTCAAAATCTCTTGGTTTATACTATACTGAAAATACTAACATTGTACATTTTAAAATTACTATGATAAGGAGTATCAAAAGTACGTTGACCATTTTGAATTAGAAGATGTAAGATCAGAGAGTTAGAAGAAATTTTAGAAAATATGGATAAAATGTTGAGTGAAGTGTGGCGGTATTTATTAGTAAAAATATCATTTATAGTCGTTTAAATTAGTCGTTTAGATTTTTATTATTATTAATTTATTTATAAATAATAATTAAACAAATTTAATCCAAGTTAAATATCAAATTAGTTATTTATAAGAGTATAAATATAATGTGACTAATTAAATGTTAAATAATTAGATCATTGTAGTATAAAAACAGTGTAAATTTATTCTTATACGAAACAAATAATACAAGCACACAACTTGCACATACTTTTAGCTAGCACATAGACACACACACACCTTTTTCCACATAAATGCTTTTTACTTTATTTGTTTGTCCTTTTTTTTTCATTGTCATTTTGTACAAAAATCTCAACACATCCCGTGTAAACAAGCATATTGAATTGAATGTTAGCATTTTTATGAAATCAAGTTACATTATTCACCCTTTCTCTTTGAAAGTTTCTCCTGAATAGCTATTTAAGAAATAAAAGATTCATTTTTTATCATCCACCACTATTTATATTTTTTTGTAAGAATTTGATAAAAGAGATTAGATAAATATTGTAACAAGTATAAAAATATATTTAGTATATAACTTAAAGTTATTTTCCCCTCAAGCGTTATATATATATTATATATATATATATATATATATGTATATATATATATGTATATGTATGTATGTATATATATATATATATATATATATATATATATATATATATGTATGTATATATATATATATATATATATATATATATATATATATATATATATATATATATATATATATATATATATATATATATATATATATATATATACATATATATATATATACATATATATATATATATATATATATATATATATATACTAGTAAAAGCCCGTGTCCAAGGACACGTGTTTTTTTTTAATTAAAAAAAAAATTTTATTTAAAATTTTTTTTTTTAAAGGGCAAAATGGGAAAGGGACAACTTAGTGAGGGAAAAATGGGAAATTCGGCACTTGGAACTGTTCATAGAACTATTCATTGGCTTGTTGTATATATATATATATATATATATATATATATATATATATATATATATATATGTTAAAATATCTTGAGTTAATATTTTCATAATATGTGGATCTGTTAAGGATATTGTGAAATTAGGGTAAGTGTTAAAATGTGTTGATCCATTTGTTAAACTTGTTTCGATTACTCCTATTAAAGAAACTATGTAATTTAGATGTTTTGTATCTCTTAACGCTATTTGTATACTTGTATTTATTCCTTCCATTGTTAATGGTTTAATAGCGACTTGAACCAGTCCTATGTGTAAAAATCTGTATCCTTGTGAGATGTATTTTTTAATTGAAGATTTTGAAAATAAGCTCATGGTTTGATTGTTAGAGTATAGAGAAACGACTGTTTCTTTTGTTTTAATTGCTAATCTTGATTTAAAGTCAAATATACCTTTATCTTTGTAAATTTCTGAATTTGAGACTAGGTGAGGTTTCCAATTTGTTAAATACTTAGTATTCCATGAAATTTCTTTTGACAATATATTTTGATTATTTTCATTGTTATCATTCTCAATTTGTATATTATAATCGTTCATTTGATTATGGTTTCTAGGAGGCCTTCTATTCGTAAAGTTACCTAACCAACTCATTATTTATTATTTGTCTTGCTTTTCGGATACACTTCCTTACCTATTGGATGCACGACTTACAATCCTACCATGTGACTTAGACCTAGGTGACACACCGACTCGGGACAAATAGATAAATTGAGCTAATTAGCTAAATTTGTTAAATAAACGGCTCTGATACCGAAAGTCTCAGAGTGGATCATAAAACATAAATTGAGAGTGTTAATATTGAAAATAATAAAAAAATGCTACAATAAAAAGCTACAGTAAAAATGCTACAGGAACTACAGCCGTAAAATTAAGTATGGTACGTGGCTTTGTTACACCATAGTTTATCCATCACCATACTTAATTTTTGATCTTGACAAAATCTTAAGCCAGTAAGATTTACGCAAGTGATTAGATCTCCGTATGTGAGTTCGTTGTAAGAGAGCTTTGCATACTTTTGTTCTATTGTATCTTTTACTTTTTTGAGAATAATCCTGGTAAACCAGTAATAAATTTTTCTTTCCAATGGTAATTGTTTGGATCTGCTAGATTAAAAACTCTTTTTAAGAAATTTTCTTTATACCATTTAAACTGTTCTAATTTCCTGCATTTTAAATTTTGTAATATCTTAGAATTTCTTTCTGTATATAAGTCCATGTCTCCTATAAAATGGGTTGTAATATTGAATATTAAATTTATTAATTGTGCTTGTGAAAGATTTTCGTGTTCATCTATTAATGGTTGTCCTTGTTCGTTTATTTTTATTGCATTTAAAATATGTGTTTTTATTTCATTTCCTAATAATTTGTCCCACCAAGTCCGTAGTTGGCCAGTAAATCCTAGAATTATATTTTCTACGGCTTGTCATTCTGTAATATTTGTAGTTTTATAAATATTGCCTACAATTATCATTTCTTTCGTTTTGTTTATAATTTTCATTTCACTTAATCCATCATTCATATATATTTTTTGCATTATAAGCTTTTGTTGGACTTCCTATTATTTCTAGGTCATCTGGTTCTTTTTTGTAACTATTAAAATTTTTTCTTATGGCTCGAATCGGTATTGTTTTATCTTTATATGTCTATTGTGTCATATTCATCATAAGAAGGAGAGAAGTCTGAGTCTGAGGTTTTGTCGTTATATTCTGTTAATATCCTTATATTTTTATTTTCACTTGTACTTGATTCTTCTTTTACTTGTAGATGATTTTTTATTTGGTCAATTAGATCATTTAAAGGATTATGTAGATTTGGTTTAATTCCTGTTACTTCGAAAGGGTTTTGAGGGGGTGGTATTTGTTTTTTGAATGTTGATTCCTTTTCTTTTCTATTTGATGGTGTCATATTATATAAATCTGAATATTTCGTAAATCTTTGGGATTTATTTTCCGTTTTAGGTTTTGTATCAATGGGTGTAGAAAAAGTTGTTACTTCTATATCCTCTATTTCTCGTTTTATTAATACTATTCCATTTGTAGTGTTATCTATTTTTCCTTCTACCCTATCTAATTGTTGTCCAATAGTATGTAGAGTTAGGTTGGTCCAATTGTTTTATAGATGTAAATCTTTGGTTATTTTTCTTGTTTCTTCATTTAATTGATCAGAATGTACTATTGGCAACATACCATTGTTTAAACCACTTTTACAGAAATAAGTTGGTTCTAAAGGTGGTCTCTCGCTTTCGTAATGGTCATGACTTGACAAGAGATCTGGCCCTACTTTGTACCATTTTCATATTTTCTTAGTTATTTTTGTGATTTTATATAAATAATTATCATTTAAGAAGGCAAAAAATGGTATATGAGCTTCTTGTATTTCGCTGAATTCAAAATATTTTTCTTTAATTAATTTTTGTTCTTTTTCGTTATATATTTGAAAAAATAATTTTCTATTTTCTTCGTTTTCTTTATTCTTGAAATTATTTCTTAAAATACTTTTGTCTAGCGTAAATTCCTTTTTTTATCCTATTTATGTTTGCTTAGAATTCGCTTTCTTCATAAGGATGAAAGTAAATTCCTTCCCTATTTATACAAGTATTGTTTGGTTGATATGAGATATCTACTTCAGCTTCTGTTTCAAAAATTGGTTGTTCATTTTGTGAACTATCTTCATGTTTATTTTTTTGTTGGAATTCATATCTTCCTAATGCGGATTTCCTAGATGGTACTTTAAGATTAGAATTTGTATTTCTATTTAAGGATTGTGTTCTTTTGAATTTTAAATCTACGGATCCATCTTCGTATTGTATAACTTGTTCTAATTCAGTAGTTTGTTTGTGTTTTATATTTGGCACTGTTTTGGATGGATACGTTCATTTTTCAGATAGAGTGATATCACTCCATGGCTTTTGTGTTATCAATTTCTCAAAAAGACAGTTTCTCCTGACGTTTTAACTTTGTTAAAGGCATTTGGACAAAGTCCAGTATTCATCACCTTAAAATGTAATCTATAAAATATTTCGTAAATATGATATCCTTTTTGCATATGATAATTATGTGTTAAAATATTTAGAGTTAATATTTTCATAATATGTGGATATGTTAAGGATATTGTGAAATTAGGGTAAGTGTTAAAATGTATTGGTCCATTTGTTAAACTTGTTTCGATTACTCCTATTAAAGAATCTATGTAATTTAGATGTCTTGCATCTCTTAACGCTATTTGTATACTTGTGTCTAGTCCTTCCATTGTTAATGGTTTAATAGCGTCTTGAACCAGTCCTATGTGTAAAAATATGTATCCTTGTGAGATGTATGTTTTAATTGAAGATTTTGAAAATAAGCTCATGGTTTGATTGTTAGAGTATAGAGAAATGACTGTTTCTTTTGTTTTAATTGCTAATCTTGATTTAAAGTCAAATATACCTTTATCTTTGTAAATTTCTGAATTTGAGATTAGGGGAGGTTTCCAATTTGTTAAAGACCGAGTATTCCGTGAAATTTCTTTTGACAATATATTTTGATTATTTTCATTGTTATCATTCTCAATTTGTATATTATAATCGTTCATTTGATTATGGTTTCTAGAAGGCCTTCTATTCGTAAAGTTACCTAACCAACTCATTATTTATTATTTGTCTTGTTTTTCGGATACACTTCCTTACCTATTGGATGCACAACTTACAATCCCATCGCGTGACTTAGACCTAGGTGACACACCGACTCGGGATAAATAGATAAATTGAGCTAATTAGCTAACTTTGTTAAATAAAAGGCTCTGATACCAAAAGTCTCAGAGTGGATCATAAAACAAAAATTGAGAGTGTTAATATTGAAAATAATAAAAAATGTTACAGTAAAAAGTGCTAAACTAGGACATATAGCAAAAAATTGTTCAGTAAAAAGAAAAATACAACAAATCTGTAATAACCTAAACATAAAAGAAATAGACCAAATATTACATAAAATAGACAATCTCGATCTATCTACTGAAAACAATTACTCTAGCTCAACGGACCACTCATCCAATACAGATAGTAAAGAATGTTAATCCTGCAACAATGAAGTATGCCTATGTAACAACAAAATTAATACATTAGAACAATATGATGAAATATTAGACAAAATTAAAGAAATAAAGGAACCAACAATAAAAAGAAAATTCTTAAAACAATTAGCAAAAACTATTAATGAAGAGAAACTAGAAACATCTTCACCATCTCAATACGAAGACGTTGTAAAAATGTTTCAAGATAAAAAGAAACAAATTTCTTCAGTTGACTTACAAAATGAAATTAAAGAAATAAAACGAGAAATAAAATTGATAAAACAGAATAATTTAGAATTACAAAAGACACAAAAGAAATAGAAACAAAGTTAGCATTACAAGAAATCAAAAATCAAATACTAGGGGTGTCAGCGGTTCGGTTCAAACCGCGGTTTGAGACCGAACCATGCGGTTCAGCTCGGTTCAGTTTGGTTTTTAACGATTAACGGTTCAGCTCGGGTTCCGAAAATTTATAAACCATGCGGTTCGGTTTGGTTTGCGGTCTGACTCCTCCAAACCGAACCAAACCAAACCAAACCATTTCGAGCTGAAACGCCAAATCGAACCACCGAGCTGAACCGCCAAACCGAACCACCGAGGTATGCCTACGCTTTGCATATTGTTTAACTAGACTTTTGTTCATAAGTTACATCTATATTAACTTACTATTAACTATTATGCAAAGTACTATCTTGAAATTTTAGCTACATTGTCTATATGAACTAGCTTAGCTGTGAACTGGATCCAGCTTCAAGATATAACTTGTCAATCGTTTTGAGCAGAAATGCGTTTCTAATTTTTTTTAACTGCTTTTATTTAATTTAGATCGGTATTCTGAGAATGTGGAGTTATGTTATACTGAGGAAATATGAACATCTAAAATATTATTATATATATGTTTTACTGTCTAGTACGGTATTACCCCCTAAAGCAAAAAGGATTGAGAGAAAGTTTGAGCTTGAACCAAATGTAACAACAACTGATGCATAACAAGAACATAATATATCTACGATATTATTACCGAAACATGTAATAGTTAAGTAGTAATCTATATGTATAAAAGTGGTTTTGTAATTTTAATGTCTTTTACATAAATAGGTAACGTTTGGAGTTTGGACAGGTTTGTGGGTCGGACCGCGGTCTAGACCGCAGTTTGGACCGCGGTTTGAACCGCTTAATGGAACCGCAGTTTGAGACCGAACCGAACCAAACCGAGGTGGTTCGGTTCGTTTGAAATTTTTCATGGTTCGATTTGGTTTGGGATTTCTTCAAACCGAGTACTAGCGGTTTGGTCTCTAAATTTGTCCAAACCGAACCATTTACACCCCTATCAAATACACTCAACTTATAAAGGAAAAACATCCAAGATCAAAGAAAAAGATTTAGATTAACATTTTCAGAACCCCTTGGCAAAAAATACAAATTCTTCCTCAGACACAGAAACAAATTCTTCTACAGAATAGTATATATACATTAAATAAAGTCAGATTTCAGAAATGGTATGTCACTATACAAATGAAAATCAAAGATTTTGAATATCAAGGAATCGCCTTGCTAGATTCTGGAGCTGATTTAAACTGTGTAGAACAAGGGATAATACCCTCAATATATTTTGTTAAAACAAAACAAAGCCTTTCGACAGCCAATTCATCAAAATTACAAGTAAAATACAAAATACCAGAAACACACGTATGTAATAGCAATATTTGTTTTAAGATAAGTCTAATGCTTGTAAAAGACCTAAATACAAAAGTTATACTAGGAAATCCTTTCTTACAAATGCAATACCCTTTTTCAGTTTCTAAACAAGGAGTAGAAATAAGAATATTGGGCCAACAAATAATTTTTAAATTCTTGCACCTTGTTTCAAATCATGATGTGACAACCTACAAAAGACCAATATTTTAAAAATAAACATTTTACAAAAACAAATTGCTTTTCTTAAAGAAGACTTACAACACACAAAAATAGAAGAAAAATTAGAATTAAAAGAATATCAGCAGAAAATTGCAAAAACTCTAGAAAAATTTGAAAACAATTTATGTTCTGACTTGCCATCAGCATTTTAGGAATGAAAGAAACACGTAATAACATTGCCTTACAAAAAAATTATAGTGAAAAGACAATACCGACTAAGGCAAGACATATACAAATGAATCAAGAGCTTTTAGAATATTGCAAGAAAGAGATACAAGACTTATTAAACAAAAAATTAATCAGAAAAAACAAATCTCCTTGGTCATGCTCTGCCTCTTATGTCTCAAAAAATGCTGAGATCGAACGAGAGCACCAAGGCTAGTTATTAATCATAAACCATTAAATACGACATTAAAATGGATTAGATATCCAATTTCAAATAAACAAAATTTATTAAAAAGACTCCACAATGCTTCAATCTTTTCGAAATTTGATATATGAAATCCGGTTTTTGGCAAATTCAAATAGCAGAAGAAGACAAATACAAAACTGCTTTTACAGTCCCATTTGGCCATTACGAATGGAATGTCATGCCTTTTGGACTAAAAAATGCACCAAGTGAATTTCATAAAATAATGAATGAAATTTTTAACCAATACACGTTCATTATTGTTTACATAGATGATGTTTTAGTCTTTAGTGCAAATTTAGAACAACATGAAAAACATTTAAATATATTTTACAAGGTAATGGTAAGAAATTGTTTGGTCTTATCAAAAGCCAAAATAAAACTATATCAAACAAAGGTAAGATTTTTAGGACATGAAATAACCAACAATACCATAATACCAATTCAAAGAACCATAGATTTTGCAGACAAATTTCCTGATAAAATAAAAGACAAAAATCAATTACAAAGATTTTTAGGATTATTAAACTACATCGCAGACTTCTTTCCAAAATTAAGATAAATTCGCAAACCTCTTTTTGATAAACTAAAAAAGGAACCAAAACCATGGACAAAAGAACATACAAACATTGTGAAACAAATAAAAATTCACGTTAAAAAGACTACCTTGTTTAACAATTTGTGATCCAAAAGCCCCAAAACAGTCTCTACTGATGCTTCTGACATAGGATATGGAGGTATATTAACCCAACAAATAAATGAGAGAGATCATATTATTTGATATTATTCTGGAATATGGAATAATACACAATCCAACTATTCAACAATAAAGAAAGAAATTATTTCCATAGTTCTATGCATAACAAAGTTTCAAGATGATTTAGTTAAGCAAAAATTTACAGTCAAAGTCGATTGCAAAGCTGCAAAAGATGTTTTACAAAAGGATGTTTAAAATCTAGGTGCAAAACAAATTTTTGCCGGATGGCAAGCGTTATTATAAATTTTTAACTTTGAAATAATTCACATTGCATTGCAGGAAAAAAAAAATTATATCCCTGATTTTTTAACAAGGAAATGGAAAAGCTTAATTCAGATACCATTCTTCTGAACAAGAACCAATATGGGTCTTAGATATTAATGATAATATCATCCATTTAAACAATTTAAATTATCGTTTACAAAAGACAGATATTCTACTAAAAGAATGCAAAAACATCCACAATAGAGTACCCTTTCCCAAAACAACGGAAATTAAATTCCACATCTATGACCTGGAAGAGCTTTTAGAATACAATTTTTTCCATCCCTTTGCACCCTTCATTAGAGGAGAGATTTCTTCTCTAAAACGAATTTTAAAATGTATAACTAATGATTATCATGGATATATGCCACAAAATGAAATACTTCCAGACTAACATCTTTATTTCCAGAATGATTACAGGTTCATCAACAAAAGGCAATGCAAAGAAAGAATAGAACAATAGTTACATATTTTTTACAAAACCATTGACAAAACTCTCCACCTTTATTCCTGACAAAACACAAAAAACAGAGAATAAATTTGCCATTTTATCATCTGATGCAAAACCCTTTTATCTGTCACTTTCACTCATTCATGAATCCACATCCTCTTCCCCCACTCCACAAAAAATAGCCACCTACAAAAAAGCTCTCCATTCAAAAAATCCCCAACCACAACCATCTACCAAACAAATTGTCCCCAGTTCATATCCAAAACAAACACCCCAACGTGTTATTCATACAAAAAAAATGAAGATCTCAGTTGTGTTCTGGAGCCAGAATATTTCGAAATGAACAAAAACTGGCACCCTTATCAGATCTCTGAATTTCTCTTACCAAGTTCACACAATTATCTACCTGAGAACTTTTCAAAATCCCAAACTTATTATGAACACATTTTAACTCAAACAAAGTTTGCCACCTTTCAATATTCTGCAGACCATTTGGATGCCTCTAAAATCCGATATTGCAAAGTAAAAATTATGAAATTTCTTTCCATTGACGATTGGGGTCAAAAACCCAATGAGGCAAAAGAATTAAAATTTTCAACCAATTCATATCGCTTTAATTACTATGATTATATTACAGCCTGGTCACGGGCATTTTTCAAACAAAACAAAACAAAACATTTTCCCTTTCGTATTTCTTATACTTCTGTCCCAAATTCCCTTACCCCACTCCTTATTGATTCCATCATTAGTGGAATTCATTTGGCTTAAACAAATCCATTGTCCCCGCATGTTTACAAAACGCTTATGACCAGTGGTCAAAAAAATTAATATATCCAGAGCATATAGCTCAATCTCCCCTTTGGGCTTTATTTTGTCATAATTTTCAAGTTTCTTGGATTTTTATGACTGAATTTGACCTAAGGGAAGAACAAAGTTGTGAGTGTATACAAATGAGTATTCATATGAATATGGAACAAAAGTGTGCGTGTGTACAAAAGACCATCTTGCCAATTTTGGTCCGAAAATATAAGATCAATGGTGGGACAAAACAAATCTTTCCGACTGTGGTCTTGATGCTGTTACAAAATACTTTCACCAAAGACAAGAATTCTGTAAAGATATTTTGCCAAAACAAATACAAAAGAATGAAGAATTCCTTCGCAGAAAACAACAAATCATGACTCAAATGGCTCAATGTACAAATCCCATTGACCTAGAAAACTTAATGCTCCAGCTCAGCGAAGAAGAAAGCTCCTCATCAACGAAATTAGCAACAATGAATGATGAAGACACAGTTCCAAATGATGATTTCTTCACACAAGCAGAACTTGAGATATGCCCAGCTGATGCTCATCAGTAGACAAAACAAAAAGCAAAAAAGCAGCCACTGGCTGATAGAATAAAGCATGCACAGCTGACATCGGACAAAAGCACAAATAACGGATACAAAGTAGCCAGCACAAAAGTAGCCGCCCTCGTCCACCAGCTCCCGGCTAGAAAAGTCAAAAGTAACCGGGTCAAAAGTAACCGCACTCATCCACCCGGTGAGAACAAACAAAAAACAAATTAGAATGTATAATATTTGGAATCCGTAGTCTTTATAAACGGATTTCCATATTCAGTTTAGGCAGAGCAGATTTCAGGGGAACTCTCTCTCTCTCTCTCTACACAAATCCTCCATCTTTATTTTTGTATCCATCCATTATTGTAACCACCCACTACTGTAACTTAGAATTTTTACGACAAGATAACCCGAAAGCAAAGTTACATATAGAAAATGAAACATTAAGCTTACTAACAAACATGTTAACACATGAAATAGCAAAGGGAATGGAGGTAGCAAAAAGTAGTAACCATCCTATTATTTTACATTTGGAAAAAATAGGATTAATAGGAGAAGATATTACAAATTCAAAAGTCACATATACGTGTAAGTTCAAAATAAAGAATCCTGATATTACAATAAGAACGACTAATATAGAATATAGTCCTCTAGACAAAGAGGAATTTAAAAAACAAATTCCGGAAATCCTGAAACAAAAGTTAATTAGAAAATCAGAAAGTCCACATAGATCAGCAGCGTTTTTAGTAAGAAATCATAACGAAATTAAAAAAATGAAAAGCTAGGATAGTTTATAATTACAAAAGACTCAATGACAACATAGAAGATGATGGGTATAATATACCTAACAAAGATTCTTTGGTAAATTTAATTCAAAAGAAAAAGATATTTTCAAAATTTGATTTAAAATCCAGATACAATCAGCTTAAACTAGAAGAAAATTTTAAACCATGGACAACCTTCACTTGTTCTGATGGACAGTTTGAATGGAATGTTTTAAGTTTCAGACTTAAAAATGCTCCTTCAATCTTTCAAAGATTCATGGATAATATATTCTTAAAATATGATTTCTGCATGGTCTACATAGATAATATTTTAGTAGCCAGTGAAACATTAAAAGAACATGAACATCACTTAAAACAAGTATTCAGTGAAATAAAGAAACATGGAATAGTTGTGTCAAAAAGAAAAATGGAACTCTTTAAAAGAAAGATATCTTTTCTAGGATTAGAAATAGGAAATGGAAAAATAGAATTACAACCACATATTTCAACAAAGATTGTTGAATTTCCAGAGAAATTTGAACATTTAAAACAAATACAAGCCTTTTTGGGATTAGTTAATTATGCTAGAAAATTTATCCCAAACCTATCAAAACTAGTAGGACCACTTTATAGCAAAACTACAAAAAATGGTCCACGAAACTTTAACAAAGAAGACATTAAATTGGTAAAAACAATAAAAGAAGGTATTAAAAGTATTAAACCATTAGAGTTACCCTTAGCAATAGATTACATAAATGTAGAAACAGATGGATGTAAAGAAGGATGGGGAGCTGTCCTTCTCTGTAAGACTAATAAATACGTTCCAAAAAATAATGAAAAAATTTGCTATACGCTAGTGGTAATTTTAATAAAACAGGGTTAAATTGGACAAGTCTAGATTATGAAATACAGGTATTAATAAATGCACTAGAAAAATTCAAAATTTTTCTAAACAAAGAATTCACAGTAAGAACAGACTGTGAAGCTATAGTTAAATTTATAAAAAATGATCAGAGTAAAAAAGTAAACAGAACAAGGTGGATAAATTTACAAAACATAATACAAGGTAGCGGATATATCATTAATTTTGAACATATAAAAGGGAATAATAATACGATTGCTGACATCTTGTCCAGGAATCTAAACAGGTTATTTCGCTCAAATGGATAGAGACGATAAGTTGAAAAAGATCCTGTACCCTCAACAGACAAGAAAAAACACAGCTATGGATACAGAGGACAGTGTGAAAGAAGAAAAGACAGAACAGCAATATTGCAGCCTTACATACCCATTGGAATTCAATCCAAAAAGAATGAGTTTAAACAAATATTTTGCACAAACAACTGGGCCTAGTTTTTCAAAATTTTGTTTCGACAAAAATTTTATACCAAGAGCCCAACAGAAAACAATTACTTTTGGCCCAAATACATTACCAATTTGCAAAGAAGAAAATAAAAAATTCAGGCCCATCTTTGGGATGAATTTAACAGAAAAACAACAGTGTTTGCTGGATAATCTATGGCATATACACACTGTACCCAATGCGGCAACCGTCAAAGTACAAGTGTTAAATGCCCTAGGACATTATTTTCTAGAACAGTCACAAAAGATTCCAGAACAGTCCACACAAAAGAAATTCACACATTATGTCATTTTCAGAGCTACAAAAATTGGAGTTTTCAATAGATGGAAAACAGTAGCAAAACATATACAGTATACAGTGCCTAAACCCAATTTTTAAGGGTTTTTACAGTTTTAATGAAGCAATGAACATTGCTCGTGAACATTTCGGAATACAACAGTTTTTTATTGAACCAGAGGAGGTTAAAACTTTCTCTACAATTGCAAAAGAAAATCCTGATTATATCAGAAAAGATTTGTACAGGATTTCCCAAAATCTTGTACGAATTACAACAAAAGATCGTACAAATTGTCTTCTAAGAATTAAAATACAGAGGAGTGAAGGTAACAGAAAGAATAAATAATAAAGGAAAGGATACACGTTCTCCTGTTACAAATTGACTTGTTCAAAATAGACACGCCACAAGATTTAATAACTCAATTTTACCATTATGGTATGATTGATTACATTAAATTTAGGCTAACCCCTACAACAGAACAGATCATAAACAGTTTTGGTGAAAAGTTTACACTGGTAGCTCGTAATATAGCTATGCAGTCTTATTCACAGAAGGTGGGATGCAAAATTTTCGCATCTTTTCCCGAGTTAGATGATCACACATACAGACCAGCAAGAAAGTGCATATTTATAAGCAACAGACTTCATGACCAAGAATTACTAGAAATGGCAGTCAAAATCGAAGACAACATTGACTTTTCTAGCCTCTTTTTGGCTCCATGAACAGAAGCTTGAATCTACAACATTTCACAAGGAATTCATATCTGAGCAGCATAAAACCCCTGATCTTCCAAAATTCTTCCCTTGGTTTAACTACAAACTAATGGCAGAAGGACACTACACTTAGACCTGGGCAAAGAAAAACTGGGATATGATTCTTCCCTTTGTTGGGGAAGGAGATAAGTTAGAGCCAAATCACATCAATAATCATGACAAAGACAGTCCTTGGCCTCAACATGATGACGATCTGATGATGCAAGATGCACAATCAGATGAAGATACCATTCCAACAATTGACAGCACACATAGAGATTTCTAGAAGGTTCAAAACGTTAGCAATGACGTTATACATATACAAACAAAGAGGCGGCCGACAGATTTCATCAAAAGATGCTTTTTATTTTGTTTTCTTTTCAAAATAATGCGCCTAGTGCGCTATACTTTATGAATTTTCTGTCTATTACCTTTTAAAATTGTCTGAATGTAATTATTAAAGTAGTTCCTATAAAATTTAGACACGTGTATAGCTTTATCATCTTTTGTAATAATTCAGATTCAAAATAGGTTAGGTAACCGGTTAAGCAACAGGTTCTATAGGTTTCCTACAAGGTCTATAAATACCCTTCTCCTCCTCAGGTGTAATTACGAGTGAAAAAATCAAGAGAAATCTTTCTTAAACTTATGGCAGCTTAAAAAACGTTTCCTACTCCCTTAGTCCCATAACTTAAACTCCTTCAAATACCTTCTGTACTTCATAATATAGCCCTTACCATATAAAAAAAGTATTTTTAGCTCCGCTATAAAATTCTGGTGTCGTTTTCATCACTTTCTGTGTCATAAATAGGTTCTGTATCATATTCTATATTCATAAAATTATATTCTGTTTCTGCTTCATCTTCGTCTTGTTTAGTTGTTTATTTTTTAAAGTTTACAAATCTTAAACTTTGTATTCCATCTATTCCTTCGTATATATAACTTTGTCTTGGTACTAATATTTCATTGTTTTGTTCTTTTAGGTCATCTAGAGACCATTCAAGTCCTGCTAATTCTTCTGGGTCTATTTTAATTGGATCTATCATTTGTATAGATTTTGAGGCTATTGTGTTTACAATTCCTTTTATGTTAACTTTGTATTTCATACCAGATCTATTACTGGCTTTTCCTAATGTTCCAACACTTATTACAATGTTATTTCCTTCATAATTTTCATAACCTTTGGTTTGTATGTTTTGTAAATATTTAATGTCCTTTACTATTCTTGGTGTACAATAAAATAAAGCTGTATTTTGACTTAAGTCTATTTCCATTCCTGAAATAATAACTTTCTTTAATTCTGTTTTCCAGGACTTGTCTAATAATAAGGCTAATAACTTTGTTCCTAAATTTTTTCTTCCTAAGGCTTTAATAACAATTACTACTAATCCTACATGTGCAAAATGTTTTCCTAACTGTTTAATTATCTGTATTGTTTATGGCGAGAATAAATATATAGTAACTGTTCTATCAACAACTCTAAGACTTTCTTCTCTACTGCTTCGTATTAAGACTGTATTAATATTAAGCATGTTTGATATAGTATTCTAGGATTTAGTATGTCTAATTGATGTTGATTATATAGATCCATATTTCTGTCTAGATTTATTTGTTCTTCTATTTGGATTGTTTGTTGATTACTTGTGGAGCCAGATCCTCTTCTAATTATTCTGTTAATAAAGCTGTTTGACGTAATAATATCTTGTATATTACTAGTTGAGTTTCTAGACTCTTGTAGTGTCCGACTTCTTCCTAAGAAGCTCCTATTTTGTTGGTCATTCATTTTCTTGGTATCCAATGTGTGTATGGTATGGGTTTTCGTTTAATTTTGACTTCTTCTCCTAAACTTAATCTATTAATTCTACTAATTATTCTATCCGAGTCGTTATCTAGGATAACTAGACTGTGGCTTGTCAATGTTGCTTAATAACTTATTTAATTTTTCGATGATTTGTAACAACAAACTTATAATAAAATTAAATAGGATGGGATAAGTCCTATCAGCTTTACTTGTACCTGTGTAAGACGTAAACCCAGTAATTTCTTCTTTATTTTCTTCGCTTTATATCTTTTGGCGTCGGATAAGGCCTATGAATATTCTCTAGACTGTTCCAGTTTTAACTTTCAACTATACTTTTAACTGTAGTTATAACTTGTTCTAAATTTACAACCTGTTTTTCTACTTTTTGTAAAATTTCTTTAGCTTCTAGAGTCTGTCTAGGTTTTGAATTTTCTAATAAGTAATTAAGCTGTTGAAACTCCTGTTTACTAGGTATGTGTCTTCGAATTTCTCTTAATTCTACAAGAATTTGATTATTCTAATGTTTAATATAGTCCAAATTTTCATCTCTCTTAACTAAAGTTTTTTGGTTGGTAATCGTCAAATTAAAGAGTTCAATTATATTAAGCGAGGATGAAGTGGAAGAATCAATTATGAGAGCGAATCCTTACCCTTAGTCCATTCCTTAAAACCTTAAAATCCTTCAAAAGTTATTCATATAACCCTTATTAAGCATTAATCCAAACATTATTAACATCGTATAAGAAGCATTAATTATGAACGAATATTATTAACATAGTATATGACCATAAAATTCCATCATATCAACCTAAAACTAGTATTAGGTAATGATTTATCCCTTGTCTTCACCTAAACAGGTTCTTGATATATTCGTGGCCTTACATCATATGCCACCGATCAAGCATGTTTTAGTCTTTTAGACTTCAAACAAACCATGCTCTGATACCATAAAAGGGGGGTATGGCGGATTTTTTAGGTTTTCGTTAAACCATTGTAAAATAAATTAATTACAAAAATTATGCTACAGTAAAAGCTACAGTAACATTATTATTAAAAACACATGCTTCTATGCTAACTCTGATGTCTGATTATAGCGTAAGGTTGGTATGCTATAAATATGTTTGCTTAATGTAATATAATTTTTTGTAATATATATATATATATATATATATATATATATATATATATATATATATATATATATATATATATATATATATATATATATATATATATATATTGCATTAAGTAAATAATTCTCGTATTCTCACCAAAATATTATAGGTGAAAGCTGAGACTATCGTTTATAATATTCGGGATAGAGTATTAAAGTAAAAGTAAAAATTGTCATCTCACTGCGAAGGAATAGCCAAATTTATAATGGTGATATACGAAGAAATTAATGTTAGTATTGTTATTAATATATTAGCTTTGTCAGTAATGAATTAGTATTGATAGTAATAAATTAAAGTTAACATTGTTATATTACTATTATGGTATAACCAATCTTTTGGCGATATTTGAAATGAAAGAGTAACATAATTTTTAGAGTGATTTAATGGATGAATTCTTACACATTGAAAATGGTGAAGTTGTAGAACACTCGTTCCGATAACTTGTTGTAAATCAAAGTACAAGGGGGAGCTTTGTAACTTAACTAAAATTTGGGACTTTTAAATAAAGAACAGGGAGTAAGAGAACAATTATGGGAACTTGTAGGAAGAATGTCAGAAGAGAGAAATCTCGGTGGGTTTATTTCTCATTAATTAAACTGCCTTTTATAGGAAAATTTTCACAATCATCGTCTTCACAAATAGTGTTTACTATTTATGATTAATATTGGTGCATAGTGGTGCATAGTACTTTATACATTATATTGTGCTACAGTCCAAATATCAATTATTCACAACATATTGTTGTTTATGTTCATCAAGTCGATTATTGTAAATTTGTAATGTGAATTGTTGTTCCGTTTGATTGTTGTTGAAGAAATTGTTTTTAATCATGTCAGTTGATAAGTGTTGATTGAATTTTGATCTTTTTCAAGAGTGAATTAAGTTCGATTTTCATAACTGTTTGTAATACTTTCTTTGTCTCATAAAGTTCTTTTCACTTTTTTTATTGTTACTAGCAGTACACCCGTGCGATGCACGGATAGCTATTAACACATATTGATGAAAATTCATACAAAAATAATAGGAAATAGAAATGTTTGTGTACATTGTAAAACACTTTTTTTAAAACTATATTATTAGTACAAATATCACATTGAATGTCACTAAAAGAAATATATATTTAAGGAATAGTTAGTTTGTACGAAGCGCGTTTTATACGTAAATTCCGGTTATATTCAATAATAATCACATTTGACAGCCATTTTTCAATGCTATGAAATTGAATGCATATTTTTCATGTAAAACATATTTTTTGTGTATTGAACGTGATATGTGCGTAATTTGCTCACAGTATCACTTAGGTTCGCCAACGATTGGGAAAGCGTAATCAATCTAGTTATAAGTCTCCACATCTTTCTCTTCAACTGCAATTCAGAACTCTTGATTATAGTGATTCTCCAAACAAACAAATTACATGAAATGAAATTTTCAAGTATCATCAATTTTGATTTTTGAGAACTTATTTTGTTCTTGAACCGTATTCAACTTTTACATCCCCGTTTGATTTTTACATATTTATTTAATATTTCTATTATATAATGCTATTTTTTCCCTTTAATTCCTTATAAATGTAGAGATTAATAATATGACATAGAAAAATAAGAAAATACAATAAACTATAAAGAAATAAGTATATAATAATATACAAATATTATCAAAATTTAAAATTTATTCTAAATAATGATGAATCCTATGCGGGTTCGGGTTAAATGGGACGGTTCAAGCTTATCTCAAATCCACCCCAATCACACCAGATTTAAAAGAAAATATTTCCAAACTCTTGTTATTAGACGCGGATCATTGCGGGTTTAGGAGGGATTCAAAAATTTTATCAACCCGTTTATAACTTACAAAATTCTTTAAATATGGCAATATAAAGTTGAAGTACATACTAACAATGTTTTTCTAGAATTGGGCCCAAAAAAGCAATTTGATTTCGCAACTTAAAAAATTTTTGTTACTTGAGACGGAAAATATATTTTCCCTTATAGTTAAAGCACATAATAAAGCAATTTTTTGGAAAAAAAAGTAGTAATATTTTTTGGTGATTTATTTTGAGATGAAAGTAATATTAATTTTTGGTGATTTATTTTGAGTTGAAAGTAATATTTATTTATTTTAGTTTTCAAAAAGACTTGAGCGCTGCAACTCTCATCCTTGGCCCGGCCCGGTAGGCCCGTGGACTAATGCGGCCCGAACATGAAAATCCCGGTCCGGCACGACCAAACAGTTGACAAAGTCAACACACTCAAACTTAATTAAAATAATAATAATAAATATGAAAATTATTTTATGGTATATATATATATATATATATATATATGTATGTATATATATGTATGTATATATATATATGTATATATGTATGTATATATATATATGTATATATATATATATGTATATATGTATATGTATATATATATGTATATGTATGTATATGTATATATATATGTATATGTATATATATATATGTATATATGTATATGTATATATATATATGTATATATATATATGTATATATATATATGTATATATATATATGTATATATATATATATATATATGTATATATATATATGTATATATATATATATGTATATATGTATGTATATATATATATATGTATATATATATATGTATATATATATATGTATATATATATGTATATATATATATGTATATATATATATGTATATATATATATGTATATATATATATCTATGTATATATATATATATGTATATATATATATGTATATATATATATGTATATATATATATGTATATATATATGTATATATATATATGTATATATATATGTATATATATATATATATATATATATATATATATATATATATATGAGTTGGTCTTATAAAAAAACTAGTTTTTCTTAAGATAAGGAAAACGTGTTTTCAAAATAAACGGTGGCAATTTTGTAATTGCGGCAACCATGTTCAAAATAAACGGTGGCATTTTCGTAATTAATGGTTCCCCGTTTATGCCGGTTCTGTTTAACAAAGCGCCGAGTGTGATAAAGTGCCGGTGCATATGTAACAAAGTGCCGGCGAAAAAGTGCCGAGTACCGAGTTTAACAAAGTGCCGGTGTAACCAGTGCGGCACTTTGTTAAATTGAAACCGACACTTTTACACGGCACTTTTAAATACATAAGCGGCACTCTTCACACCGGCACTATGTTACACTAACACTGGCACTTTGTTACACTAATATTTTCTTTGGCTCTCAAAAATACAAGCACCGGCATTCAAAAATACATGGTGGCATTTGAAAACACATTTCGGCACTCAAAAATGCATATACTGGCACTCAAAAACACTGATAATTATTTTTGCTGATATTCAAAAAAACATGAACTGGCATTCAAAAACACATGGGCTGGCATTCAAAATTACAAGAACTGGCATTCAAAAAATACATTGACACTCGTTACACACTTACTGGCACTCTATTATACACTAACTGGCACTCCAAAATACATGGACTGGCACTCCAAAACACATACACTGGCATCTAATTTACCCAGTCCACCAATGCATCAAATTCTCAAACTGGTACTCAAATACTTATAAACTGGCATTTCAAAACTAGAGAACTGGCATTTGTTTAAGGAAATGGATTATAAAAAGCCATTGATGTAATTACAGCTGCAATCTCCATTGAAATATTCAGGCCCATTAATCATAAAAACCATTGCTTCTGCAATTTCCATTGAAATTATCATATCTAACTCAGTTAACGCAGTCGAAACCCACACCCACACCGAGGCGACTCCTCGAAACCATCTGCGGAAAATCCGGCGACGCAATCCCCAGAAAAATCCAGATCGTCTCCGTCATGCCTAATCTCCACAATATTGACCCAAAAGAATAGTAATTTCACACTCACACCCTTGAATCCTTCGGCTGTCCATTGTAATAACGCCGTGATCCTCGATTGGGTCGAGTTGTTTGAGGGAGAGGAGAGCTTGGTGATGGTTGATTTGGGGATGGCGAGAGGAGGAGGTTGTCGCCGGCGAAGGGGAAGGGTGAGGAAAGCGGCAGCGGCGAAGAATGGCGGACGGTAAAGGTGAGGGATTTGGGGAAGACAATAGGGAGAGAAACCGGCGGTGGTCCTCTTTGCGTTTAGAGAGAGAGAGAGGAGTGTCCGTTAGTTTTAGTTTAGAGAGAGAAACACGTTTTTTGTTAACTTATAAAAAAATGCATTTTTTTATAAGTTTTTGGTAGGTGCTCAAATGAAAAACATAACAAAATGAGAACCGTGAGAACCACTTGTATACACTTGTTTACAGTAGATACTTAGCTACTGTATATGTATACAGTAATTATTTATCTAATGTTAATTTTTCTTTGGACATATAAAAAAATTATACTTTTTAAGAGAAAACAATTCCTTCAATTCAAAAATGAATATTACTTTCATCCCCTAATTAATACAACTTTCCATATCAAAAAAAAAAATTCTTCCTTTGCCTCAATGAATTTACTTGTCTCAAAAATTAATATTTATTTTATGACACGAAGACACGAACATTATAAACATTAATTTTTACGAAATAATACTACTTCGGGTAAAAAAATAAATTAATATATTCGTCCCAAGGAATATTTTATAAAATATTACTTAATATGTTTAAAAAATTAATGTAAAATTTTGAAACGAAAGAAATAACATTACAAACATTAATTTATATTTAAAAAGTAAAATTATGATTATTATTATCATCATTTATAATAAAAATATATACTTCACACTTAATTAATTTGCACAAAAAGATATTGAAAAATAAAACAGAAAAATTAAGAAAGGGTAATTAAGAAATTTAAATTTAAAAAATAGTGAATTTTTTTTTGTCCAAATTAAATGAAATTAGTCTCTAATTAAAGAGGAAAAAAAATTATGAATTTTGGTATAAAACTTTTAAAAAAAAAATTTTTTTTTTTATAAAATAATTGAGGTCGAAAAAATGGGATGAAAAAAAAAATTCTGAAAATAAACCACCCAATCATAGTGCGACACGTGGCGAGGCTAAAAAAAAAAAAAAAAAAAAACAGTTACGCGGTCACACGCCTTTGTCGGCGCGTGTACCGCACGCGCCCAACCCAAGCTTAACACGTGGCTCGTCCGCCTTGTTAATTGCCTTTTTGCCACCGCGTGAAATTACTAAAATGCCCCTGATTTTTGGCTCCAAGACTATCCTCTTTTTATATATATAGAGATTATAGAGGTACTTTAAGTACCTCGAAATCTAAGAGTGATAGAGTGGGAGATTGACCTAAGTACAACATAACTTTCAAATTCACACTACTTTTAGTTACTGCTATTATAAAGTGATATGAAATACTCCCTCCGTCCCAACAATTGCTTTCCATTTTTTGTCAAGCACGCAAATTAAGAAAATGGGGGGGAAGAAAAAATGTTGTGAGTGTAATTTGAAAATAGGAGAGAGAATGAGTGGAGAAAATAGTAAATTATAATGGTGTTGTGAGTATTAAAATAATGTAGGAGAGAGAATGAGTGGAGGGAATAATAAAGATTCATTTGCCAAAAAAGGAAAGTGAAAGCTATTAATGGGACACCCAAAATGGCAAAATGGGAAGCTACTATTGGGACGGAGGGAGTATTAAACTTTGCCTGTGACTACATTGACATATAACAATGGTGTGCATTGTGCATCTCTTTCGTACTAAAAATAATCATCCAACAGATTTAATTTCTCAAAATTTTATCTTACGGATGTGTTTTCTCATCCATTCACAAAATTCATTGTATAAAGTATAGACTGTTTGATGCTCATGAATGCATCACGTGTAGGGAAATTCTCATTTTGAGTGTTCTTCAAATTTTCTCATTGGTGCAAATATATGTTTTTAGGTATTGGTCAAAATCTTACATGAGTATAATATAAAATGATTACAATATTATTGAAATATAATTTACAATACGGAAAGGGAAATAAAAAGATGAAACCGTGTGTAACCGTTTTCATCCACTTGTGTCCGAGCCGTGTTATACACTTTTCTTAAAACTTATTCGTCCCCCTCTCTAAAAGTACTCGGGTTGCCTTGTACGCGAGCCTCACGGGATAGAACGTCGAACCGGGTGCAACTCCGCACTTGAGTCTCCCGGCGAATATCACTATACTTGGCTATATCACCAACAAGAAATTCAAAGAGACCAATAATATTATTGAGACGAGAGAAGTTTCCTATACTATAGAGTGTACAACACTCAAGAATTTTTTATCAACATCTCTATTCTCTCTTCTTCTAGTATTCTCTAACCATGAAATGAGACAAAAACAATGATATATATGTAGGAAATTTAGGATTAATTAACATTAACCTTGAATAATTAACTCGCTGTTATTATGTTATTATGACTTTGGTTGTTACATATACTATACTTTTATGAGAGAATTCACTCTAAGAATAATGTATGGTTCTGTGAGATGGTATAAAAATTGAGCCTCACATAATTCTCCTCAAAGCGGCCAAACTTTTCTCTCACATATGTGGTTTTTATAAGTAACTCGTATTACATCGCTCGTCATTTTCGAAGCGTAAAAATCATTAAAAGTTATAAACTTAACATTTTCTTTCGGAATGTCACTTAAAAATGGACTTGAGATTGACCACCACAGTGACGCTACAAGTCTTTTAACAATTAGGTTGTCCCTTTGAAAACCTACATCTTGGGATCTCCAGTTAACTAGTTTGGATTTCCGTTGTGTTTTACTTCTCAAGAGGCTTTAGTCACATTCCCCTTCACAACTAACCATTTAACCCTTTGGTTAATGGATCCATCAAATTTTTATTTGACTTTACACATTCAAATTAGTTGAGAGTAGATGTCTAATGATATGGTGTCTTAGACATATATGTCTAAACTAGCATTACACACATTACATTGTCTTTTCCATCATATATTGACTTTAGCAATATAAGTTCTTGCTAAGAAAAACTTTTTATTCATATGATAAATGAATTCGTTTAGTTCTATCTATTTCATATTTTCCCTTTCAAAATTATCAAGATCTATATTCACCCAATGACTAGTTTAACAACAAATCCATTAGTTTTCTTTAAAATTTTTAATCCATGGATTAAATTACTAGAATTTTTTCGAGTTAAATATATCGTTTATGAATTTAATCAACAACATGACATAATCACTCTTGTGTCACACGATCAAACTTTTGATGTCATTATCGTTGGCTTGTTTCATGTCATACAATCACTTACCAACTTACACACTTTCTTATAGATTCCATCTATTGAACAATTTCATCACTTGATCTATTTCATTCAAAGTGTCATTTATTCAATTTAATGAATTTGACATCAATACTTGATTTTCATTCACTTCATTTTTCATTGACTATATATATATATATATATATAAATATATATATATATATATATATATATATATAAATATATATATATATATATATATATATATATATATAAATATATATATATATATATATATATATATATATATATATATATATATATAAATTTAATGAATCATATATAATAAATCAATATGTACAATTGTTATAAACATAACTTTTGAAACATAATCCACCATTTTGTAACTAATTTCAGTTTCTTTAGTAATTGGTCGTACTTGCTGCTTTGCAAAACATCCTCACATTCACAGTGTACGTAGTCCTATGTTTTCATACTTTATATGGACATTTCATTGTTTGCTTGGGGTAACCTTTCCAAAGGTAGTTATTTTTCCAAATTAGACTCACCCCCACATTTTTAGGTAGCCCTGAAATTAGCAATAATGTCATTATTCATTATTAACACCATTTGATTGTGCTGTACATGGTGGACATTTCGTGTTCTTGCTCATGTGCAACAAACCCTTTGGGTTGTTCTATGTAAATTTCCTTTTCTAAAGCTACATTTAGAAAGACTATTTTACATATATTTGATGTATTTCAATTTTTTTGCTATGCGGCAATTGCAAATATAAATCTTATTTATATAATTCTCATGGCGGGAGAATTTGTATGAAAGTAGTCAAGACTTTCCTTTACTTGTAACCTTTTGTTACAAGTCTAGTCTTGTACTTTTTAATTGTTCCATCGACCTTCATTTCCTTTTTATAAAATCACTTATATCTTGGTAGTTTACTACTCTGAGATAAATACACTAGTTTTCAAGATGAAATCAATCTCACTTTTAATGACCTCTTTCCACAAAGATCCTTCCAAAGAGCTCACAGTCTTTTAATAACTTTGTGATTCATTTTCTAACATTTGAGTTAGAAATTTCGGGCCATGAATTTTTTTCTCTTTATTAAGTTGGTTTCAAACTTTTTTTCCTTTAAAGAGATAATACTTAACATTTTGCCTTTTTTAAATGGGGAAATATGATCCAACTAACGAGACTTATTCTCATTATTGATCACTAACTCAGTTCATCGGTTGATAAAACTTCCATTTCATTCATTTAAGCATATCATGAATATAATTGTTGATTACATCTACCGTTGTCTCTCAATACACAAGGTATATGAATTTTTAAACAAGTTTGACTTTTCAAACGAGATTGTATTTTCAAACAAGTTTGACTTTTCAAACTAGTTTGTTATTCCATATAAGTTTGACCAACTTTGTCTTTGCTTTAAACATTTTGGCATGCTCAATCACATTTGCTATCACCACAAAATGTTTTGGACATCTTCTTCTCCGAAGCTCTATTATCTTTTACAACACAAAGATGAATAATAAGAATCTCAACATTCATTTCAAACAATTTTGTTTGAGGTGATTCTTAATTTATTTTCAAGAAGGAAACAATTTCTCAATTATCGTCACTTGAGAATTTCACTCAACACCATACCTTCAACATGGTTTTCATGAAATATTATTTTCAATTCTTCCATTTTACTTTTTTACGATTTATGAAGTACACTATTTTAAATCAAGAAAACGGCCAATAATGAATTTCATTTCACCCGCATTCTCGGCTTTATAGTCCAAAGACTCACACATTTGTTTTTACGTTTACTTGGTACTATATATACGCTATATAACGAATCCGACAATCCGTTAATTATATAGTTCCGACCAAAGAAATTTCCCGTGCTTCAACCGCACTCACAGCTTGAGCATTCGTTTCATTTTACCCAACTTGTAGGATTTTCCTTTAAAAACCTCACTAAGTGTAAGATGGTCAAATAAAACATCTTTTGTTGCTCACTTAAATTCGAAGTAAACAAAATTTTCTAACTTCTTACTATGGTGAGGCGGAATACTTGGAACAGCCATATTTCATTGGAGATTTGTCTCCACACAAAGAGTATTTCCCAAAATATTGACTTTAATTTTCAACAATTACAATTTTGTTGTTACAAATATAACTCTTTTACTTAATTAGAATTTGCCAATAATAAATTTCTAATTCTATAGTAGAATTAAAACAATTTATTTCTCATGACAACTCATATTTATACACCTCTAAATTTCTTAAGGAATAATATTCCTTAATGGAGTTATAATTGACACTTTTCTCATGTTTCTATAAGTCCTTTATTGCTTAAAATCTTTTATTTTTTTCCAAACTTGAATTATGTGCTAACATTCTTTAAATATGTTTGTCTACTTTAGGTGGTTCATGCCAATCAATGTTGGGCTAACATTCCTGTTTAGAGGAATATTGGGTTGGATAGCTGTGAAGTTTTTGAAGCCAAAGCCTCATTTAGAAGGCATCATTATTGCTATGTGCTCATCAGGTAATAATCTTAACTCCCCATTGTTCTATTTTTAATCTGTAAATTACAACGAGTGCTCCATGTACGTAAATAGCGAGAGCTTTTGTAGCATCAGATTATTCTTTATGCCTTTTTTACGACGACTATTTCTAATTTGCTTATAGTTTCCTTGTTTATTTCCAATGGACAGCGAATTTGGGGAATCTTCTATTGATAATAATCCCTGCAATCTGCAGTGAGGATGGAAGTCCTTTTTGGTAGTCATGCCATTTGTTAATGTTAGAAACATGTGTTGCCATGTGTGTTATCCCGTGTGTCACTATACCAGTGTTGCCACTGGTGTTGCCATTTGAGATTTGGCAACACAAGAATAGTTACTGTATTTTTCATTAATTACAACGTGATAATTATTTATATGATAACAGTTGTTAGTTTGCTTTATATGAGGTTGAACAGGTCAAAGGAACTATGCTAGGCGTTATTTTCGAATTTGAAGAGAAGTTACACATAAAATAAATGTTTATGTGTAAAAGTAATGATCAAGGAAATGTGGGTAGGAAGTTAGCTACTCAGGGGGAGCTGAAGATAAGAGTACAAGGCTGCTACAGCTAGGCGTACAAGTGGGAGAAGCCAAGAAGACTTAGTCTTCTACAAAAGAGGAAAGTGGAGCTAAAATGGGGGAAACAAACCATGGCTGATTTTCTAGATAAATTGAGTAGGCTTCAAGTCCTAGAAGCCTATAAATAGTGCAAGAAATCGACATAAACAATTACCCAATTCAGAAGTTGAGATTTGCACAAGAAACGAACTCGTCACTTCAGTGTTGCCATTTGAGTGTTGGCAACACTTCATTCAACACCAGTGAGTGATCATATATAACATTCATATTTCTAGATTTGCTGAGTGTTAGATAGGTTGTGATTGTGAAGAGAGTGTTCTAAAATAGTCGTTCCTCTAATCTTTTTATAGAATATCATTAGGAAACTTTTCGACCTTGTAACGAAAGTTTATTCATATTGAAAGGTCTTGCCCTCCTGACACCCATCAAGTTATATATTTATTTATATATATAATTTGACAAAAATTATATTTCTTGTGTATCTTTATTTATTCTTCCGCTGCTATTTATTTCTAATATTCATCCTGCTCAATGGCCGTAAGATTTCTCTTATAGTTCGGACAAAAAATTTAAGTTGTTTTGGGTCTATTTTTGTTTTTTCACTAGTACATTTTCTTGAAATTTCAGCTCGGGGGTATTTATATATGGACATATACTTACCATCTAATAAAGACCTCGTCTTCAAAGTTCAACGCAATGAAAGTAGCCGAGGAGGACAATTTAAAGCAACCAAACAATGAATTTGATGCTAATGAGAAAACTCATCTGCTCAATGAACAACCCCATGATGAAGTTTCTGTAGCCGTGTTGGCTGATGAGAATCCAGAAAACCAACAAGTATGAAATCTTACCCTTTAATATAGATGTTATTTATACAAAATCATCCACGGGACCCTTTTCTTGAAGCAACAAATAACGAGCTAGTAGTGATTCAGTAGTTGCAAGGCCAGTAGGATCCAGCTGGTAGTGGACCCTACTGATTATTAAGGGTGAAGCTATGGAAGTCACCGAAGGGAACAAATCCAATGTTGAAGACACTGTGCCTGAGGCACCCGCCCCAGCCAATACCATGCGCCCGCCTCGGCCTAGGAAAACCAACGCTCACTACAAGAAAGCAGTCTTTTTACGGCGCTCATATACGGCGGTGAACACGCGTCCGTCGTATATATATTATATATACGGTGGTATGTACAGCCGCCGTAAATAACTAATATATACGGCGGACGCGTCCGCCGTAAATAAGTAATGTACGTATATTTAACGTGTACGTATACGAGATCGAGGTTATATACGGCGGTATATCAGTAGCCGCCGTATATAGGTACTTATTATCGGCGGTTGATACGCGTCCGCCGTAAATAATACCTTTATTTACGGCGGTGTACAATATCCGCCATAAATGTTATTAAATACCTGGAAAACCAAATTTCCCTATTCAGTTTCGCGGTAATCTCCATCTCCCTCTCTCTCCTACAGAGCTTCTCTCCTCCATAGCTAGGGGTTGGAAATCCGACGCCGGTGACCAAAATCAGGTAGGTATAGCGTATTTAATTACTTTTAATTTTTGGTTTTTGTTTATTTCTTCGACCGTATCTCGCCTCTCTTTCTCTCCTCCATAGCTTCTCTCCTCCATAGCTAGGGCAAGAAAATCTGACGCCTTCGACCAAATCAGCAGGTAGATATAGCGTATTTAGTTTTAATTTTTGGTTTTTGTTCTATAGTCATGGCTCATACTCGCTTGGATTTATTTTGTTTAAATCGTGATTTAGTTTGTGCTAAAACTTAAATTTATGATTTTGTGGTTATCTAGTGAGATATAATTGTGTTCCTTCAACATATAATGTGCCTTTATAACATTCTCTCCTGTCCAAAATGGCTGTTGTTTTAGGACAAACATTTTGATTCAAAATAATTATCGCTGCTTTGGATTATAATCATTTAAATTTTAAGGGTAAATTTAGTACTTTCTTCATTAATTTATGAAAATAATTGTTTTTCTTGCATCTATTGAAAAAAAAAGGCTTAAAAGCATTTGGCTACACTATTGTACTTGGGCCAATTATTGTGCTCGACCGATGAGATAAATTTAATAGGACCCACAGATAGCAAATTGATATCAACCGCATAAAGTGGAAACGGGAGGCGTGGAGGGGACGAGCACTGCTCGTTGGATAGGACTCCTCGGCTGGAGCAGTGATAGATAGTGTCATAGTTCCAAAGTACTCTCTATGCCCGGCAGTGTTTAATCCAAATTTCCATTGTTGTTTTTCCAAAATAATGTTAGTTCTATTTCCTAAATTGAATGATTAAAAAATCAATGAAGTTCCAAAACCACCCACTCAAACTAGTCTAAGTAATGGGTAGCAACAAGAAACAGGATAAGCTTCATCCAAATTCGCTTATATTACCATCGCTCTCCTAAGATAGTACCCTTCGTAGACCCTACACAAAAAATAATGTTGCGCACTTCAACCTAGTTCCTAAAAATAGTTCCAAATCTTTTGTTGCATGTGCATATTCTTTTGCACATCAACCTAGTTCCTTAAATTAGCTTCTCAATTAGGGGGGCTTGTGAGAGAGAACGAATGAATGTTGTCACAGGGTTATACTATATCATGGGCCCAAGTCCGAGTGGTGAACAGGCCAGGCATTGGCGTATGCCCGGTGTTGATGATCAAATGAATCCCGTTGATGAGGAGGATGATGAGGAGCAGGAAGAGGATGATCAGGAGAGACAGGGTGGTCAGGGAGGAGAGCAGAACCAGAACCAGCAGGGTTCTTTTGATCAGTGGGATACCATGAGGGCATTTTTGGAGGAGCAGGAGCGATCGAGGATCGCTCGGGAGCAGAGCCGACATGCTTTGGAGGATGCTAGATGGGGGGAGGTTATCGCTCGGGAACAAAGTCGACATACTTTAGAGGATGCTAGATGGGGGGAGGTGCAGGATCGTTTTAAGGGGTTGGAAGATGAAACTGCCATTTTGGGAGCTCGATATACGCAGCTGGAGGCTTGGGCGATGCAGACAGAGCCCCGGAGTTACGAGCCAGTTTCAGAGGATTATTTGACTACGATGCATTCGAGAGCTACTGCTCGTGCACAGAGGCGTTCTTCCCGTCAGACCTACTATCAGGGACAAACCTCCGGCTCTCATCAGTGATGTTATTATTGTGATGTTATCATTAATGTTTCATGTTTCAATCAAACTTGTTATTTTGTATGGTTGAATATTAATATTGTTAATTGTAATATGTATTTGTTTAGATCTTATTTGCTTACTATTACTAAGACAATGTTATTACTTATGTTTCATATTTCAATCAAACTTGTTATTTTGTATGGTTGAATTGAATATTAATATTGTTAATTGTAATATGTATTTGTTCTGCTTCTTTTGATCAAACTCTTATTTCCTACAGGATCTTGTTGCAGCAACTCTTACTTTCTACCTCCGTCATCTGCTTCTCCAGTACTTTTGATGCCTGTAGAAATTTGAATATATTAAATGAATATCCAATTTTTACTTGGGATGTCCCCGCCTCGCTTCCCACCGATTGGATTCTTCCAGAGCCCCATCCCCGTACTATTTTATACTTTTTCTGTATCAAGCAAGGCTTGCCCTATAGTGTTGTTGTTGTTGTTGTTGTTCCTTGTTGTTGTTGTTGTTCCCCCTTCTCCGCTTCCCCACCGATTTGGTATTTGTTTTTTGTTAAATGTGACATATAACAAATGTGTCCACAACCCGCTGAGCCCCCCGTAATGTCATGTTTGTTGTTCCCCTCGCCCCGCTTCCCCACCAATTTTTTGTTTTTTGGTTGATTCGTTGGAAATGTTAGTGTAATGTCATGGTTTATGGTATTTGTTGTTATTGATCACATTTAACATTTTTTGTTCCAAAAGTATTATTTATAGAGCAAAAGAAATGTAGATTTGGTTCTGTACATGTGCTCGTGAATGCAAGTTCTATATTCTTGGTGGTGATTGAATTATGGATGTTTTTATCACTTTATCATATTCATTTGTATTTTTATGGGTGATCTATAAATGATTTAGATCATTCACACATCCTTGTTGAATCTTGCCTGAAAATGAAGTGGTGACAAGGGAGGCCTATTAATTAATAAAATAAAACTAGGTTAATGAAAGTTCTTCAATGCAATTTTTGTATATAATTAAACTTCTGTTGAATCGTATAAGCATCAGGTGATTTTGTTAATTCATTTCCTCATGAGGACTTTGAAGTTCTTTTGGATCTTATTCCAGTTATTTTCATTTTTTTAAAAGTTTATTTTGCTAGTTGCTACGTTGAAATTGTACAAGGTTAATGAAAGTTCTTCAATGCAATTTTTGTAATTGTCCTAATTGTGGAGAGGCTGTTTATTGAAGATAATAGTTTCTTGGTCATGGACTTTGTTTTTGATTTAGTGGCCTTTCTCTAGGATTGCTCCCACCTGCATGTTTACTTCCATGGCATATCTCCCTTTGCCTCAATTTCTTTATTAATGCTGTGGGGGTGGGGTCTAGAATTTTAGAATCACTACTACTATCTTGGTTTGACACCAACCTGTGTTATACTCCCTCCATTTAATAAGTGTCCCACACTTTCCTGTTGCTGTTACTGTTTGCTGTTGCTGTTGTTGTTTCTGTTGCTGCTGTTGTTTCTGTTGCTGTTGTTGTTGTTGTTGTTGTTGTTGCTGTTGTTGTTTCTGTTGCTTTAAACTATAAAGGGAAAAGATTTGAGAAAGGAAGTGCACGTCATGTTTTTATTATTTCTCATGTTTTCAGCCAAACTGTTGGCTTCAATGCATGAGTTCTATTGGTGTTTGTGTATGTTATTTACTCTTTATGTCCCAAAATATTTGTTGTTTTAGGGGTTAAAACTTGTTCCAAAATACTTGTTGTTTTATTATTATCTAGGCATTTTATAGGTCTTATACATGATACATAAGACCTATAATAAATTTATAGGTCTTATACATATATTATAAGACTGTTTTTTTGGGTCCTTTACTTGGTTTATCCAATTTTTGTGCTATAATTGAATTGTCATATGACAGATATGCCGCCAAAGAAAAATTTATTACTGTGTCGTGGCTCGAACTCCTAAAGGAAGAGGGCTGGCAAAACCAACCCCCAAATGGGGTAAAGAGAGATTGAACATAATATGGAATAATTATGGTCAACCAGTTGGTGGGGAAATGGCAAAATTAGCTACTCAGATAGGAATTTTTGCTAAAAATGGGGAACATTTCCCATTAACTAGAGAGTGGTCTCAGATGGACCATGAGTGCATAAATAACGTATGGAATGACGTTCTGGTAAGTTGTAATCCATATTTCTTACATAAATCTCTAGTACGTAGTCAAAAGTCTTATGATTCTCTAACAATTGTTTTTTTTTCTTTGTTGAATTGTGTATATAGGAAAATACAAATGCTCCTCCGGAGTATTACCCGGTTATGGTTCTTTCTCTCGGTAAAGCGTGGCGTCACTGGAAATACCAGGTGAGACAAGCATATAATAAGTATTACTCAGTTATGAATAATACTCAGTTATAACTTTGTTATGAATATTGACTCAGTTATGAATATTACTCAGTTGAAACAGTTTTATAAGATGTATGAATCCGACCAAGACGCATTGGCTCACCCACCCCGTGGGTGCGTTGCGGATCAATGGGCTGCACTTGTTGCGATGTGGGGTACGAACAAGGCACGGGTATATTTCAAATTAATCTCAATCTATTATCGTGAATGTCTTATATAAGTAGTCAAATTAATACTAATATTATCTTTTTTTTTTCAGGAAATATCAGAAACAAATAAATTGAATCGAGAAAAGCAATCGTGCCTGAATAGGACCGGAAAAACGTCCCATCCCAAAGTCATCAAAGAGGTTTGTCATCGTTCAATTTAGTTCTCAGTTGTCAATTCAATTAATGTTTCTTTTTGTATCGTATATAAATATATTTTTTTTTGTCAAATGATTCTATTATAAATTGTAGAGAGACGACAAGGGTTTACCAACTGATCGCGTAAGCATTTTCATACATACGCGCACGGGCAAAACACCCGCAGATCAAGAAACCACTCAAATGATTGTAAGTTAAAGTTTCAACCTTTTCTGTTTCAGTTTTGTTATTCTATAGAATACTTTTTTCATTTCTAACTTCATTTTCATAATATTAATTAAAGTTAAAACATTTATATTGAACATGTTGTTTTTGTTACAGCAAACGCTTAATGATGCAATTGAGGAGCTGCCAGAGGAGCAACAAAACTCTCCCACGGCGCGTGAAAATATTTTTGTTGGTATGATGGGCCCTGATGACCACGGGAGAGTGCGATGTATGGGAGGCGGTCTTAACAAAACTAAGGTGTTTGGTAAATCCCCAACTTCTCAGACAGCTGTATTGGAGGCGGTGGCGGGGGTCAGAGCAGATTTTGAAAGGCAACTTCAGGAGGAACGCCGACAAAATGAGGAGGAACGCCGACAGTTACAACAACAACTTCAGGAGGAACGCCGACAGTTACAACAACAAATTGATGAATTGAAACGTTGTTTTTTTGAACGACGTGGAAATGACGGTAATGAATAGGTGTTGTGGATTTTAGACATTGTGTATTTTGGATACATTCAACAACTAATAACTTTTTTGTATAATGGTTATTATGTCTGGATACATTGTGTTAATATGTAGATTGTAAATATTGATTGCATTTGTGTATTTTTGGTTATATACAGGTTGTATTTGTGTGTGTACAGGTTGAATTTGGTTTTTGTGAATGTATTTTTGGGGGAAAATGAATTATACAAAGCTGGGAAAAAAAATAGGCTTATTTACGGCGGTGACTAAATCCGCCGTATAAAGCTGGGGACGACTCGTGGAAGGGGGGGGACAAGGGAACCAAAGCAGGGGTGTAAATGGTACGACTCGTGCCATGGTGGACGAGTCGTCCCTATTAAGTTATTTACGGCGGTGACTAAATCCGCCGTATAAAATGGCTTGGACGACTCGTCTACAAAGGGGGGACGAGGGAACCTGGTGGGGGTGCAATTGGGACGACTCGTTACGGAGAGGACGACTCGTCTCTTATTTACGGCGGTTACACATACCGCCGTATAAATATCACTAAAATACGCCATAATATACGTATGTATTTCATTTATATACGGCGGTGGTATATCTGCCGTATATAGTATTTACGGCGGTGATCCTGCCGTATATAGTATTTACGGCGATGATTTATACGGGGGTCTATTTACGGCGGCTAGTCCGCCGTAAATACTATATACGGCAGGGCGCGTGGTATTTAAGGCGGATTTTAACCGCCGTAAATAAGCCTGTTTCTTGTAGTGGCTGAACTTTCTGAGCTTGAGGCGCACGCCTCATACCACCTCAAGCGGCCGCCTCAAGGCCTGTTCCCTCGGCCACAGATTCTGCTTGCCAGGCGCCCGCCTGGCCCAAGCCCACGTGCCCGCCTCGGGCCTTCTCCAGCTCTTGCTCAGTTTTGAAAATATGCTGAAGTTTCCTAATCTACTTTCCTTCTTGTATTTGGTATATATTATTATTCACATAGATTAGGAAACTATATTATTCTCCTTGTATAGTGAGATTTTACAATCCTTGTATAGTTAGGATTCATCCATTGTAACTATATATTAACACAATTGTGAATAAACAAGCTAAGGCTTTTCAAACTCTTACATGGTATCAGAGCAATATGATTCAAGTCTCAAAATCCCAAAACCCTTGCTAATTTTTGGCAGCCCCACCCCACCATGGCAATGGCCGGAGCCTCCTCCACCATTCCAAACGCTGCCCAACCCGACCAACCTCTTTTCTTGGTCAACCTATCTTATTGCCGCACCCTCACCCCCTTAACCTATCTCACATGGGCATCCCAAATAACCTCCATCCTTTTTGGCCTCGATCTCTTGAAATTTGTCGATGGCACCCACCCAGAACCCGATGAGGATATCATCACCACCACCCCAGCCATCGTTGAAACGGACGATGAACCGGCCAAACCAGCCACCACCACAACCGTCCCTAATCCGGCAGCCATCACTTGGTCTCGCCAAGACCGTCTCATCCTTGGAGCCCTCGTAGGAACCTTAGATCCCGCCATTGCTCTCCTAGTTCACCAAGCCAAAACCTCTCACGAAGCTTGGACCATCCTCAAAACCACCTATGCCAACCCCTCCCATGGCCATATCCTTCAAATAAAAGACAACCTTCCCAACCTAACCAAAAACCAACTATCCATCTCCGACTACATGAATGCCGTCAAATCCTACACCGACAAGCTAGCCATCCTTGGAAAACCCATGGACTCCGAGGACATTATCTACACCATCTTAAAAGGTTTGGACTATGAAACCTTCAAACCTGTCATTGACTCCACCCGAGCCCGAGACAATCCTATCTCCTTTGAAGCCCTCCACGAAAAGCTCATCTAACATGAACTCACCCTAAAACAATCAACTGCCACCTCTCCTCTCCCCACCACCGCCTTCACCGCCCACACCCGACTATCCCCTAACCGTAGCTCTTACTTCACCTTCAATTCCTCCCCATCCCACGGCTCGAACTTCTCACCCCGCCCTTTTAACGGCAAGTGTCAATACTGTCCTAACATTGGACATGTTATCTCCCAATGTCGGCAATTCAAGCGCGACCACCCCACCATAAACTTCCCCCCCTTCATTGCCAAAACCGAAATCTAAACCCCAACCTACAAGCCCACACTGCTTCCCATCCCAACCCCCTCCCCCTCCCTCATGGCTTATCGATAGTGGTGCAACTAACCACATCACCAATGATCTTTCCAACCTTGCCCTTCACACACCCTACAATGGCAGTGACGACGTCATCATCGGCGACGGTTCTTCTCTTCCGATCTCTCACATAGGTTCCTTCTCTCTCCCCACATCCTCCTCTCTTCTTAAATTTAATAGTGTCTTACATGTCCCTCTCATTACTCGTAATATTCTATCAGTGTCTCAATTTTGTCGTGACAACAATGCTATCATTGAATTCTCACATTCTTCTTTTTTTATCATGGACAAAGCCACGAGTCAAACACTTATCCATGGAAACCTTGAGGATGGCGTCTACATTTGGCACCCTCTGCCTATTCAAGCTCTCTCAAGCTCTCTCTCTCATCGCAGCTGTGGCATCATAGATTAGGGCACCCCTCTTCCCCCGTTCTTAGTTTATTACACATCAAGTTCAGTTTATCTATTTCCTCTAGCTTACCTCCTTGTAATTCTTGCTTTATTAATAAAAGTCACAAGCTGCCATTTGCATCTTCTACTCTTGTCTCTCATGCTCCCCTTGACCTCATTTTTTCGAATGTATGGACCTCTCCAATTCACTCACTCGACAACTTTAAATACTATGTCATATTTGTCGATCACTTCACTAAATACATTTGGTTTTACCCTCTCAAACACAAATCCGACACCTACAATACCTTCCTCCGCTTCAAAGCTTTAGTCGAAAAATACTTCAAACGTCCCATCATTCAAATCTACTCCGACAACGGGGATGAATACCTCAAACTCGCACCCACTCTTGGCCAAAACGGCATCACCCACCTCACTACACCTCCTCACACTCCTGAACACAACGGGTACGCTGAACGTCGTCACCGCCACATTGTTGAAACGGGCCTCACCCTCCTTTCACATGCCAACCTACCCCTCACGCTTTGGCCCTATGCTCTCACCACTGTCACCTACCTCATAAACAGATTACCTACCCCCACCCTAAACAATGATTCCCCCTACTTCTGTCTTTTCCGCTCCCCTCCAAACTACCCCAAGTTACGTAGCTTTGGTTACCTCTGTTATCCCTGGCTTTGCCCATACACCACCCACAAGCTAGACCCAAAATCCATTCCCTGTATCTTTGTTGGTTACTCACCCACGCAAAGTGCATATTATTGCCTTGATCCCACCTCCCATCGTGTCTACACCTCCCGCCGTGTCCGCTTTGTTGAAACTACCTTCCCATACAACTCCCTTACCACCACTTCCCCCACTGCTTCCACTCCCCCCTCTGAATGGCACACCCTGTTCCTTCCTATTATAGACACCACCTCCACTATCCCACCTCCCCCCACTCCTCCCTCCCCAACTCATCCTTCTCCCATTCCCACTCCTAATGAAACCCCACCCCCATCTCAGCTTGATATTACACCACCCACTCCCAACCCTCCATCCCCTCCACCTCCCACCCGCACTATCACCACTAGACTATCTCATGGCATCACCAAACCCAACCCCAAGTATGCCATCCTATCCCTCCTCACCTCTCCCACAAGCCTTTCCACCACCACAAAACAAGCCCTATCCATTCCCCATTGGCGCAACGCCATGATTGAAGAATTCCAAGCTCTAACCCACAACAACTCTTGGTCCTTGGTTCCACCTACCTTATCCCATAACATTGTTGGATGCAAGTGGGTCTTTTGTATCAAATATAATTCAGACAACACCATTCAGAAATACAAGGCCCGACTTGTCGCCAAAGGTTTTCACCAACAACCCGGTGTTGACTACACAGAAACCTTCAGTCCCGTTGTCATACCAGCCACAGTTTGGCTACTCCTTTCCCTTGCCACAACCAACCATTGGGCCCTTCGCTAACTTGATGTCAACAATGCCTTTCTTCAAGGTACTCTCTCTGAAACTGTTTTTATGACACAACCCCCCGGATTTGAGGACTCCACCAACCCATCCTTTGTTTGTCACTTGTCAAAAGCCATCTATGGTCTCAAACAGGCTCCCCGGGCGTGGTTCCAAGAACTCAAAACCTACCTCACCACATATGGCTTTCACCCCTCCTTAGCCGATCCCTCTCTGTTTATCTTCAACAGATCTCCATCCCCAATTTACCTACTAGTCTATGTTGATGATATCATTGTCACCGGACCTTCTCCCTCCCAACTTCAGTCATTTATCTCCAACCTATCCAACCAGTTCTCCCTCAAGGACCTTGGCCCCTTGTCCTACTTCTTGGGTGTCGAAGTCGTTCCAAACCAAAATGGGCTCCTCCCCTCCCAAACTAAATACATCCATGACCTTCTCACCCATCACAATATTATTGACTGCAAGCCGCTGCCCACACCCATGGTAGCATCGCCTCCCCTCACAAAGTCCACTGCACTCCTGCTGTTGACCCTACCTCCTGTCGTGCTATTGTTGGTGGACTTCAGTACTTATCATTCACTCATCCCGACATTGCCTTCTCGATCAACAAGCTTGCGCAATTCATGCAAAACCCCCAACCTTCTCACTAGGTTACACTGAAGCGTCTTCTACGCTACCTTCATGGCACTATGCACCTTGGTCTTCAGATTTTTGCGAAGTCTCCTCCCTCTCTTCATGCATTTTGTGATGCGGATTGGGCTGGTGACAAAGATGACTTTGTGTCCACCTCTGGCTTGCTTGTCTATCTGGGTAAAAACCTGGTCACTTGGTCTTCTTGGAAACAACGAGCCTTTGCTCGGTCCACCACTGAAGCCGAATTCCGGGCAATCGCTGACACTGCAGCTGAACTTACTTGGGTTGGGAACTTACTTACTGAGCTTGGGTTTCCATCACTTGCTACACCCGTGATTTACTGTGATAACCTTGGTGCCACTACCTACTCTGCACACCCGGTCTTCCACTCTCGCATGAAACATGTGGCCCTCTCATTTCACTTTGTTCGTGAGCAAATTCAGTCCGGTTCTCTCCGTGTGCAACACATTGCCGGTTCGGACCAACTAGCCGATGTTCTAACAAAACCATTACCTCGTATACGCTTCCAACATCTTATATCCAAGATTGGCCTTCTCCACAGATCGTCCATCTTGCGGGGGCATATTAAGGGTGAAGCTATGGAAGTCACCGAAGGGAACAAATCCAATGCTGAAGACACTGTGCCTGAGGCGCCCGCCCCAGCCAATACCATGCGCCTGCCTCAGCCTAGGAAAACCAACGCTGAACTTTCTGAGCTTGAGGCGCACGCCTCATACCACCTCAAGCCGTCGCCTCAAGGCCAGTTCCCTCGGCCACAGATTCTGCTTGCCAGGCGCCCGCCTCGGGCCTTCTCCAGCTCCTGCCAGTTTTGGAAATATGCTGAAGTTTCCTAATCTACTTTCCTTCTTGTATTTGGTATATATTATTATTCACATATATTAGGAAACTATATTATTCTCCTTGTATAGTGAGATTTTACAATCTATAGTTAGGATTTATCCATTCTAACTATATATTAACATAATTGTGAATAAACAAGCTAAGACTTTTCAAACTCTTACACTGATCACACAGCCATTGGATCGCTACATGTTCCTAGAAAATGGTCCTATATGCTCTAAAAGGTCTAGTGTAACACTACCAGAAAAAGGTCATTTAGCGACGGAATTAACAGCGACGGACATATTCCGTCGCTAAATAGCGGCGGAATATAGACTTTAGCGTCGGAATTATTTTGGCGTCAAATTTAGCGACGGAATTTAATTCCGCCGCTAAATTCCGCCGCTAAAACGAATATTCCTCGAATATTCGTTTATTTCCGCCGCTAATTTGGCGGTTGATTTACCGACGGAATATTCCGCCGCTAAATCTTTATCAGCGACGGAATTATTCCGCCGGTGAAAATATATCATTTTTTTATTTTTTTATTTATCAGCGTCGGAAATATTCCGACGGTGAAATTAAAATATTTTTTATTTTTCTTTTTGAAATATTACACCGACGGAATATTTCCGACGGTGAAATTAAATGTTTTTTTTTTTATTAAACACCGACGGAATATTTCCGCCGCTGATAATTTAATATTTTTTTATTTATCAGCGACGGAAATATTCCATTGCTGATAATAAAATGTAATTTTTGTTTATTTTTAGAACTAATTAACAAAATAACAAACTAAAAAACATTAAAATATCATAAATATTTATGATATTTTTGAAAAAATAAATAAATCATAAATATTTATTAACTTTAATTTTATAATGCCATTATTTTTATTTATATAAAATATGAAAGTTATTTTAAATTACTCTCAAAAAAATAAATATGAGTCAATAAATATTATTTTTGAAAAAATAAATAAATTATAAACCCTAAACCTAATACCCTATATACTATACACTATACCCTACACCCTATACCCTATACCCTATACCCTATACCCTATACCCTATACCCTATACCCTATATACCCTATACCCTATACCCTATACCCTATACCCTATACCCTATACCCTATACCCTATACCCTATACCCTATACCCTATACCCTATACACTATACACTATACCCTATACACTATACCCTATACCCTATACCCTATACCATATACCCTATACCCTATGCCCTATCAATGACAAGGACCGCTGCCTACAATGCAAGGGCGAAAAGGTTGTACAGGAGAAGAAGGTCTTGGAAGTGGTTGTGGAGAAGGGTATGCAAAATGGACAGAAAATTACATTCCCAGGAGAAGCCGATGAAGCTCCTGACACTCTTACTGGAGACATAGTCTTTGTACTACAACAGAAAGAGCACCCAAAGTTCAAGCGAAAGGGTGATGACATATTTGTTAGGGGCTAAATATCGTTTACCTAAATTCCAAGGGAGTCAAATGCAAAATCTCTCCTTTTCAATTTCAGATCTACAAAAAGCTGGACCGGATCGGATGGATTAATTTCACAATAAACAGCGCGCCAAGTTGGCGCTCATTTAAAATTTCAAAATTTCCGAACGAACAACAAGCAGATAATCCAATTCAAACTTTCAAACCAAATTAATCAGACACCTCTAAATCCCTCTCTCCCATCCTCTCTCTCTCTCTCTCCAGCAATTGAATTTGAAAAAAACAAATATCGAGCCGCTCTTACCCTGGTGCTATTTCATCTTTAATTTCAGGTAATTCCACATTTCAATTCTCTCCCTTCCTGTCTGGGTCCGAATCTGGGTTCGACTTCCCAGATTCCTTGACTTCCGAACAATGCAAGGCCCTAGAGGGTGTGCTGCCTCCTAAGCCTTCATCGCAGATGACAGATATGGAGCTTGATGATGAGTGCGAGGAGACAACCCTTCACGATGTCAACATTGAAGCTTACGATGTAGATGATGACATGCACGGTGGTGGGGGCCAGAGAGTGCAGTGTGCTCAGCAGTAATGATGTGGGTCTTTGTTTTCTGGATATCTTAGTTATGACTTATGAGACAATAATCTCCAGAGTGTTGTCTAATAGTTGGTTAGTTCCTTGTTTTGGACTAATCTTGTTTTTGTTTTATTTTGGATAAAAAATTTAAAATTGTATGCAATTTACCAATTTGGGAATAGGGTATAGTGTATAGGGTATAGGGTATAGGGTATAGGGTATAGTGTATAGGGTATAGTGTATAGGGTATATGTTGACCCTTCACGCAGTAGTACTAGCTCCACCTCTGGGGCCGGTACTCAGACTACTGTCGATTCTGAGGGGAGGATATTTGTCAGGATATCATCACTTTATGACCAGTAAGTAACTCTTCATTAATTTGATATAAGTTGGTTCCTTTTTGCTTTATATATAATTCATTATTTAAGTTAAAATGTTATTGTATAAATATACTTGGCAGGTTTGTAGGTGGATACCCCACCCCAGGGACTAAGATCGGGCAATACTGGCGGTCTCGAAAAATGACCGAGTTTTGGCCCAACTGGAAAAAATTGCCACGAGAGGCGTAAGGACGATGCGTGGGATGAGTTTAAGGTAATGTGTTAATGGTTTTTATTTAAAACTTAAATGTTAGTTTGTTATTAAAATGTTATAATTAATAATGATTATACTCTTTTAGTTTTGTAATGTTATCATTATATGTTGTCGGCTAAATATTATTGGGCGCCAGACATCAGCGAGGCGACGGCTAGATATGTTTTCGATCAGCAGGCTCACAAGCTATTTACGGATTTTATTTGTAACATATTTATCTATCCTTAATTAGTTTAATTAACAATGATTATACTCTTTTAATTTTATAATGTCATCATTATATGTTTACGAGATATTCATATTTTTTATAGGTACCACGAAGAAAAATTATTATACTACTCGGCTCGCGGCGGAGAACAGCCCTTGTGTCCTACTTTTATGACCGATGAGGTGTTTGGTCAATTTTGCGAATATTGGGGGTCCCGCGGCGAAGGCTATATCCGAACAGGCCAAGGCCAATAGAGCAGGCTCCTCGGGGTCGGCGGCGTTGCATACCGGTAGTACTCTCACGATCGCCGAGCATCACGACCGCATGGTATGTATGTTAATTTAAAGGTAGTAGTGTATGGATGCTTTTAAATAGGTTTATGTACGTATGTTAGCCGGGAGCCAATGTTGATGCTATGAAATCCATAGTTTTAGTGTAAATGTAGTGTATGCATGCTTTTAAATCGGTTTAAATGTTGCATTTATATATACAATTTCAAAGTAATAATCTCGCTTATTTTATTTAGAGGAAAGGGAGTATGGTCCGAATATCGCTTTTGTGGATGTTTACGCTAGCACCCATATTCGGAATTCTACGGCGCCCGATCAACCTCCGCAATGGGTTGACGATCGATCTGCTAATGCCTTTGTAAGTAAACTATCATTAAATGACTTGATTTTGAATATGTAAATTTATTTATGTACCTTACATTGTGTATATGATTATAATTGTTTGTTTTATTTTTCAGCCGCATATCAAGCCGCCGTTGTTCCCGAAGGAACGCCTCCCGGCGAGCCCTTCCCCTTCGTGCCTGATGTTTGGCACGAGGTCACCTCTCAGGGACATCCAAGGAGAGGAGCCCGAGTGTTAGGGATGGGGGATTACGGGCGGCAATGCCCGTCGACGTCGACCGGCCGTCGGCGAAATGTAGCCCAGCCCACGTTTCATGATCCGAGGGTCGACACTCTGGAGGCTGCGTTGGAGGAGGAGAAACGCGAGCGGGCAAAGCTTGCGGATGCTTTGGCAGTTCGAGCGCAGATGCAGGGAGGAGAACGATCGACGTCATGCAGAGATTCAAAGACAACATGCAGAGACTCAAAGACAATTGGCGCTATTGATGGCTCATCTCGGCCAGGACTCCTGGGGTAATTTCCGGCGTCCCCCGGGTTGATTGCGGATTTTTAGACATTTTTGTATTAAATTATACTTGTTTGTAAACATTTGAGACATTTGGTACCCGCGGGAGCCCCTCCCCGCCTCTCCCCCCGCTCCACCCCTCTCCCCCCTCCCCCCTCCCCCCCTCTCCCCCCCTCTCCCCCTCCCGAATTGGTACGGTGGTATTTAGTTTTTATTTGGTACGCTGATATTTGAATTTTAGTTTTTATAGTTTTAGTTTTATAAATTGAAATGTTATATCGTGTACAAAAAATTTTGGTTTATTGATATTTTAAATTATTTTTTTTAAATTTATTTCGAGAATCGCCGACGGAATTTTCCGTCGCCGAAATTAATGCCGAAATAAAAATTAATTAAATAAATTAATTTCGGCGACGGAATTTCCGCCGCTATAATCATTTAATTTTTATTTAATTTTTGATTTCGCGGAAATTTCCGTCGTAATAAAATTTAAATTAAAATTAAATAATTTCAGCGACGGTAATTTCCGCTGAAATAATTTAATTTTAATTTAAATTTTATTACGGCGACGGAAATTTCCGCGTGAAATTAATTTAATTAAATTAATTTTTATTACGACGACGGAAATTTCCCATTTGAAATGAAAATTTAATTAAATTAAATTAATATAGCAATGAATTTTCCGTCGCTGAAACCATTAATTCACCGGCGGAATTAAATTCCGTCGGTAAAAGAAAAAAATAGCGGCGGAAATTGACCCGTCGGAGCACTGCGACGAGCTGGTAGCGGCGGACCACCGACGGAATTTTTCCGTCGGTGATTTATTTTAGCGACGGAAATTTAATTTTAGCGGCGAAAATTTCCGTCGCTAAATGACCTTTTTCTGGTAGTAAGTAGGCTTTCTGTAGTCAATCTCACCAAGAAAAATGAGTGCGTCTGCTGAGAAACGCGTTTCTCCATAACTATGGAGAAACGTGTTTTTCATAGCCAGAAGCTTTACATTTGATAACCAGAAAAAAAAAAAACCCAAGGCCAAGACCAAAAGCTTCTGGATATCCAGAAGCTTTGCATTTGATAGCCAGAAGCTTTGCAGTTGATATCCAGAAGCTTTGTATTTGATAGCCAGAAGGATGTGAAATGTATATCCGAAAAAACCCAAGGCCAAGACCAAAAGCTTCGGATATCCGAAGCTTTGCATTTGATAGCCAGAAGCTTTGCAGTTGATATCCAGAAGCTTTGTATTTGATAGCCAGAAGGATGTGAAATGTATATCCAGAAACTGTTAGGTGCATATCCAGAAAACTGTTAGGTGCATATCCAGAAATGTGTTAGGGCATATCCAGAAATTGCTATTGAAGGTTTCTGGATATTCATTTGAAGGTTTCTGGATATCACTTTCATAGGTTTCTGGCTATCTAGCTCATTGTCGCGCGACATGTCGGGACCCGTTTCTCCATAACTTATGGAGAAACGCGTTTCTCCCTAGATTTTGTGAAGAAGAAAAATAGGCAATTTTTCTGTAATTCAAACTTGTGGAACGGATATTACAAATGTATCAAGGATCAGTAAGCAAGGATAAAAAGGAGAAAGAATCATTCTTGATCAAGTTACTTGAAGTTCTTCACATGATAGTGGAGGAAGTATTTTCTTTTCTTTCTGACCATCTCCATATCCCTTTAGACAATGCAAAGATGGTTACTTGGTTAGTAATCCCTCCGTCCCTTAAGAAATGTGTTTTACCTGTTTGTATATTGCTTGTAAAATTGTAAAGTTGTACTAAATCTATTTCCCTAATTCATAGTTATGACATTTATTTTGGTATGGACTAAAAGGAAAGTGCTTCATTTTATATGGGAGGGAGGAAATAAAATGCACTTTCTTCACTCGTTATCCAGTTTGTGCCAATGCTCCAGTTTACATTGCCTCCTGCAACGAATATCTGTAAGCAACTCTAGACTATATACCAACTTCTCTTAACTCCCCGGGGTACCTAGTTTAACGGACTCCTTCTAGATCTTAGAATGACATAAGTCTCGTGAACCGATTTTTTCTATTAAATATTCGTTTTAAATAAATAAAAAAAAAGTCCCAAAATATGGGAAGTGGGATAGTTAAGGTGCGCGCAAGCTGATCTTGACCCTACTTTACTCCTAAACCGAAAAAATAAATTAAAAATACCCAAAGAACTTGATAATAATTATAATTGTGATAATGTGCAGGAACCATTACCCAATTGTTAGAAGTGGGACAACAGTCTTCATGTGGATTTTGTCTTGAATTCAAGCTCAATTGGGGATTTTGGATCACCAATTTTTTGAATTTTATCATTTATTAATAATCCTTTTTGTTTTTATTTTTATTTTTTGAGGTATAGATGAATGTTTAGTTAGTTGATGTAATGTAATAATCATTTGTTTGTTGTAACAATATACTTCCTCTGTCTTATCTATCTATCTGATTTAGAATTTTCTCTCCTGATACGAGTATTAAGAAATACTAATATAATAAGAGAAGAGAGAATGAGTGTATTAGGTATTGTGAGTATGAAAAATAAAATATGTGAGAGAACGAATGAAATGAATAGTAAAGAGATTGTTTTTGTTAGTATGACAAGTGAGTCACTTGAATATAAAAATAATATAAAATTGTCATTTGAAATGTTCTAACTCGAGTGAGATGCCCAAAAAGGATTCTTTTTTCTAAAAATATTCCTTTTTAAAAATATAATTCCCAAAATAACAACCCTTCCAAACTATTTGTCAAAATGTCCATTTTTTTTTAAACTCGCAAAATGGACTAGCGAGTTTATCTTTTATCCGTTGAAACTCACTAAATGGTATGGCGAGTTTATATATATATATTTTTTGATTTTCCTGTAATTATTCCTGCAATTAAAACAAAATGACATCATCATTGAACTCGCCATTTGATTGGCAAGTTTAAGCGTCCCCAACAACATCAGTTCAGCGAGTTTGACAAATTACAGAAGAAAGAAAAAAAATCAAGGAAGAAGAAGATAGCAAAGGAAGAACGAATTTTGAATAGATTAACCCAAATTCAAAGCACCTCTAGTCAATTGATTCTTCAAAAATTGATAAGTAAGTTTTCATTCTCTTCTCTATATTTCCATTTTTTTGAAGGTTAGAATGAGTTGTGCTTGTAAATTTAGGATTAAGGGTTGAGTTTGAATTTGATAATTTTAGGATGTGATTGAACGAATTTTGGCTGTTTTTTGATAAGTTTTTCCATTCATTCCATTGAAATAGTATTTATTTGAACAAATGTTAGAGTTTTGGTTGTATTTGATTGATTTATGAGTATTTCCTATAGTATGATTTAATTTTAAGCAAAATTTGGGGATATTTTGTGTTGTGAGTATTTCCTATAGTATTAATTTGTGAAAGTAATATTTGTGTTTATGTTGATTTATGAAAATAATACTTCCTATAGTATTGATTTGTTAAAATAATACTTCTGTTTGTGTTGTTTTGATTAACAGATGAATATTTTTATTGATCCTGGCCTTTTGATCCTTCTATGTTGACTTTACATCACTCCCACCGATCTCGATATATTTGGGCAGATCATGAAGTTTCGAGTTTATCATTTCGTCATGGTGCGACCGTGCCAGATGTTATAGATCCTGTGATTCATTTGAGATTAGCAGTGATTGGGTTTTTGGGTGTTCATTTGATCGGGAGAGTGCAGTATGACTACGCTTTGTTTGAGGCATTGATTGAGAGATGGCATCCGGAAACCCATACATTCCACCTCCTTGTTGGTGAGATGACTATCATGTTAGAGGATATCAGGATACTGTCCGGGTTGCCGATTGATGGGTTACCTGTTACCGATTTAGATTTATCCGTGCTTTCAGATTGGCGGAGCTTATGTGCGGAGCTTCTAGGTGTTGTCCTGCCTGATGCAGCGTTTGATGGAAATAGTCTAAAGCTTAAGTGGCTTAAGAAACATTTTTCTTAGTTTGGTAGCCTTCCCGCTGATTCCCCCCAGACTTGGTTGATAGGTATACGCGTGCCTATATTTTGCTAGCCTTTGGTGCTACTGTGAGATCGTACTAACAGCAAGCTGAAGTTGTTTTATCTCCCTTTGCTTAGCGATATTGAGAGGATACACATGTACATCTGGGGTAGTGCGTGTTTAGGCTTTTTATATAGGGAACTTTGTTGTGCCACTCACCCCGAGGCTAGCCAGTGTGGTGGATTTTTGAATATTGTGCAGGTATGCTATAGCATTTTAATTAAACTTTATGATGTTTTTTTTTTATTTGAAATCATATGGTTTAAGTAGTATTTGATATACTCCCTCTGTCCCAATAATAAGTTCACTATATTGGCATCGGCACGCAAATTAAGGAAATTGGTGAGTGGAGAAAATATTGTGAGTGTAATAGTAAAATAGGAGAGAGAATGAGTGGAGAAAATAGTAAATTTGAAAAATGTTGTGAGTGTAATAGTAAAATAGGAGAGAGAATGAGTGGGTGGAATAGTAAAGATTCTTTGCCATTTTAGGAAAGGTAAAGCTTTAAACGGGACACCCGTTTTGGCAAAAAGTGAAGTTATTAATGGGACGGAGGGGGTATATATTTTATTGATACAACTTTGGGCATGAGATAGGTTACTATGTGTGCAACCTATTTCTTTTATGCCAAATGAGGATCAGGGCAACCTTCCCTTTGGGTGCAAGTATACATTTATCAACGACTTTTCAATCTGAAATGTTATTGTTACCTACTAAATTTTGAAATTTTTGACTTATACTTCTCCATTTATTGAATTTCAGGTGGATTGGATGGTTATATCTGAAGTATGTTACTGTACACAACTTTCGCAGCTATCGAGATCAGCTGGCGCAATTAACTGATGATCAGGTTGTGTGGATGCCATATAGAGATCGACAGGCTCCAGCTTATTGCCGTAAGGGATAGGCTGTTTGGAGATCTAGAGTCCCTCTTATCGATTTGAGAAGGTAGAGTGGCACCACTAAGATTGTGTGTTGAGGCAGTTCGGCATGCTGCAGGGGATCCCACAACCGTGTGACAAAGGGGAGGAGTTGCACAAGGTTGACCGCCGCGGGAACAACCATGTCCTTTGGAGTACCTGACACCAACGATATATAAAACAGCTTGGGAACAATGGCGGGATAGCGTGGTATACAAGCAGATGGGGGTTGAGGTCAAGCATTATACTCATCCTTACATGATTTGGTATAGGAGGATCACGTGCATGTTTTTCCAAAACCCATTGCATGTAGAGGAGGTTGGTTACCGCAAGATATGCCCTTTCTTGGAGGGTTTGGTAAGCATTTCTTAAGAATGTCGTGATGACGGTCATATATCAAGCATACCTCACGAATATTAATAATATATCTGTAAACAAGATATAATAACCAACGCCAATTCACCCAGTCCTCCTTTTTAATAACAACAAATGCAAGAGGAAGTATACTATCTTGGGCGTTAACACCCAAGGCAATCAGTATTACCCTTTATATCTACCATGAAGGAATATTTCATCAACAGAAATGACAGGCCGACAATGAAAGAAAGTTTTAATGCAAGGCCCAAATGCCCAGAACACCCGTTGAAACATGTGTAATTTACCGGCAGGAGGAGGATGAGTATACTCAACAATTGTTCTGGGGTTATATTTTTGGATGGCTGCTAGGATGCAGGGTAAACTTATATAAGATTTCCTCCTAATCTCCCAAGACTTCTGCAATGCCCTTCTATTTTCCACACCATGCATTCTTATAGGTAATTGTCTTGCCGTACATTTCAGCAATGTGTGTAATAATAACTCCAACCTCCATCTTAATAAGAGAAACTACTTGCCGACCAATAAACTTCGCATATAGGTTGGGGTGATTTTGGCTTTCTCCAGAAAACAAGCAACAATGAGGACCCTTGTACTTGGTCACTTTCCAATAACCATGTTTCTTCCAACTCACACGAACATAAAAATTGCATGAATACTTTTTTAGTAGACATACTATTGCACAGGAATGAGGTGTGCTCTTTCTTACCCTAAACCTCTGATTGGTTCTAATATGGTACCTTTTTTATTTCAAATTGAGCCTCATTCTTGTCAGAAAAGCGTATCTCTTTAGCAATTTCGTGTTTCTCTCGACCCCAAACCAGAAAACTGGGTTGATTATGATAATCAATCAAGCCCTCTTCTTGTCGAGCAATATCACAAATATCACTTTAAAAAAAGATAATCTGCTCTCTCATACCTCCGATTTTCTAGTGATTCATAATGAACCAAATGTGTTTTCAATTCATTATCAATCGGGCCATCATCACCATCCCCAAATCTATATCAGAATCACTACTACACTCTTAATATCCATCATCAACATCATCTAGTAATGCATCTACATCTGTGTCTTCTTTTTCTTCATAGTCTTCTAAATTTTCATCATTAACATTATCATTTTGGCATTTCTCATCATCATAATTTGGTGTTTGGGTTGATACAAGTGTTTGTGAACTTGGACCAACCCCTGCATCACGGTAGCAACTTGGTGAATTTCCAAAAAAGGTCTCCGTATTACGTGTTTCAAACTTTTCATAATGTTGATTTTCAATCAATTTGATGACCACATACAAATGCAAATTACTCAGCACACCATATTTAGTAGAAACATCGAACATTATATCTATGCCCGCATCATCTTCAATACGAAAAGAAAAGTACTCGCCAATACCGCTATTAAATGAATGGGGATATCTACAAATGATTTCCAACTCATATTGTCTCTGATACACACGTATCACTTTATATAACTAATCAACCAATTAATTGTATCTTCACCTATAATGAGCCATAATCGCACATTTTGGCCCTTTCTGAAAATGAGGACCATCAAATGGACATTTATAATTACCTCCCCAATAGCACATGAAAGTGAGTGAATCTCCGTTTATTTTTAACCTTAAATTACAAAATTAAAGTGTTAAAACATTAAAAAACCTAATTTTAACATTCATATATATTGCTAACTCTATATATAAACACAAGTATATTGATTGATATGTTGAAGATGTTAGTGTTACACCAGTGTTGTCATTGGTGTTGTCTCCTGTGTTACTATACCAGTGTTGTCACTAGTGTTGCCTCATGTGTTGCCGTCGTGCTGGCAGTTAAAAATGATGATAGATACTACATATTATTCATAATTACAAAGTGATTAATAATTGTATATATGTTTGCTATTAGTTTGTTATAATTGTGGTTGAACAGGTCAAGGCATGGCTGCAAGGCGTGGCAATGAGTGAGAAAAGAAAAGTTACACATAAATCGTTATTTATGTGAAAATGTGGAGACCAAGTAAATATTGTTAGGGGGTTATCTACTTAGGGGGATTGAAGATAAGGCGTAAAATGATGATATAGCTTGGAGGTACTAGTGTAGAAGCCTAGGAAGACTTAGTATTCTACAAACAAGGAAGGTGGAGCTAAAAAGAAGGATTCTATCTCATGACTGTTTTTCTGGTTAGTTTGAGTAGGCTACAAGCTCTAGGAGCCTATAAATAGTACAAGCATTCGACAGCTTCAATTACCCAATTCAGAAGTTGAGATTTGCACAAGTCAAGAACACAGCTCTTCAGAGTTGTCCCATGTGTTGGCAACACACTCTCCAACACCAGTAAGTTATCACGAATAACTTGCATTCCTAGTGTGTTTCTGAATGTTAGATAGTGAGTTCTTGTAAAAAGTGTGTTCTAGAATAGTTGTTACACTAAGCTTTTGATAGAAAATCATTAGGGAACTTTTCGACCTTGTAAAGGCCTTGCCATCCGGGCACCCCTCAAGTTATATATTTATATATCTATATATAACTTAAGAAAAATCAATTATCTTGTGTTTATTTTTATTATTTCCGCTGCTTGAAAATCTCAATTAATTTCATTTATTTTGGATTGGTGTGATCTGTGTTGTTATTAGTGTTGACAATACTATTGACAACACTTGTGAGTTTTTCTCACTTATCTAAGACATTGACAATTTCAGAAGATTTACCTTGATTTGTACTCTTTACTAATTATGAAGTTGAAAGATGTAAAAATTGAGTTTTTTCTCAAACCTATCTTCTCCCTTTCTCTATTCTCAACAGTTATTTGTTTATGGTTTGCAAGAAATCTGTCCCCAACTTTATTTGGAAAAACCAAATTCGCTTAAACTCGCCATTCCATTTAGTGATTTTATAATTTAATAAATACATATTTAATACATGATAAATTGACTGGAAAAAAAAATTGAACTCGCCATACCATTTAGCGAGTTTCAACGGATAAAAGACAAACTCGATATACCATTTAGCAAGTTTAAAAAAAAATGGATATTTTGACAAATAGTTTGAAAGGGTTGTTATTTTGGGAATTATATTTTTAAAAATAAATATTTTCATAAATGATTCCCCAAAAATAACAAATTTTCCTAAGTCGAATAGGATGGGGGGAATATTAAAGCTAGAAATAAAATTTTTATCCACTTTCTTGCCAAGAAATATAGTTTATTTCAATCCTCGGCGGTAGGGGTGTGCTCGGTACGGTTTGGCTCGGTGTTAGGTTAAAACCGTTACCAAACCAAAAGTATTCGGTTTCTAATTTTAACAAACCGCCACCACTCGGTTTTAGCTCGGTTCGGTGAAGTCGGTTTTCGCCTTCGGTAAGTGTCAGTTCGGTAATATTCGGTCTTGACACCTTTACTCTAGATGGCCGCTGAGTTCAGGCCAAACTTGGGCCAAACATAAACATTTTAGCATTTACATCCTAATTCCTAACAACAGTCACACTTGGGCTCAAAAAAGACTTCAAATAATTCACTTGGTTTTGTAAACTGTAAGCTACTAAAATAAATGTTAGTAATTGTCAAAATAACAATTCTAATCATTCATCCAATCCTGATTTCAAAAAGTAAAATTAAAAATTCATCAAAAATCCAGATGACAAAAACATCTTCAATGCAATGACTAAATCTTTTAGAAAACAAAATGCAATTGTCCTGTTCTTAAAGTACTCAGTAATTTTTGCATCATACTTTGCATCAAAACAAACTTCAAACGTCCATTGAATTGCTTGAAAATAAGAAACAATAGAACTCCTGCTGCATGACAAAAAATAACATCAGTTAGTATTATACCAATCTCATCCTCTCAAAAAATACTCTCTCTATCTCAAAATGAATGAGTAATTTTTTTAAAATTAAATCTTTACCTGAAAAGAATGGAGGTTTGAAGTTGGTTTCTCCACTTTTTGATATTTAACACAAACCTCAGTAACCTGATTACCTGAAGAAAACATGAACAAAGTAAATTAAATCACTCTTTATCCACTAAACACTTAGAGGAATCATGAATTATGTTAAAAACATTTACCATCTCAACAGAAGTAAAAAAAAACAAAGTTTTCTAAAAGAATGACTAGAAAGAGAACTACCTTCTCCCTTCCCTATAGGCTTGAAACCTAAGGTCGATTGTTTCTTATCTCCCTTCTTCTTTATCAAAGTGAGAGACATGGGACAATAGTATTCTAAATGGCTCTTCAAACCGGATGTACCATTAGCTTTAGATTCACATGCTAATACCAACTTCCAATAAGGACATTTTGCATTTTTATACCTTTTACATATGTGAAGTGATCCCATACCATTGATCGTCGAGCCCGCGCATGAACCTTCTCATCAACGGCTTCCTCATTCCCATTTTTTCTTTCTTGCTTTCATTTCCTCCTTCATTACCGTTATGTTCATCAGATTGCATCTCACGGTTCTCACTTTGATCCTCAATATCAACATCAATAAGTTCTATCTACAAAAACACAATCATATTTTAGCATATGGAGTAGAATAACAGACAAATAATAGCAAAACTAACATCAAAATATCATAACCTTTTTATGCTTCACATGATTTATTTTGACTAGAAATAAACTAAAGAAAGGATAATCGAATAAGGGAGACAGATTACCCGTAGAGGATCGCCGACTACAGACTTGGTTTGAACGTGATAGACGATTGAAGTCGTGTAGTTGGGTTTAGGGTTACGTAAATAAGGAGAGGAGGCTGAGATGAGGATGGGGTGTGGAAGGCGTGTATGGCCGAGGGAGAGGGGAGGTTTGCTTGCAAGGTAGGAGCGGTGTGAGAGGTTAGAGGAGGAGAGACGGAATGGGAGGCGATGCGATATTGCGATGGGGGAGGCGAATAGGCGTCAGATAATGGTAGAGAGAGAAAAGTATATTTAGGCTTTGACAAGATTTACTAAATCATGTAAATCTGACTAAAAATTAGTGATATATAATATTTCTTATGAAGATAATTTTTATTTATTTAATATATATGGAAACTGAATAGATGAAAAACTATAGTAAATATTAGGAATATTTATTATTTAGAAGAATATCGGTACGGTTCGGTGTGAGTAATCGACATGAAATCATGTATCCCAAACCGAGCCACTAGATTCGGTTTTCCAATATTTCATAAACCGTCCCTACCCAATTAACCGTTGGTACGGTTTATCGGCGTCAGTCTTTTCAGTTTTTCTGCTCACCCCTACTCGGCGGAATGTATTCCAATGCATAATAGATATTGACTTTTTCCATCAATTTAATTGAACTTTTGATAAAAAAAAATTAATTAAACTTCAACTATTTTCATAGTATTTCAAAGATTATTATTGACATAAATTTTAATAGTGTATCAATAATTAGTTTTAGAATTTAAAAGAATGATTAGATTCTATTAAATTCATGGTCAAAATTATTGAGTTAATCAAGATATTCAAAATGCGACATTTATTGTGTGACAAATGAAATATAATATTTTTTCAATTTGATTAAAAAAATATATCCTCTTTAAATTATCTAAATTTTAATTTGTTTTCAAAATTCAATCAAATTCATAAGATATGGCTGCAGAAATGGTAGAATTCCATTAAAGAAAGTATATTTTGTGTCAAAAATCTCTTTATCAATGTTCCTTTTAATTTTAATACGAGTCAATTCAATGTTCCTTTTAATCAGTGGCGTATCTAGGAATTAGATTGAGGGTGTGCGAAATCTAATGCAATGTAAAAAAAATTGCAAGATAAAATAATATGCATAATTTTTATAAATACAAATAAAGATTACAAAGATTTAGACGTGATGACATTTCCTGAAAGTATTTCATGAATTCATCAATGCTTACATTTTCTAATACATCTTTTTCAACATAAGACACTAAAGAATCATTTAGCATATCATCCCCCATACGATTACGCAACTCGGACTTCACAATTTTCATGGCAGAAAATATCCTTTCGACAGTTGTAGTTGCAACGGGTAAAATTAAGGACAATTTGATCAACAAATATACCAACAGATAAGTCTTATGCTTGTTCTTTGCAACCAACTTCTGAGCAAGACCACTAGTCCCAAGAACAAGTGAGAAGTCTTCATCATTTTTGACATCTCTAATGTAGTTCTCAAGTTGACTATCAAGCACACCAATCAAACTACTGAGGCGCGGTTGACAAGGGCCTTTGAGTAGGTAAGCTCTACGAACCATTTCAACCTCCTTAGGATTTCTAGCAATGTGAGATAATGGTAACCTCAAACCCGGATCTGCCTCAATTCTAAAAGAGTTGTCATTTACTTGCGGTTGAGAAGAAATACCTTGTGCGATTTCTTGTTGAACCATTTCAACATTGACAATATTATGATCAACTTCAGCAGATGGCTTACATCGAGGGCGTTTGGAGAAGAATCCATGAAGATTAGACTGTTTACCTATAAAAAATAATAGCATAAATTGCTAAATAAATAATATCCTTAATCAAATAAAATCAAATCAAATATTCAACAATATTAACCTAATATTATTAGGTATTTAAACAAACATTCCCAAATCATCAATTTTCAACTTTTAAAACCCTAAAATTGAATTACAAAAAGTACCTTTTTTAGATTGAGATTGAGACATTATTGTTTTGTTGTAGCTTTTAAACCCTAAAATTGTTCAAATCCACCTCGCCGACAGGAGAAACGGAGACAGAGAGGAGAGCAGCGGCCGCTTTTCATCGCCAAATCCATGTCGCCATTCGCCGTCCCGTTCGCCAAGGCCAGAAAGTAAAAATTTTAAAATTTTAAAATTGATACGGATGATACCAGATACCACGCGTCTTAGCGTCTACTCTCTGTTTACTCACTTACTCCTATATTTCACACATTTGTAATTTGCATCCCTCTTCTTTCGAAAATTACAATTTGCACCCTATATATATATATATATATATATATATATATATATATATATATATATATATATATATATATATATATATATATATATATATATTTATAAATACTCGATAATTTTTTTTCAAAATGTCAGGGGTGTCGCTTGCACTTCCTGGAGCTACACTACATCCGCCCCTGCTTTTAATACGAGGTCAGGGATTTGAACCCTATCAAATACTCCCTCCGTCCCATTAATAAGTTCACCATTTTGGGCTTGACACGTAAATTAAGAAAAATAGGAGAAAGGAGAAAGTGTTGTGAGTATAAAAGTAAAATATGAGAGAGAATGAGTGGAGGGAATAGTAAATTTGAAAAGTGTTGTGAGTGTAAAAGTAAAGTAGGAGAGAGAATTAGTGAGTGGAATAGTAAAAATTCTTTGCCATTTTAGGAAAGGTGAAGCTTTTAATGGAACACCCGTTTTGACAAAAAGTGAAGTTATTAATGAGATTGAGGGAGTATAATTTTTGGCACTTGCATAAAAATTTAAGTTATTCATAAAAGTTGAATTTGAAATGAGATAAAGTCAAAATTGGCATGCACTTCAGTTCAGATGAACACTTAATCACTAATTAATTCACCCTACTCTCCTTATAGTTTTGAAAGTTACATAGAACATCCTCATCATTTGGTTTAACTGGATGGTGTTAATTAATACCACATAGTACTACTTTATTTTCGTGTTGCAAATTAATATAGGAAGTGTCCAGAATACTAAATTGTGAAATCTATCACTTTTATTTTATACCCCCTCCGGCACACAACAAAATACACACTTTATTCGTAAGACTTTCCACTACAAACTACCCATTTCCTAAAATTTTCTAAAATAAAAATATTTTATTACTTTTATATTAATGAAACCTATTTATCATACACACAATAACAATTCAATTACTATACCCTACTTCACTTTTCTCTCGTACCTCATTTTTCATACTCACGACTATTACTGCACTAACATTTTTTCTTAATTCTCGTGCACATATAAACTAACACGTTTTCTTAATTCCCGTGCAAATAGAAATAGTAAGTGTTCAGTTTATAGGTTTATAGGAGTCTTAAAACTCAGTTTTATTTTGAAACTTTTAACACATACCTTTCTTTTTGAGAGGTGAACGGTATAAATCGAGATATGAACGTGGATAATGGTCGAAAAAGGCCCAATAGATTTGGCCAAAAATATAATTAATACAAGTTTCAAGTACGACAAATGGAGTTGGCTTTCCCTACCTTTACTCGTCTTTCTTTCTCGTCATTCCCGCTATATCGACCTAGATATAGAATGACGAATAATGACTAATGCACAAAAATTGGCTTCCCTATCCTTGCTCTTCACTTTCTCGGTGTCAACCCAAACCGACCAAGCAACTTATTCCAAGGAGCTCGCCTCCAAGGCGCACGTGCATATATAATATGTTGCCTAATCCTACTCAAATAAGAAATGTGAACCGTTATAATTCTCCTATTATTATAACCTTATCTCACACGCATTCCTATCAAACATGGACTCTAAAATTCTATGCCTATATAAACGAGCCATAATTCTCATTATTTTGGTAACGCATCTTTTGACTCTAAACTCTTGTCAATTGATTTTATCTCTCTAAATAAAAATACTTACTCTCACGTTGGAGGGCCTTCACCTGTGAAGCCCCGGCTTAGTTTACGTGTTTGTTCCTCTTTTTCAGGCTATTCAATCATACATGATATAACATGCCGCTGAATTTGGACTGATCCGAACGTTTTTGACATCATCAAGAGGTTACTCGAGATTTCGAGTCTTATTCATTGTCTATTACTCCCTCCCTCCATTACACATGAGTGTAGATCAAAAAATTAGGGACACGAATTAAGGAAAAGTAGGAGAGAGAATTAGTGGGATGGGTGTTTGTGTTGTGAGTATGAAAAATAAAATAGGAGAGCGAATGAGTGAGAGAAATAATAAGTTGATTGGTGTTGTGAGTATAAAAGTAAGGTATGAGAGAGAAAATGAGCGAGAGAAATAGTGTAAAATTTTTGTCATTTTGTACAGTCTCCAATTACGTGAGACGGACGAAAAATGAGAGAAGTCTCCAATTACGTGAGATGGACAGATGGACGAAAATGAGATAAGTCTCCACTCACATTGGATGTAGGGACTATATCTTAATTAATTTTTGATATCAACAATATGGATCTAGAACGTTGCATGGAGCATTGTAAAGACCAATTTGTTGTTATACTACAACGGTTGACCAATATTTGATGACATCTTCTATGGGGTAGAGCTTAAATCGAATTGGAGAGGTTGATTTAAGCTCTACGTAATACACGGTTTAGCAAAAATGAGATATGATCAAAGTTTGATTGACTGTAGGAGCAGTGTATCGGCAAATTGGAGTAACGAATTCTTATTAAAATGACATTAAAAGTCAACTAAAATAATTTGCTTAAACTAAAAAAAACACACATTTTTGAGACCTAGGTAGTAATCTAGAGAGTGTAGCAAAGTGGACTTAATTGAAACGATATGGAAAATTGAGGACCAAACTAGGAAGGGCTTCATTTTCAAAGGGGCCAATCTATAATATAGTCAAAGCATAACCAAAAATGAAAATTTGAATAAAAGACTACAATCAGAGCCGTTAAAAGACAGACATAACGATAAAGAAATAACGCCGTCAGTTTCCGGATTCTGTAGATCCATTGAAAATAGACGGACAGATTGCAGGAAAAAGCTACGAATCTTCGTTCCCGCAAATTCTTAGTCTCCCCACAAACAGTATTTCCCCCATTTGCAATCCTCCAAAACCCCCATCACCTTCACCTAACACCCAAAAGTTTACTTTTTTGATTAATTCACGAACTGGGTCATCCGGAATCAGGCATATGAGGGGTCAAATTTTACTGATGAAGGGAAAATTGATCTGCAAATTGGTTATTTTTGTGGGGGTTTTGGTGGCGGTGTTGTTGGGATTGATTGGGGGCGTTTCTGGGTCAGAGATTTTTAAGAGTTCGTATGCAGGGTTAGGTGGTGGTGGTCGATTTGATGATAGAGTTGATCAACGTCCGGCGAGGCGGTCTCTTTTGTCACTTTCTGAGTGAGTTTTTTGTTTCCTCTCCGTTTGAACTTTTTGTTTTTGTTGATTTTGAGGTGATTGGGGCTTTGGGTGTTGTTTAATTGTGTTGAAAAATGCTTTGTATTTGTGAAGTCAAAGATGATCTGTGTTTTTGTTACTTTTGATAAACCCTTTTTTTGGTTCATGGGATTTTTTCATTTTTTGTTGATTTTCTGAGAAATTGTTGTTTTATTACCAAAGATCCTCTACAATATCTGAAATTCATACTCTTCGGAGTGCCCACATAAAACAATTAACTGAATTGTTAATTTACTTTTGTCAATTGTAGAATTATTGTTGTTTAAATGGTAACAATGAATTTGAAGACAAATTATTCCAGTTTCAAGTTGGGGTTTTATACTATAAACTCACCAATTTTAAGCATGAAATGTTCCAAATCCCATTGTCTATTTCTTATGAACGTTCAAGCATGTAATTTTTGGGTAGTACACTAGTACATCAATATGACCTTCGTGAAATTCCCAATGTAGTACTCCCTCTGTCCCTGATTGAATCTCCAAATTTCAACACTCTAAAAATGTGTGATTTTTATACATTTTAATAGCAAAGATCCATAAATATTCTTGTTATTCATTTTCTTGACATTTAGTTTTACGATAATAAAATGAATAGCTGACAAATTTTGTTAAAAAAGCGTTTAGGGATAAAGTTTTTTTGCAAAAGGGACATTCATTTTGGGCAAACGTTTATTGAATTTGGACATTCATTCGGGGACAGAGGGAGTAATACACTTGACTTTCATTTAGCTAATACTAACTAGTCAGAGTCTTCACGATTTCTCCTCTAACAGTGAGCACGACACCCTGCTAGTTGCTGCTTTGGATGGAACAATTAAGTTGGTAGATCCTAATTCAGCTAGAGCTCTCTGGTCTTTCCCATCGGGACCACCAATATACTCTTCATATCAGGCTCCTGTCAACCATGATAATAATTTGGAAAATTCTTCTGTACCTGCTGGTACTTATTTTGTTGATGTTGGGGACGACTGGAAATTGTTTGCTAGCACTGAGCATGGGAAAGTGGTATGTATCTAAAACTTTGACTTAACTATTTCGTACTCCCTCCGTCCCAAAATTAATGCTCAAAAAAATTCATTTACTCTTGATATAGAGCAAATTTGATTTTTTGACATTCATTTTGGGACAAAGGTAGTACTATAGTTTCCATAGCCACACCTGCTATCAATTTACTCATTTCGAACACGCTCAATAGCTATCAATTTACTCAATTCGAACACGCTCAATAGCTATTAATTAATACTCCGTAACTTTTTTGTGTAGATATATCGCAAACGATGAATATAGGTTCTGAATGCCAAGATTATGGGTTGTTAATCTGGATCTCCCATTTTTCTTGTTACAACCGTGTATAAACTTTTCTATGAAGAATAACTTGTAACCTGCTATTTTCTAAGATTAAGCGACTTACGCCTAATTGACTCAGTGGATTACTGTACCACTTACTTTCAATACATAACTTTCCTTTGGAAAAGACTGATTCCTGCAAATCTGGCAGGGCCACCCACACATTAATGTTAAATAATTTCTCCCTCCATCTGAAATTATAGATGGACTATGCTAGATGATGTGTTTGAATAATACATTTCTCAAGTTTATCTGTAGCTGATCCCAAGTGATTGATAATCAAGTTATGTTGAGTTGTTTTAATTATCTTTTCCACCCCTCATGTAAATTATTTGGGACTCAACAATATACAAGTTTAATTGAAGATGCATAGTTGGAAAAAGCAATCATCATATGCTTGACTTTGCCTCACCAATTAGGTCCCTTGCAATATTGGAAATTGAGGGGTGAGGGTGGGAGAGTATCATCTTTATAAGTTGAAAACGTGTGAAAGTTATTAGGATTTCTAATTCTCGAAGAGAAATTGCAAGATTGTCCCTGTCTTATGTTGATGTTCTCATTTCTCATTTAAACATAGAAATTAGAGTAACCCATGAACACTCTTTTCTCTGGATAGAGAAGGTTCATGTTTATAGATTGAATCCATGCAGTAATTATTAGGATTTCAAATTCTTGAAGAAACTCTTACTCCTAGCTATACCCATATAAGAAAAATATCTACTCCCTTCGTCCCAGCTAAATTTATACTTTTTATCAATTTGGTTGTCCCAACTAAAATTACACTTTCCCAAAATGGAATTTTTTTTAATACTTATTTAATCAATGGGACCCACTTGCATACTCACAACAACTATCCATTTACTATTCCCTACACCTCCTCTCTTCTACCTCACTTTTCATACTCACAATGCTTGCACCACTTGCACTTTTTCTTAATCCCCGTGCTCAACACATAAGTGTAAATTTTGTTGGGATGGAGGGAGTATATGCCTCTTTGGTGACCTAAGAGATGACCAGTTAGTGTGACATTTTACCCTCTAAGATACAATGTGCCATTGCCCCGCGTGCACCTCCAGTCTGTCCTATCTTGTCTCTTCTCTGTTTTCAAGCTTCATAACACCACCCTTACCTGTTTTCACCTGACCTCTCATCTTTTATTTTGAATTAATCTGATTGGGAAAATACATTTATTTTGGGATAAACTAATAAGGAAAATGCGATATTTATTCCGGGACGGAGGGAGTATTATCTTTTTCTTATTAATTTTTCTGCAATCTCTTCAGTTTGGATTCGATATGTAGTGATATGCTGGAAATAAGATTACTTATACTGTATACCCCTATAAATACTTTTTATTCTCAGTATCTCGATATGACTCCAGAACAATTTCTCCGGATCACACCACACATAGCAGAGGATGGAGGCGTCGTACTTGGTTCTAAGAAAACGACCGTTTTTCTAGTTGATGCCAAGACAGGGAGACTAATATACAGATATGACCTGTCCGATTCTCCAACCTCTTTTAACAACTCTATTGATGAATGGGAAAAGTCGAGGTCTGTGAACCTTAAACCCGATGAGCTGCCTCTTTACCTCACAAGGACAGATTATTTGCTGAAGTCATTTGCTGCAAACTCAGGTAAAGTTCTGTGGAACTTGACTGTTTCGGACATTGGCGCTGCTTTTCTTTGTCAAGATACTGAGAATTCATTTAGTGGGCCCCCTCCAAAAATGGGGAATGAACTCCCATCTGAACCTGGTGTCTCTTTCAATATGCCGTTGTCATGTGAATCAAAAGCTGTTGTCTATCGCGTAGGCAATCCTCGTATGTTGGAATCTCTTCCCAAGGCTGGTAGGCTACCAAAAGATCATCATAATGATCTGATGCTTCCATTTCCTTCTGCCAATGACAATCTCCCTTCTCCGCCAGCTCTGAAGAAATTCCTAGACTCTTACCTCAACAATAGCGCTGAGGTGGCACTTTCTTTGCCTACGGAGACTAAGAAGTCCGGAAACTTCAGTCAACAAGACGTGAAAAATGCCTACAACTTGGTTTCTGGAGGGACATTACCATGGTTTTCTGTTCTAATTGTGATTGGTGTTATTACCCGTCTTTTGACCGGAGGGGCTCTGAAGTCAACTGAGCAGCCGGGCAGCTCAAATGCAAAAGCTGCATCTTCTAAAAAGAAAAAACTTCGGAAATCGGGAAAAAATAAAGCCTCATCCGATGAAGAGAGATATGCCCAGACGGATAGAGAAACAAAGCCGTTGCTAAATTTCAATCAAATGATAGATTGTGATGGAGATGGACGTAGCATAGGTAAACTTTTTGTTTCGAGTAAAGAAATTGCCAAGGGAAGTAATGGCACCATTGTCCTAGAGGGTATTTATGAAGGTCGTCCAGTTGCTGTGAAACGCCTTGTTAGGGCCCACCATGATGTGGCCTTTAAAGAAATTCAGAATCTTATTGCATCTGATCGGCACTCAAATATTGTCCGATGGTACGGGGTGGAATATGATCAAGATTTTGTTTATCTTTCACTGGAGCGGTGTACTTGTAGCCTCAATGACTTAATTCAGATGTACTCAGAATCTATGGAAAAGCCACGGTTTTCAGATGGCCAACCTTCTAAGGCTATGACAGAGCATAAAATTCGATTAGATTTGCTGAAAGGTGTTATGCAGGACGTTGGGTTGTGGAGAGAAAATGGTTACCCCTCTCCTTTATTACTGAAATTGATGAGGTTAGCTTAAACTTTTATGATGATATCGTTTTAATTGATAAATTCTTGATAAATTTTTGCTCCCTCCGTACCAAAAGGAATGTCTTTTTTCTAGAAATTTATGTCCAAAATGAATGTCTACTTTCTAAAATATTTACCCTAAGTGATTTTTCACCAAATGTTTTCACAATTCCTTATATACCTGCAATACTAATAGTTTAGAAAGTGGATAGCAAGAATGTATATGCATATTTGCCATTAAATTTTATAAATAATAAACATTTTCTGAATGTCCTTTAAATGAAAATTAGACAAATCACTTTGGGACAGAGGTAGTATGATTTTAGTGTGAGGTTTGGCCAAATATCAGTGCCTCCGTAGGTATAATTAAAATGAAAATTGTGAAGGAATAAAGTGGGCATTGATATTTGGCCAAACCTTAGGGGTGGACACTGAATTTAACCATTATTGCTGATCTGGTAAGTTGAAGAAGTTTTTGACTTTGTTTATCAATTGGTAATTTAGGGATGTGGTATCAGGCCTTGTTCATTTGCATGAGTTGGGAATAATTCATCGAGACTTAAAACCTCAAAATGTGCTGATTATCAAGGAAAGATCATTATGTGCAAAGCTTTCTGATATGGGCATAAGCAAGCGCCTTGTTGGGGATATGTCTTCCTTGGGTCATCATGCTACTGGCAAGTAACCTCAACTATTTTCTCATTTAAAGCTTAACTACTGCATGAGTTTTGTTATGTTACCTGACATGTTGGGTTGCTTGCATCCCTTTCTGTCATAAATACTTATATACTCCCTCTGTCCTAGATTGAATGTCCAAAAAAAAAAATTGCTATTGTCCAAGTGCAAATTTGGAAACTTTTTGGACATTCATTTTGGGACAAAGGGAGTATTATATATATGCTCCCTCCATCCCAGCTCAATCGACACTTATTTCCTTTTTCACCTGTCCCAACTCAATTGAAACTGCCCAAAAAAGCAAGGTTTTTAATAATATTTTATTCAATGAGACGCACTTGTACTACTCACAACAACAATCCACTTACTATTCCTACAACTCATTCTTTCTCCTACTTTACTTTTCATACTCACATCATCTCTTCCACTATTAATATTATACTACTTTTCCTTAATCACCGTGCCCAAAAAGTTGGTCTCGATTGAGCTGAGACAGAGGGAGTATGTGTGTGTGTGATTTCACTAGCTACTAAACGTTTATGATTTCTCTTAGTGCAATTATTCATTGATGATTTTTGACAGGTTATGGCAGCTCGGGATGGCAAGCACCAGAACAGCTTCTTCATGGACGGCAAACGCGTGCAGTTGATTTGTTTAGTTTAGGTTGTGTTCTCTTTTACTGTATCACTGGTGGCAGGCATCCATTTGGGGAACATCTTGAACGAGATACCAATGTTGCAAAGAACCAAGTGGACCTTTTCTTGGTCGAGAATATTCCAGAAGCTGTGGATCTTTTCTCTCATTTGTTAAACCCTTGTGCGGACCATAGGTAAAATACAATTCTCTTTTAGGAAACCAACCCACAATTTTTTACTCCCTACGTCCCAAAGCTACACTTTGGGGAAGCCGGACACTTGACCCCCTTAATTTTTGGGAATTGTCAATTTAGTAGCTTATTTTTTTAAAAAAAAGTGCACTAAAAAATAACATTTTTATCAATTTTGACCCCCTTGATTTTCAAAGAAATTGCACTTCGATATAATCTTGACCCCCTTTAGTGCCAAATTTTTATCCACAACCAATTTTGACCACCTTAGGAAAAATTTCTGGCTTGCCACTGGTCGCACCTTGACTTTTTGGTCAACTTGGTTGAACTTTGGTAAAAAAAAAAAATTATGAAAATTTGATCATCTTCGTGTTATTCTGAATTGGTTATTGATGCACCAATAGAAACACTTTTATTTTTGTACATTTATATTTTAGCTATTTTTGTGGTTTCTTGTCAGGCCAAAAGCTCTGGAGGTGCTACACCATCCTTTATTCTGGGACTCCGAGGCGCGGCTGTCATTTTTTCGGGACACTAGTGACAGGGTAGAACTGGAAGACCGGGAAGCCAATTCCAGTATTCTAAAAGCATTAGAAAGCACAGGGTCCGTGGCTTTGGGTGGCAAATGGGATGAAAAAATGGAGCCTTCGTTCATTTCTAACATTGGACGTTACAGGCGTTATAAATATGACAGTGTTCGTGACTTACTGCGTGTGATGCGAAACAAGTTGAATCATTACAGAGAGCTACCAAAGGAAATTCAGGTTCGTTCTTTTTGAAATCCGTAAATTAATAAAAAGTTTTTTGTTTTGTGAAAGGGCATTCATGTTGATATGCTCATAAAAGTCCCTTAATTTCATTTTCATTAATTTCCCTGAAATACAAAAATGGACACTCGCTTGGGACGGGGAGGGAGTACAATTCATGCACTTATGCTTGACCATACAAGCATGGTCAAAGGTTACTTAGCTCAACTAGAGCTCAAGCTAGATTAGAAGTAAAAGAACCGAGCTTGAAGTTCTTAAATTTTTTCATTTTTTTAGCAGTCCTGCTGTGATTGTTCAATATTTTCTTTCTTTTTATTAGCTGGGTATTGAACCATTGAAATTCGCTGAATACAGGAGCTTTTGGGAGCAGTACCTGAAGGGTTCGATAACTATTTCGCAAGTCGATTTCCGAAACTTTTAATAGAGGTATACAAGGTTATGTACAGATACTGCAAGGAAGAAGAATGGTTTCAGAAGTACCAGAATAGTGATGTAGTCTAACTTATATGATCTCTCATTGGAAAATATATGTTCAAGGGATGAGGGCTATATATATGTATGTATATCTGTCAATTGTAACTTATATATGCTTGTGTAAATTTGTCAATGAATAAAAAAAACATTTGTACCAAAACTAGAGTTACTTGTAGTGTACAACCATGGGTCTCTCTCTCTCTCTTTCTCTCTCTCTCTCACACACACACACACAGAACCCCGGGAAATTTGTTTGAGCTTAAGAATGGTTTCAGAAGTACCAGAATAGTGATGTAGTCTAACATATACTCTCTCTCTCTCTCTCATTGGAAAATAGATGTTCAAGGAATGAAGGTTATATATATATATATATATATATATATATATATATATATATATATATATAAACATATTTATGTATATTGAACTGTATAAACCGAATATAACCATAGGGCATATAACGAGCAAGGCCCAATGAATTGAGGCTAATGGAAAGTATGCACAAGTCTCAAATACGGCATAGGGAATGAGATTCCCTCCTTGTGCTCGACTTATTCTACTCGTCATATCCTACAATATCAACCTGGAAATAGCAGAGCGATCTAATGAATAAGGCAAAGATGTTGATAAATGCCGACCACGACACACCTATATGCCGACCACGGCATACTCAAATGCCGACCACAGCCGACCAGGCCACCATTACGACAAGGGGAATGGGCTTCCCTACCCTTAGTCACCTCTCTTGTCCAGTATATCCAAATGCCAGCCAGCAACCTACGCCGATGAATAGGTCTCCTAGGCATACGTACAGAAGGCTTTTCTTATCCTATTACAATAAGGACTGTGAGGAATTAGGATCCGAGTAGGACTTGACTCCTTATCTTACCTAACTTCCTATCCAATGCAGGACTCTATATCCTACACCTATAAATACAAGTCATAAATCGCAATTTTGGGGTACACGCATCTTTGACTCTAAACTATTGTCAATTGATTTGCTCTCTACAATACAAATACTTACTCTTACGCCGTAGGCCTTCGCCGGTGAATTTCCGGCTTAGTTTACGTGTTTGTTTATCTTTTTCAGGCTATTTAAGCATTAAGGATACAACCTTATCGCTGGATTTGGGCTGATCCGACGTTTTTGGCATCATCAGTTTGGTTCCATCGGGGGGAACGAATCGAATTATCCTTTGAATAGCCTAAAAATTCGGTTTCGCTCTCCTAATTCTAATGGAAGACGGACATACTGCTAGCATAACACCTGATCAGGATAACCATCATGTGGAGGAGACTCATGGCAACGCTGGGACAACTATTCCTCTTGCTAATGGGGGACTACCACCTTCTCCACCCCTGAACGATGGACTGCCACTGCTAGGTATAACCTTGCGTTTGAGTGGACAACCAATAACATAAATTCCCTTGAATCCTCCCCGTCGTCGACGACGAGTACGACCAACTGCTATTCAGACGGGGAGGAATACCGTTAGGGAGCCACGGGAACTTCTCCATCACTGGTTGATCGCAGAACTCTTTTGCACCACTAGATGGACACTTTGCAACACATTTATGAAACACAAAATGCATTGCTACAGTTGGATCCAGATCATTCTCTAGCTGAATTCATTAGACCTACCAGGACTGGAAATTCCCTTGGGGAGAAAGTCACTTTGATTGGTGTGGTAGTCGGGGGAATAGAGAAAATCCTCCCCTGGCTAAAATCCCCCACATCGCGACACTGCTGATAGATCCAAAAAAAATCCCCTCTTAAGACGTTTATCCTTGTCATAGAGCTCCTGGACTTGGGAATACCCGAAATGAGGGAGATTTGACCAGGAGGTTAACTCGGATGACTTGAGAGCAAGGCTTAGTCATGCTAAGCAAAAGACCCCTCCTCGTCAAAACCCTTCTCCTCGGCATAGGAGTCTTCCTTGACCTATGAGTCCTCCTCGGCACAAGAGCCCTCTTCGTCACAGGACTCCTCCTCGCCTAGAGATAACTCCCAGGAGGGCCAGAACCCCTCTTCGTCATTCTAGGCCATTGAATGGCAGAGCACCATCTGGACATGGAGATAATCACCAAAAACATGAAGAGCAAAGCCGAGTAAATGGACACAGAGAAAAAGAGAGGACCCATCGCAGTTCCCACTATAGCTCGGGGATTGTTGCAATGGATCTTCTCCTCTTGAAAAAGATAATTGATGAGATGGAAATGGAAATGGGAAGGAAGGAAATTGAAGAGGATGATACTAGTGTGACTCGTCCTTTCTCTCAATGGATCAATGATCTACCTCCCAATCCAGCTCTCAAAATCCCCAGCTTTGAAAAGTACGGGGGAATCACGAATGCACGAGACCATGTACAGAGTTTGTGTTGGGTTTTGGGGATACATACGCAACGAAAGTCTTTAACATATAACACAAAACCCTAGCCATGAATCCGTCTAACACGAATAGATTAAAACTATGAAATAGATTTACATACCTTAACAGGGATTTGTTGTTAAAAAAAAAAACGAATCTGCGATTCAAATTTTGAATTGTTGATGAACCTTTGATCTTTTCCTTGTTCTTCCTTGTGATCAATTGGTCTTCAAGCTTTAGGTGATAACGGAATCACCCTCTATCGGTAATCCACACGCGAACGAACCAAAATCCTGTATCTTGTAGGATTGCTAGATGATCCTAATTGTTGAATCGATATTCAACAATCAATGGCTATTTATGGAATTGATTTGGGTGTTTTTGATCTTTGATTCTCAATCAAAATCAATGTTTTAGTGTTTCCAAAACCCTAAAAAACCTTGTGTTATGGCTGTAGCAAAAGGGTTCTATTTATACATATAAATATCCCTAACTTTTAGGGAGAAGAGCCCTAATCCAAAGCCAAAACGGATCTGCTGAAGTCGCTATGCACGGCCGTGCACTTTAAAACGCTCGGCCGCTCCAGCCCCTTTTGCACGGTCATGCAGATTATAATGCACGGTCGTGCAACCCTTTGCACGTGAGTGTCCTTTAAACTGCACGGCCGTGCAACAGCCCCAGAATTCCAATTTCCATTTTTGAGCCATTGTTCAATTCGTTCTTTGTGTGTGACCCTTTAGAAATTATATTTATGTTGGTAGTGAGTCGAAACATCGATCCTCACAAGACATAAGTGGTTTCTAGCAAGCCATTATGTCCACCCAATTAATATAATATCAAAGCTTGATTCCTTGATAGATCATTGTCACAATCTCTTTGTCCACGATGTCATATTGAACATAAGTCATGGTCCACGTCAACTCATATTGTTCAATGCTTTCTCGATTCCGAATATGTTGATAATCCAAGTGCATTTGATCTCTATCAAATCTCTTGAGTGTGGTCACACATTTCATCAACACTATTCATCGAGGGACCCAAGCAAACATCTCTCTCTCAACGAGAGGGACAAATCCCATCTTGACTTATCATTCTTCCCTACAAGAATCCAATCGTGCTAACATAGCCCTTATTGCTATCCTATTAAAGATAGTGTTAGACTATATCAAACGCAACATTCATCATATGGAAGACGATGATAATCTCAGGTACAAAAGATTCTAATGACACGACTATCATGAGATTTAATCATGAAATATATGACCATAGACCATGTCATAAATCTCATAGCTAGGTCACGTCCAATACCTTGTTCTTTAAAAAGTACCCATAAGTGTAATGTGCATCCCATGCATATAATCATCTCTATGATTATCCATTACCAACTTATACTAGTTATTCACAATAACTAGGGACGCAAGTTATTATAATAAACATGCAAAAACATATAATAAACCAAATAAATATTCTCTATAATAAACGATAAAGACGATTACATAACGGTATTAAGTTATAAGTCAAACATAACTAAATGCCTAGGGCATTACGCCAACAATCTCCCACTTGCACTAGGCTCCATCTCTTATGTATCGTATACCCATGGACCTAATATGACCATCATGCTTTGCTTGTACAAGGGGCTTTGTAATCGGATCCCCTATGTTATCATCGGTTGATACTTTGCATATCTTAACATCTCCTCTTTCTATGAATTCTCGAATGAGGTGGAAACGTCTAAGAATGTGTTTGGATCGCTGATGTAACCTTGGTTCCTTTGTTTGCGCAATGGCACCATTGTTGTCACAATAAATTTCCACCGGATTAGTGATACTTGGAACAACTTCCAGATCACTAATGAACTTCTTGATCCAAACTGCCACTTTAGCTGCATCGGATGCCGCTATATATTCGGCCTCAGTTGTAGAATCGACTATAGTACTCTGCTTGGAACTCTTCCAACATATTGCAACTCCGTTAAGCATAAACACAAATCCCGACTGCGATCAGAAATCATCTTTGTCAGTTTAGAAACTTGCGTCTATGTAACCCTTTACAACAAGATCATCTTACATCCCTCCAAAGACCAAGAAGCATCATTAGTCCTTCTTAAGTACTTAAGGATCGTCTTAACTGCCATCCAATGGTTCTCACCAGGATCAGATTGGTATCGACTCGTCATGCTTAAAGCATACGAGACATCGGGTCTAGTACAAATCATGACATACATGATAGATCCAATAGCCGAAGCGTATGGAATCTCATTCATTCTCTTTCGCTCACCAGTTGTCTTAGGACACTGAGTCTTGCTAAGAGTAATACCATGACCCATTGACAAGTTTCCTCTCTCAGAATTTTACATCTTGAATCTTCTAAGAACTTTGTGAATGTAAGTACTTTGACTCAAACCAATTATCCTTTTAGATCTATCTCTATAGATCTTGATGCCAAGGATGTAAGTGTCTTCACCCATATCTTTCATTGAGAAACATTTCCCTAACCAATACTTGAAAGTCTAAAGTGCAGGAATATCATTTCCAACATTGACATACAAAATCAGAAATTTACTGTGCTCCCACTGAATTTCATGTATACACAAGGTTCATCTTCATTCTTGATGAAGCCAAACTCTTTGATCGATTCATCAAAACGAAGATTCCAACTCCTTGAAGCTTGCTTCAACCCATATATGGATCTTTGCAACTTACATACTTTATTAGAATTTCTTGGATCGACAAAACCTTCAGGTTGTGTCATATACACATTCTCAAGTAACTTCCAATTTAGAAAAGCGAATTTGACGTCCATTTGCCATATCTCGTAGTCATAATACGCGGCTATGGCAATTAAAATTCTAATAGACTTCAGCATTGCAACAGACGAAAAGGTTTCGTCATAGTCAATACCATGAACTTGCCTAAATCCCTTTGCTATAAGCCTAGCCTTGTAAGTATGCACCTTCCCATCCATGTCAGTCTTCTTCTTGAAGACCCATTTGCACCCTATGGTTTTTACACATTCAGGCGGCTCAATCAAGTTCCAAACTTAATTATTTGACATGGATTGTAATTCAGATTCCATGGCTTCCAGCTATTTATCCGAATCAGGAGTGGAGATCGCCTCTTGATAGGAAGTTGGTTCGTCATTCTCAATATGACCAAGCCGGCAATGCCACATGAACGTGTTGTTCACATCATTCGGTTTAGATTTCTTGTTTACATGATAAATATCTTCAACATCATTTTGTTTCTCAACATCAAGAATATAAAGACCATTAAATGAATTTGCAATACAATAGAGCATATCATTTAAATAAATAGAAAACTTCTTATTCTCAATAAGAAAACTAAATTCTTCATTATCCAAACAAGAAACAGAAATAATATTCCTACTCAAATCCGGAATGTAATAACAATTGTTCAAAACAAGTACTATTCCACTAGGTAAAGTTACATCATATGTTCCTACGGCTAATGCAGCAACTCTTGCTCCATTCCCCACACGTAGGTCAACTTCATCTTCTTTGAGTAACTTCCTATTCTTTAGTCCCTGCACATTTAAACAAATGTGAGATCCACATCCGGTATCTAATACCCATGAACTAGAAATAGAAAGGAAAATATCTATCACATAGATACCTGAATCAGTAGCAATCACATTGCCCTTCTTCGCCTTTAGACCTTCATTATAAGTCTTGCAATTACGCTTCCAGTGACCAACTTCTTGGCAATGATAGCAAATTGCATCCTTTTGAGACACTTTGGGTGTTGCCTCTCCGGCATTGGCAACTTTTGTCTTAGGTTTAGCAACAATTGCTTTACCTTTGCCTTCCTTTTTGAACCCTTTTCCCCTGTTAACCATTAACACATTTTCCGTACCAGGCTTCTTGATATTCTTCTCTGCAGTCTTAAGCATCACATGCAATTCTGACAGATTCTTATCCATGCCACTCATGTGATAGTGCATAATGAAATGACCATAACTTTCAGGCAATGAATTCAATATCATATTCGTAGCGAGTTCCAAACTCATAGAATTTCCAAGCCTTTCTAGACACTCAATATGTCCTTTCATCTTATGGATATGAGCACCAACCGACTGCCCCTCTTGCGTCATGCATGCATTCAGGGCTTTCACCACATCATACCTCTCTTGCTTAGCTTGCACTTGGAACATTTCCTTTAAGCGCTCAGCTAGATCAAAAGAAGCTTCCATGTGTTAAAGGTCCTTCTGAAGAGCCTTACACATGGTGGAAAGCATAAGGCAAGCAACATCATTAGAATCATCAACATGTTTCTTATGTGCATCCTTATCTGCCCTTACAGCATTGGCAGCGGGTGGAGGTGGAATGGGTTCGTCAAGAACGTACAGTTTCTTCTCTTGCCTTAGAACAATTCTTAGGCTTCTGATCCAATCAGAATAGTTTGTACCATTCTCTTTGAGCTTGTCCTTCTCAAGGGCGGATCGCAGTGACAGGGTTGATTATTGTGAGTTGCCATTACTACAATAAGATATACAAACAATAAAACATATAAGTATCAACGCATTTACAATCTAAGAGCAAATAATGTATTTCATAAATACTCCCACTAAATTATACACCTTCAAATACAAGCACGTATCATATAATCATAATGGGCTAAGATCCATAATTCACTTAATTTTGGTTTAACTGAATCAATGCCCGAAATTAAGCTATTTAGGTAGATAACATCAATCATATCATATATGACTCTTAGATCTTTTATGAGATTTCTAGAAATCTTATGTCAATACATGTTTTAATCTCATCTATGCCTTGGGTCAAATCTCATTTAAAGCATCAATTAAGTTCAACATTTTTCAAACGTATGAGACACGGAACGATGCACCTAACTGAGTCAAAACTACATAAACCATTATCTCATCTTGATCACAAATTAAGATATAATGATGCACCCAACTGAGTCAAAACTACATTAAAATATCCTAAAATTTCACAAGTGTTCTAATCAAGGGGTGGCATAAAACATAAACACTTAGAAGGTTTTTACACATAGCAACAAACATCGCATGGTTGTATTATGAAACTTATGTGTACATAATCATGAACAAAGGACTTCACAAAATATTCCAAACAAACAATTTGTTTCAAATCTGAGAATTTTACTAATCTAATTAATCAAATTAAACAGATCAATAACTCATGTAGAATATTAATCATATCAATCAACTGTTAATCACAATCATGTTATATAGCATATAAATGTTTTCTCAAAACAACACACATAAACTCATAGATCTATTTCATTTAGCATGTTAAGCATATAATCAAATTACATCTAGCATGCCATTTTTTTAACCTAATCATGATAAAACGCGGCTCTGATACCACTATTGGGTTTTGGGGATACAAACGCAGCGGAAGTATTTAACATATAACACAAAACCCTAGCCATGAATCCGTCTAACATGAATAGATTAAAACTATGAAATAAATTTACATACCTTAACAACGATTTGTTGTTCGAAAAAAAAAAAACGAATCTGAGATTCAAATTTTGAATTGTTGATGAACCTTTGATCTTTTCCTTGTTCTTCCTTGTGATGAATTGGTCTTCAAGCTTTAGGTGATAACGGAATCACCCTCTATCGGTAATCCACACGCGAACGAACCAAGATCTTGTATCTTGTAGGATTGCTAGATGATCCCGATTGTTGAATCAATATTCAACAATCAATGGCTGTTTATGGAATTGATTTGGGTGTTTTTGATCTTTGATTCTCAAACAAACTCAATGTTTTAGTGTTTCCAAAACCCTAAAAAACCGTGTGTTATGGCAGTAGCAAAAGGGTTCTATTTATACATATAAATATCCCTAACCTTTAGGGAGAAGAGCCCTAATCCAAAGCCAAAACGGATCTGCTGATGTCGCTATGCACGGCCGTGCACTTTAAAACGCACGGTGGCTCCAGCCCCTTTTGCACGGGCGTGCAGATTACAATGCACGGCCGTGCAACCCTTTGCACGGGCGTGTCCTTTAAACTGCACGACCGTGCAACAACCCCAGAATTCCAATTTCCAGTTTTGAGCAATTGTTCAATTCGTTCTTTTTGTGTGACCATTTAGGAATTATATTTATGTTGGTAGTGAGTCGAAACATCGATCCTCACAAGACATAAGTGGTTTCTAGCAAGCCATTATGTCCACCTAATTAATATAACATCAAAGCTTGATTTCTTGATAGATCATTGTCACAATCCCTTTGTCCACGATGTCATATTGAACATGATTCATGGTCCACGTCAACTCATATTGTTCAATGCTTTCTCAATTTGAATATGTTGGTAATCCAAGTGCATTTGATCTCTATCAAATCTCTTGAGTGTGGCCACACATTTCATCAACACTATTCATCGAGGGCCCAAGCAAACATCTCTCTCTCAACGAGAGAGACAAATACCATCTTGACTTATCATTCTTCCCTACAAGAATCCAATCGTGCTAACATAGCCCTTATTGCTATCCTATTAAAGCTAGTGTTAGACTATATCAAACACAACATTCATCATGTGGACGAACATAATCTCAGGTACAAAGGATTCTAATGACACGACTATCATGATATTTAATCATGACATATATGACCATATACCATGTCATAAATCTCATAGGTAGGTCATGTCCAGTACCTTGTTCTTTAACAAGTACCCATAAGCGTAATGTGCATCCCATGCATATAATCATCTCTATGATTATCCATTATCAACTTATACTAGTTATTCACAATAACTAGGGACGCATGTTATTATTATAAACATGCAAAAAACATATAATAAATCAAATAAACATTCTCTATAATAAACGGTAAAGACGATTACATAACGGCATTACGTTATAAGTCAAACATAACTAAATGCCTAGGGCATTACACCAACATTTTGAATCCACTATGGCCCTCCTCACCAAGGCAGATGATATTCTCTCCAATGCTTTTGCGAGTACCTTCTCCGGAACAACCCTGTCTTGGTTTCGTGAGCAAAAGAAGGGAAGCATAGATAGCTGGAAAATTATGAGGAGGAGATTCCTGGATCACTTTGCAATAGCTGGGAAGAGAAAGAAAAGATTGACATATCTTGCCAATATCGAGCAAGGTAAAAATGAAACCACTCTAAGTTACTACAACCGGTACAGAAACTTGGTTGACCATGTGCAGGAAAGCTTAACTGACCGAGAGGTGATTGTGTGGGCGCCTCCTAACTTTCGAAACCTATAAACTCGTGTCCCAGGATGGAGGGTCCCAAATTACCTTCTTTAAAAAACTTTTCTTTATATTACTTGAAAAGTATAACAACCATTTTTCAAATCAATTTCAAAATAACCCCTCTACTCGGAGGTGATATATAAACCTGTTTAATCAGTTATAACCTGTATACGTTACAAGTACCACAACTGAAAAGGCTTACACAAGCCAACTTTAAAACAAACCAATCCCAAGTTTAATTACAACACAACACAACTGAAACATGTTTATAAAAGTTTTATATACAAAACCTTTTCCAAAAGAATAACAACCACGACAATCCCAACTCCCCAAACCAACGTATACCCTGACAACCCAAAAGATGTCCAAACTCCTTTCCGACCTCACCGGTCCGGTCCTCCTGTCTCAGCGGGATCTAAAACAATAAAGGGAGAAGGGGTGAAAATAAATCTCAGCAAGCTATTATGTATGCAACAATATGCCATACAATATGCAACACATAAACAGGTTGCTCAACATCACATATGCAACACATAACAAGTTGCTCATAATTACATTGGTAAAGCGATAAACACATTCCGTTACCTTCTCTTTTCCTTTCTCATCTGAATCATACGTAGTACAACGGTGGGAGTAGTACTCCGCTCATTTATGAACTGCTTGTGCATATTCACGTCTTATACGATCCCTTTCAGAGACCCATATAAGATATCAGCTATATTAGGAACTGACTGTACATATCCATAGAAGCTGTACCCCCAATCCGTGGCCATAGCAGGGGGAGAGGTCGCAGGTATAAGGAAATCTAAGCACCTTATGAAATATTTTCTCATAAGTGATAGTATTCCATATACCCCTAAGGATCAGCTGATATAACCACATTCAAGCACATAATAGATACTTGAAAATATATCCACCCCATGGGATATCAATACATAACATGGTACTTATTCCTCATGTTAAACAAATCACAATAGTGCAACATATATTTAAACACTATTGAATAATAACAATCCAATGACATGGTATTAATACTCATGCTCAACCAAATGAAACAGTGCAACACGTATTTAACACTATGTGCACAACCAATCATGAATATGTAATCACATATGGGCACAATGCAAATCAAGTAAGCCCTACATATTCATTACACACTATATAATCCAGTAACAGAGTATTAGTATCCCTGCCCAAACCAACGAAGAAGTGCAATATACATTTCACGCACTATATGAACCAATAATCATATACAAGTCTCCACGTAGGGGTACAATATAATCTAAGTAGCCCTACGCATTCATGACATAACGTTAAACACCTTCTATAAAGGTTCCATATTCAAATACCAAGTTTTTATCAACTTTGGTTAACCATTTACATTGCCTTCCAACCATTTTCAGGACAATATTTAAAGCTCCTCCCAATATCAATTTGGACCATTTAAAGTTCCATTGTATAGTACTAAAGTTGTACTAGAATCATAGTTGAAAAGTGCTCAATTATCTATTGGTTAGACTAGGCTTTCAAAGCTTGGAAAATGGTTCAGAGGCTGCAGGGCAGGGCACGACTCGTGCCCTAGGGCACGACTCGTTCCCTATTACACCCCACTCAGATACAGTCGTCCCTAATAGGTCACAACTCATCCCATCCTGGCAACTAGTGTCGCACGACTTGGCTTGACATGGTCACGACTCGTGCTACAGGGCACGAGTCGTGCCCAACCCCAGATTTCACTGTTACTTGCTGCATACTATCAGCAAAGCAAGAACAACCATTTTGTTCCCTTTCCCAGAAACTACACTGTAACCCACATCAGTAAACATGAGTTCTACACCTTTAAATATACTCCCTCCATGCCATACAACATATATAAACAATAACTATATCATTTTCAAACCCATTTCTCGGGCTATGACATGAAAGTGTTCAAGTTCCACCCACATCATTTTCTTTCCATTCTATACCTCCAAATAAAATGATCCAACATTACCAAAGATCATTTATACCACATAATAACATCATTTATTGGTATGAACAATTATTTGAATAAAATCATAATAACTTACCAAAATAGGCCGAAATAAAAGGAAGATTTAATCGGCTACACTTGCTCTAATCGACTCCCTGATCATGAATATGAAGTCGGAATTGAAAACGGATCAACGGTTGATTTTCTAGGATTTTCTGAAGGTAACCCTAGGTTATGGGATGATACGTAGAACTGAGAGAGAGAAAGAAAAGAACTGAGAGATTAATTGCTTCTGGGATAATCCTTAAAGAGATTTATATAAACCAATTTCCAACTAACCTCCTCCAAGTTCTAACTTCTACAATTAAACACCTTGAAGTTATATTTACACATAAGCCCCTTAACTTTTTATACCTTCTCCCTTAATAATTCAAATATTATAACATCACTACATTAATTCCCAATTATTCTAATTAGACATTATATAATTAAAATTAATTTAATAACATCTAAAATCACGTAATTTATCAACTTATGAAAATAACACATAACCAAATCCCATTTACCAATCCCAATAACAAAATGAACACATAATCATTCCAAATGCCAAAATGCATGAGATAAGATGCAATGCACCCCAACCCCACGTGCTCCACGTGTGACCAAAATGGTGCCTAGGCTTAGGGTCGTGACACTCACTCCCCCTTAAATAAAATTTATCCCGAATTTGGACTTCACTTACCTGAATGATCAAACAAATCAGGATACTTCTGTCTCATCTCAGATTCCAATTCCCAAGTAGCTTCCTCAATGGTGTGATTCTTCCACAGAATTTTCACCACCGGAATACTCTTGGTACGCAATTCCCGGACCAGCCACTCCAGAATCCGCAATGGTACCTCCACATAGGTCATATCCGCCTGGACATCCTCTGGAGGAGAACTCAGTACATGAGAGGAATCATAACAGTATTTCATCAACATGGAAACATAAAACACATCATGGAGAGAAGAAAGAGATGGAGGTAGAGCCAATCGATAGGCTAACTCACCCACCTTCTCTAATACCTCAAATGGACCAACAAATCTAGGAGCCAACTTCCCTTTGTTGCCAAACCTTTTAATCCCAGTTCTTGGTGAAATCTTCAAGAATACAAGATCCCCAACCTGGAATGATAACTCCCTTCTTCTAGTGTCGGCATAGCTCTTCTGACGACTCTGGGCTATCCTCAATCTGTCACGGATCACTTTGATCTTCTCAATTGAGTCTCTAACCAAGTCTTGACCCCAAAGTCTAGCCTCACCAACCTCGTCCCAACACATTGGAGACCTACATTTCCTCCCATACAGTGCCTCATATGGTGCCATTTCAATGCTGGATTGGTAGCTATTGTTATAGGCAAATTCCACTAAAGGCAAATGGTCTTCCCAAGATAAATGGAAGTCCATCACACAAGCCCGTAGCATGTCCTCAAGAATCTGAATGGTCCTCTCAGTCTGCCCATCAGTCTGAGGATGAAATGCTGTGCTAAAACTCAACTTAGATCCTAAGGCTTCATGCAAAGCCCTCCAAAACCGCGAGGTGAATCTCGGATCCCTATCAGAAACAATGTTGGCAGGTACCCCAATGAAGCCTCACAATCTCACATATATACAACTGGGCCAATCTCTCTAATGAGTACTTGGTTGAAACTGGTAGAAAATGAGCTGATTTGGTCAGTCTATCCACAATCACCCATATAGCATCCATATTCCTCGAAGTAGGAGGCAATCCTATCACAAAATCCATAGAAATGCCCTCCCACTTCCACTCCGGAATATCCAATGGTTGAAGCAATCCTGCTGGTCTCTGATGTTCAGCTTTGATCTGTTGGCAATTCAGACATTTTGATACAAATTCTGTAATCTCCTTTTTCATACCATTCCACCAGTAACCTCTCTTCAAGTCCTGATACATCTTGGTACTTCCAGGATGAATAGCAAATCGGGATTTATGGCCATCCTCTAACACTTTCTTTTTGATCTCCGGGGAAGAAGGTACGCAAATCCTGCCTTTAAAGGTTAGAATCCCATCCTTGTTCAATGAAAATTCCCAGTCTTTCCCTCTTGCAATTTCTCCCTAATTTTCTGCAATTCATTGTCATTCAACTGAGCTTCCAAAAGATCCCCATATAAAGTAGTAACAGCTCTGACATTCGCAAATAACATATCGCCTCTCACTTCTCGAGACACCAAGGATGATAAATGAGCCTTACGGCTAATAGCATCAGCCACCACGTTAGCTTTCTCGGGATGATAGGAAATAACACAATCATAATCCTTCAGAAGCTCCAACCAACGCCTCTGTCTGTTGTTCAATTCCTTCTGGGTAAACAAGTATTTCAGGCTCTTATGATCTGTAAATATCTCAAATTTTGCTCCATACAAGTAATGTTTCCACTTATGCAATGCAAAAACAGTAGCCGCTAACTCCATATCGTGGGTAGGCTAATTCTACTCCGCTGGTGATAACTTCCTTGAAGCATACACAATTACCTTCCCATTTTTCATAAGGACACAACCCAATCCCTCTTTAGAAGCATCACTGAAAATAACAAAATTCTCACAATCCTCTGGAAGTGTAAGGATAGGAGCTGAAGTCAATCTCTTCTTCAGTTCGATAAAGCCAGCTTCACACTTAGCATCCCATATAAATGGTACATCCTTTCGAGTCAATCTGGTCAACGGAGTTGCAATCCTCGAAAATCCCTCTATAAATCTTCGATAATACCCCGCTAAGCCAAGGAAACTACAAACCTCTGTCACTGTAGAAGGTTGTTTCCAGTTGACTACGGCTCAATCTTTGTAGGATCCACTGCAATACCAGTACTGGACACTACATGACCCAAGAAAGAAATATGTTCAAGCTAGAACTCACATTTGCTGAACTTGGCAAATAACTATTTCTCACGAAGCACGGATAAAACAATTCTCAAGAGCCTCTCGTGATCTTCCCTGAATTTTGAGTATACCAGGATATCATCAATAAAAACCATAACGAAACTGTCAAGATACGGCTTGAAGATCTTGTTCATCATGTCCATAAATACAGCTGGTGCATTGGTCAGCCCAAATTGCATAACAAGAAATTCATAATGCCCGTACCTTGTTCTGAAAGCTGTTTTAGAAATATCATCTAACTTGATTTTCAACTGATGGTATCCGCTATGAAAGTCAAACTTGGAATATATAACGGAACCTTGGAGTTGATCAAATAAATCGTCAATATGAGGAAGAGGATATTTGTTTTTGATAGTAGCTTGATTCAGCAATATGTAATCAATACACAACCTCAATGTACCATCCTTCTTCCTAACAAACAAAACTGGTGCTCCCCAGGGTGAAACATTGGGACGAATAAAACCCCTGTCTAACAGTTCCTGCAACTGAATTTTTAACTCTTTTAACTCAGCTGGAGCCATTCTGTAGGGTGCTTTAGAAATTGGTGAAGTACCTGGCAATAAGTCAATACAGAACTCCACCTCTCTATCCGGAGGCATAGAATACTCAGTTGAGAATACATCACTAAACTCATTCACAACTGGAACACAAGATAGTTCAGGAGACTTCTTACTAGAGTCTAACACATATGCCAAGTATCCCTCACACCCTTTTGATAACAACTTTCTAGCCTTTAGTGCAGATATAACATGAATGCCAAATAAAGACTTATCAGCATCAAATATAAACACAGGCACATCAGGCATAGAAAAGGTGACTCGCTTTCTGTGACAGTCCACCAAGGCATGACAATAACTCAACCAGTCCATGCCTAAAATAACATCAAAATCTTGGATTGGTAACTCTACCAAGTCCACTGGCAATACATGCCCACAAATAATCACCTCACAATCATGATAGATCAAAGAGGATTAGAGGCAACCTACAGGAGTAGAGACCTCAAGCACATAAGGCAACAACTTAGGCAACTTATGCAATGTGAATGCAAAATGAGATGCCACATAAGAATGAGACGATCCAGGGTCGATAAGAATACGAGCCCTGACCCCTAAGACATTGAAAATACCTCTAATGACCGCGGTGGGATCTACCGCGCCTCGACCCAAGGCAAACTTTCTACCTTGTACTCTCTCTTTAGGCTTCCCCTCAACATCCCTCTTAGCACCAACTCTGGCCTGGTCACCTTGCTGTCTACCACCCGCAGCTTGACCCTTTTTGAATTTAGGACAATCCTTTTTAAAGTGCCCCATCTCTCCACAATTCAGGCATTTACCCTGTTTCCTCCAACAGTTGTCTTCAGAATGTCCTATCCTCTTGCAAAAGTTACAAATAGTCCCAAATTGGCTAGATACAGGACGAGTTGAAACTGTGACTGTTCCTCCCTTAGCCACTCCAGAAGTTGAAGATTTAGGCTGACCCTTGCTCTGGCCTGAACTCTGGCCTGGAAACTTAGTCTTGATTCCACTACCTTAAGGTTTACCCTGATGTTCTTCGATGTCATTTTCAATTCTGTATGCCATATTTATTGCTGCCTGGTAGTTGGGAAAATCATGTGTCAACAGTTGTTTTCTGAACTCCAACCTCAGCCCCTTAACAAACCTGTAGACTCTCCTGCCTTCATCCGGTACTAGATGTGGACAATACCTCGCCAGCTCTGTAAATTTTGCCGAATACTGGGCCACTGTCATTGCCCCCTGTTCGAGCTTCAGAAATTCAACCTCTTTCTTGTCTTTGGTGATCACTGGAATAAAATGCTCTTTGAATCTCCCTGTGAAGTTGTCCCAAGTTTGGGGCGTGTGGTCCCGCTCCCAGCTCTCTTTAAGTATTTGCCACCAGTGCTCTACAGGACCTTCCAGTTTGAACACTGGACATCTGACTTTTTCTTCATCTGTACTCTCCATTGCCACAAAAATCTTATTCATAGCTTCCAACCATCTCTCAGCTATCACTGGATCTGGATCCCCGTTGAAGCTTGGTGGAGCCATTTTGATAAACTTTTCTAACCCATGTGCTGGCCTTGCCTCAGGTTGCTGTTGTGCCTGACCCTGAGCTGCCATATTTGAAGGAAAACCCGAAACATAGCCATCATTTCAGCATTCTGGTTTCCCCCCAGCTCCCATGTCACCAATATTCCCCTGATCCCTCTACTGGTCATCACCAGTTCCAGCCATTACGATAATCCCTGCATTAAACACTCGGCGTCAGATATCACACACTCCCCCTTAGACTAGACATCTACCCTTGACTTCTAGCCAAAGCTCTGATACCAACTGTGGGCGCCTCCTAACTTCCGAAACCTATAAACTCGTGTCCCAGGCTGGAGGGTCCCAAATTACCTTCTTTAAAAAACTTTTCTTTATATTACTTGAAAAGTATAACAACCCTTTTTCAAATCAATTTCAAAATAACCCCTCTACTCGGAGGTGATATATAAACCTGTTTAACCAGTTATAACCTGTATAAGTTACAAGTACCACAACTGAAAATGCTTACACAAGCCAAATTTAAAACAAACCAATCCCAAGTTTAATTACAACACAACACAACTGAAACATGTTTATAAAAAGTTTATATACAAAACCTTTCCCAAAAGAATAACAACCACGACAATCCCAACTCCCCAAACCAACACATATCCTGACAACCCAAAAGATGTCCAAACTCCTTTCCGGCCTCACCGGTCCGGTCCTCCTGTCTCAACGGGATCTAAAACAATAAAGGGAGAAGGGTGAGAATAAATCTCAGCAAGCTATTATGTATGCAACAATATGCAACACATAAACAGGTTGCTCAACATCACATATGCAACACATAACAAGTTGCTCATATTCACATTGGTAAAGCGATAAACACATTCCATTACCTTCTCTTTACCTTTCCCATCTGAATCATACGTAGTACAATGGTGGGAGTAATACTCCACTCATTTATGAACTGCTGGTGCATATTCACATCTTATACGATCCCTTTCAGAGACCCATATAAGATATTAGCTATCTTAGGAACTGACTGCACATATCCATAGAAGCTGTGCCCCCAATCCGTGGCCACAGCAGGGGCAGAGGTCACAGGTATAAGGAAATCTAAGCACCTTATGAAATATTTTCTCATAAGTGATAGTATTCCATATACCCCTAAGGATTAGCTGATATAACCACATTCAAGCACATAATAGATACTTGAAAATATATCCACCCCATGGGATATCAATACATAACATGGTACTTATTCCTCATGTTAAACAAATCACAATAGTGCAACATATATTTAAACACTATTGAATAATAACAATCCAATGACATGGTATTAATACTCATGCTCAACCAAATGAAAGAGTGCAACACGTATTTAACACTATGTGCACAACCAATCATGAATATGTAATCACATATGGGCACAATCCAAATCAAGTAAGCCCTACATATTCATTACACACTATATAATCCAGTAACAGGGTATTAGTACTCCTGCCCAAATCAATGAAGTAGTGCAATATATATTTCACGCACTATATGAACCAATAATCATATACAAGTCTCCACGTAGGGGTACAATATAATCTAAGTAGCCCTACGCATTCATGACATAACGTTAAACACCTTCTATAAAGGTTCCATATTCAAATACCAAGTTTTTATCAACTTTGGTTAACCATTTACATTGCCTTCCAACCATTTTCAGGACAATATTTAAAGCTCTTCCCAATATCAATTTGGACCATTTAAAGTTCCATTGTATAGTACTAAAGTTGTACTAGAATCATAGTTGAAAAGTGCTCAATTATCTACTGGTTAGACTAGGCTTTCAAAGCTTGGAAAATGGTTCAGAGGCTGCAGGGCAGAGCACGACTCGTGCCCTATTACACCCCACTCAGATACATTCGTCCCCAATAGGTCACGACTCATCCCATCCTGGAAACTAGTGTCGCACGACTTGGCTTGACATGGTCACGACTCGTGCTACAGGGCACGAGTCGTGCCCAACCCCAGATTTCACTGTTACTTGCTGCATACCATCAGCAAAGCAAGAACAACCATTTTGTTCCCTTTCCCAGAAACTACACCGTAACCCACATCAGTAAACATGAGTTCTACACCTTTAAATATACTCCCTCCATGCCATACAACATATATAAATAATAACTATATCATTTTCAAACCCATTTCTCAGGCCATGACTTGAAAGTGTTCATGTTCCACCCACATCATTTTCTTTCCAATCTATATCTCCAAGTAAAATGATCCAACATTACCAAAGATCATATGAACAATTATTTGAACAAAATCATAATAACTTACCAATATAGGCCGAAATAAAAGGAAGATTTAATCGGCTACACTTGCTCTAATCGACTCCATGATCACAAATATGAAGTCGGAATTGAAAACGGATCAACGGTTGATTTTCTAGGATTTTCTGAAGGTAACCCTAGGTTATGGGATGATACGTAGTACTGAGAGAGAGAAAGAAAAGAATGAGTGATTAATTGCTTATGGGAGAATCCTTAAAGAGATCTATATAAACCAATTTCCAACTAAGCTCCTCCAAGTTCTAACTTCTATAATTAAACACCTTGAAGTTATATTTACACATAAGCCCCTCAACTTTTTATACCTTCTCCCTTAATAATTCAAATATTATAACATCACTACATTAATTCCCAATTATTCTAATTAGACATTATATAATTAAAATTAATTTAATAACATCTAAAATCACGTAATTTATCAACTTATGAAAATAACACATAACCAAATCCCGTTTACCAATCCCAATACCAAAATGAACACATAATCATTCCAAATGCCAAAATGCATGAGATGAGATGCAATGCACCCCAACCCCACGTGCTACAAGTGTGACCAAAATGATGCCTAGGCTTAGGGTCGTGACAGATTGTCTGCATCAACTCAGGACTAAGATCTGAGAAATTGATCTATGAGCTCTCTGCTAGGGAACCTAAAACAAAATCTGATCTATACAATGTAGCCTACGCGATAGCAATGTCGGAATGAAGAGCAAGAAGAGATCTGAAAAATTGGAAACGGATGCGACTGGCACCAACCAGGCTTCCAATGGAAGAAACTACAAGGGAAATAATAGGACTCGGGCTACAGAAAAAGCCGAGGTATTTACCCCACTTACTAAACCTATCACGAAGATCATGCAATTTGTAAACCTACCAGATCCCTTACCGCTAAGTGATAGGACAAAACACGTCCGGGAAAATTCTAAATATTGTGTCTTCCACAAAGACCACAGACACGACACGGAGAATTGCATCTCTCTTAAAAGAATGATCCAAAGGTGGGTTGGTAAAGGTAAACTTGACCGCTATGTTATGCGAAAAGATAACAAGCGAGAAAGAGACGATGATGACAGAGAAGAAAGGGAGGACAGACCTCTTAGAGCGAAACTACACGTTATAAGGGAGGAGACAGTCTCCAACAAAAAACTAAAAGACCAAATACATGATCTCAGTAAAGTTTACAATATCCCCGCCTGGGTGCACAAAGAAGACGAAGTTATCAGCTTCTCCCCAAATGAGCTAGTAGGGAATCGAGCAGTACACGAACAACCCTTGGTGATTAAGGGGAGAATTGATAATTTTGAATCAGAAAGACTCCTCGTTGACTCGTGGGCCTCCAGGAACATTCCATATTACTCTACCTTCCAGAAGATGAATCTGAGGGATAGCATGCTTGAGCCTACGCTGGTAGACTGGAAGGCTTCACCAATCAAAAGGTCAATGCTATGGGAACCGTTGACTTATTACTTGAAGTTGGTGAACACCTCTTCCGAGTTGAGGCCACAATAACATTCGTAGTCATGGACTTAGCAAGTGACTACCATGCCATCCTAGGCATTACAAGTCAAGGCAAACTTGAGATAGTCGCCTCCCTCCCCCACCAGCGGGTTAAGTTTCTGCAGGAATTGGATGTGTAAGGGCGAACCCCAAGGACTTCTTGGAACATGTGATGAAGACAAAAAAATGACTAGAAAAACGGAGGTTGACACACCGAAAGAAAACCTGAAAATTTCTAAGTCTGTAAAGACTACCAGCACAAGTTCTAGGCTTCACCTGATTTTCGAATCCGAGGACGAGGAGCATATGATGCTGGACATTCACGAACCTAACAGTGATGATACAGTTCTGTCCATCCCAGATGTAGCCCCTCAACTCGTCATCGGCCAGAACTCGGGAGCCAACCAGGACATAAGATGCAGAGAGCTGGACGTATACGAACTAGTTGAAATGGAGGACATAGATATAAATGATGACGATGGAAGAAGACTTAGTGAAATAATAATTGAAACTTTACAATTCTGGGATGGACCAGAAATGGAGCCCGTGAATCAATTGGAGGAAATAATACTCAACCCCAACTATCCAGAACAAAGTATAAAATTTGGGGGGGGGGAAACTCTCCCCGAAAGAAAGGGAGGAGATCATTGCCTTACTTAAAAACAACCAAGACATCTTTGCCTATAAGGTTTAAGATATGAGAGGAATAAATGAAGAGGTGGCCGTCCACAGGTTGGAGGTCAACCCGTCTGCTAAGCATATCAAGCAGACAAGAAGAATTTTTGCTAATGACAAGGAAGATGCAATCAAGGAGGGGGTACAAAAGTTGCTAATTGCTAGAATTATCAGAGAAAAAACTTATCCCATCTGGTTGGCCAATGTCGTGATGGTCAAAAAGCAAAATGGGAAGTGTCATATGTGCGTAGATTTCACAGATCTCAACAAAGCCTGCCCAAAAGACAGCTATCCCCTCCCCAGAATTAACAAGCTGGTAGACTCCATTGCCGAACATAGCACTCTCAGCTTCCTGGATGCCTACTCTGTTTACCATCAGATAAAAATGGCTGAGGAAGGCATTTAAAAGATAGCATTCCAGGCAGCCGGAGGAATCTATTGCTAAACCATGATGCCCTTCGGGCTTAAAAACGCTGGTGCAACCTACCAACACATGGTAATTAAAGTGTTTCGGGAGGAGAAAGGCCAAAACATGGAAGCATACATTGATGACATGGTCATTAAGACTAGGACAGGCAGTCATGCCCCGAACCTAGAAGAAACTTTTGGCAACTTAAGGGCGAATAACATGAAGTTGAACCCGAGTAAGTATGTGTTCGAGGTAAATGCCGGAAAGTTCCTAGGCTTCATGGTGTCACAAAGAGGAATCGAGGTAAATCCAGAGAAAATCAAAGCCTTGATCGACATGAAATAGCCTACCAACATCAAAGAAGTTCAAAGGCCGAATGGGAGAATAGTAGCCCTTAGTAGGTTTATTGCAAAATCTGCGGAGAGGTCACTGCCATTCTTCAAAGTCCTTAAGGGGACCAAGAGTTTCTCCTAGACATCTGAATGCTTAGAGTCATTCAAAAAATTGAAGGAATACTTGGGCTCCCCCCACTACTAAGCAGCCCTGTCATGGGAGAAATGTTGTACGTCTTCCTAGCAGCCACTAACCACGCTATAGCTGTTGTGCTAGCCCGAAATGAGGGAAATACTCAGAAACCCATCTACTATGTTAGCAAGGCACTATCAGATGTGGAAAGAAGAAACTTCAACGCAGAAAAAATAGCTTATGCTTTGGTCATAGTTGCAAGGAAGTTATGAGCATACTTTTCCGCATACCCCATAACTGTGTATACTAATGCACCCCTAAAGAAAATATTGCACAAGTTGGACTTCTCAGGACGCCTCCTTAATTGATCAATCGAACTCACTGAGTTTGATATCAGATACCAACCTATGAAGACGCTAGTGGCACAGCCTCTGTTTGATTTCATGGTCAAAACCGCCTTTATATGCGAGCACAACCCCACCTCCCATATACGCAAAAAAAACTGTGGGGGAAGAACCGACCATCGAGCTACCACCTAACTGTTGGATCATATACACAAATGGGTCAGCTACTAAGGAAAGAAGCGGAGCTGAAGTAGTATTAGCAAGTCCCAATAGGGAGCACACAATCCAGGACATAATCAGATTCAAGTTTCCTGCTTCCAACAATCAAGCTGAGTATGAAGCTTTGATATTTGGCCTAGAATTCACATCCTTCTATGGGGCAACAAAGATCGCCACCTTCTGTGACACCCAGCTCGTAGTTAAACAGATAAAAGGGGAGTACAACACTCAACACCCTATACTTACGAAATATAAAGATCTCGTCCTAGACATAGTGAAAAAGCTTGAGTTTTTCGAGATAAGTCAGATAGGCCAGGAAGACAACCAAGTAGCAGATGTTCTATCTAAACTGGCAACTATTGAAGTAGCAGATCCAGATACTAACCTACTCATATTCGTTACCGAAGAACCTGCTTACAAAAGACTACGAGTAGTGCTACTGGACGGGAGGAGAAGTGCTGGATATATGAATACATGGACTTCATTGAAAAAGACCAATTACCTGAAGATGAAGCACATGCTAGGACAATCAAGAAGAAATCTGTAAGGTTCACAGTGTGGAATAGAATCCTTTACAGAAGGTTATTCATAAAACCCCTGCTGAGATGGATCCACCCCAAAGAAACGGAGAATCTCCTGGCTGAAGTACATGATGGCATAATGGCGGTCACCCAGGGGACATAACCTTAGCAGAAAAAATTATCACGCTAGGTTATTACTGGCTAAACCTAAGAGATGACGCAAAGCCTACGCCAGAATGTGTGACAAATTCCAGAGATACGTAGACATCCCCAGAATTCCATCAGTCGAGCAGACTCCCATAATTCCTACTTGGTCGTTCGACATATGGGGAATCTACATCATCGGACCCTCCCCCCCCTCGCCCGAGGTAATTGCAAATATGTGATCATGGCTATCAACTACTTCTCCGAATGGATATAAGCAAATGCCTTAGCTAAAATTACAGAGGAGAATGCAATCAAGTTTGTCCATGACTTCATCTGGTGTCATTTCGGGGTCCCACATACTATCATCTCATATCATGGTCTCCAGTTCTCCATGGCTTTAACAGCAGTACTAAACAGACTAGGAGTTAGACACATAAAGTATTATGTGAGTAAACTCCAGTGCAACGGACAATCGAAAGCTGCTAACAATCTGGTGCTAACAGCCCTTACCAAAAATCTAAAAGGAAACCACCTCGGGGCCAACTGGGGAGACCCCATTTGAACTTACCTTTGGGTCTGAGGCCATGCCACCAGCAGAGATGGCCATCCCTACAACAAGAAACTCCAACTATGATGACCAGGTCAACAAAGTTAACAGACTTCTAGACCTATACTTAGTGGATGAAAGAAAACTAGCTGCTCAAATGAGAATGGTAAATTACAAACAAAGGAATAAAGCCTACCACGACAAAAGGGTCAACAAAAGAGTATTCCAAGTCAGGGATCGGGTACTTAGAAAGATTGAAGGTACAGGTAGAAAAGCCGAGCAAACAAACTCTCCCCAAACTGGAATGTCCATACATCATCACTTAAATTATTAGAGAAGGGACCTACAGAATGAAGATCCCAGATGGGCAGGAACTGAAGCATCTGTGGCACTCCGATCATCTACGGAAATACTAATACTGGTTTACAAGTCTATTTTTGTTAAGTAGATTTGATTTGAATTGTTTGTCTTTTCCTTATTTAAGAGTAGAATAGGATTGCAGTTCGATGTAATCAATTTAAGTCAATAAATTCAGCATACATCAAAAGACTATGACTAGCTAGACAAAATACAAAAGACGAGCAGTACTGCTCACACCTTAGGCAAAATGCCTAATGGTAAAACACGAGCAGCCTACTACTCGCTCTATAGGCAAATGCCTAAGGGTAAAAGTCGAGCAACCTACTGCTCCCACCCTGGATGAAACATCTAATTTATAAAGACGAGGAGTAACCCATGCATGATTATTAAGTCAATAAGCCAGGCACTCTAGTCCAACTAAAAAGGGTAAAAATACCTAAGTTATATGTCGAACAACCTCCTCGGCATAAATGGGTCAAAACCTAAAGCACATATGCCGAGCAAGACGTTACAGACAAATGGTAAAATGCATATGTCGGGCACTCTCCTCGGCATAAAGGAATTAAAGGCCTAAGTATCATACAACGAGCATTCAACATACAAACATACAAGCAGCACAAGACAGTTCAAATATGAGCAATAAAGAAAAAGACAAGTGTTGAAGCAAAAAACATTGTATTAACAAAAATCGGGCAATGCCTCCCAAAACAGGGCCGAGGCATGCCAGCCAAAATATACTGCCTCCTTTAAAATGGGCTAAGGCATTTTCAGAGGTGGAACTTGTTCAAAAACCTTACATCAAACAAAAAATATACATTGAGATTGTTCAAGTTCCTACATCAACAAAAGCAAAAAACCGAAAGCAAGTCTTCAAGCCAGGTCATCTCCGCTGAAAAGATCGCCCTGCTCGGCCGCGGCATCTGGGATGAGACTTGATCAGTTTGGCCTTCCCCGATATCTTCTTTCTCGTCTTTTGAGCCCTCTACCTCCTCCTTGATCTTCTCCATAAGAGTATGAATATTTTGAGGGTCAATTGGAGGGGGAACCCAAGCTGGTCGTCCTGCGTGGGCGTCCCTAGAGGCAATAACCTTCAAGGCATTTTTTGAGTAAGGCACAAGGGAGTGCCCAGCCCTGGCAGCATCATCGTATGAGTCATGGCAGATAAGTCGAGCAAGCATGCCCAGGTCGGCATTGAGAGACGGATCTACCATGGCCTCCTTGTAAAGTGTAAGTACCCATCAAAGTACATGGTAGCCGTCTTCTCTGCCACAGCCTATTTAAAAGCTAGGATGGCCTTATAACAGGCTATGGAATATGCCTCCCTAGAAGGGATGCTTGTCTCAAACTCTTTAAGTCGGGCAAATGTCTCCTCGACTAATTTTTGGGCCTCAACCCTTTGCCCTTCCAGCTCTTCCTCCCTTAGCTGAACAGCCTCGTCAGCCTTGGCAAGCGCCTCCTTGGCCGTCTTTTCCTCCTCATCGGCCTGGGCCTTGGCTTCCTCGTAGGCATCCATGTCACCCCCTCAAAATTTTCAAAGCTCCACGGACTTCTTCAGGTCGGCCTTATCTCAGCTTGTTGTTCTAGTTTCTGTTCAAGGACTTCGGTCGCCTTAAATTTGGCCATGACCGTGGCAAGCTACATAAAAAAAGAAGGAAAAAAGTTAGTTAAAAATTTACAAGTATAAAAAATGAGAAAATAAATGGAAAATGTCGAGCAAGCATACCTCACTCGGAATGAGACCTTTCCTGTTGGCAAGGTGCTCCATGGTAGGTTTTGTCTCAAGGAATTGATCAAAGAGCTCGTCATCAAGAGACATATGGATAACAGCTCGGCCAACCCTCAGTTGTGGACCCTTGCGGGCAAGGACGTCCAGGCCCGTGAGAAAGGGGATCTAACGGGCCTCATTCACGAACTGCTCGGCCTCACCATATGTTTTAATATATCGAGCAGTAAGTTTAGAGGAGGAGTGTGGGGCCCTCCCAGACCCGGGACCTATAAACTCGTGCCCCGAGCTGGAGTGTCCCAAATCACCTCCTTAAAAAACTACTTTTCTTTTATTTAAATTTGAAAGTAAAACAACGTTTAACAAACCAACATGAACATCCCCACCTGGAGGTGATATATAAACCATCTTAGAAAAGACATAACCTGTTTTAGTTACAACCAACTATAATTGTAAAGGCTTACAAAAGCCAACTTGGAAATAACAAATCTCATTTTTAATTACAACATAACATCACTGAAAATGTTTTATGATAGTCTCCCCAAAAGAATACAACCACAAATAATCCAAACTCCCAAACCAGATACATACCCTGACAACCCAAAAGACGATCCAAACTCCTTCCCGACCTCACCGGTCTGGTCCACATGTCTCAGCGGGATCTAAAACAGTAATGGAAGAAGGGGTGAGAATAAATCTCAGCAAGTTATTATGGATGCAACAATATGCCATATAAAATGCAACACATAACTAGGTTGCTCATAATCACATTTTTAAAGCGGTAAACACATTACGTTACATCATTTTAACTTTCCCGTCTAAATAATAAGTCATACAATGTCGGGAGTAAAAACTCCACTCATTTGCGAACTGCTTAGGCATATTCACGTCTTATAAGACTCCTAATGCGGAGAAACATATAAGAACCGCAGCTATCTGTAAGGCTTTTGGCTCAATACAGAAGCATTCAATCCCAGTCTGTGGCCACAGAAGGGGAAAGCCACATGTATAATGTAATTCAATCACTTATAGAACAAATCCATAATTGATTGTATCCCTTTATACCCCTACATATCAGCTGATATAACCACATTCAAGCACATAATAGATACTTGAAAATAAATCCACACCTTGGGATATCAAAACATAACATGGTACTATTACTCATTTTAAACCATCACAATAGTGCAACATATATTTCATACACTATTGACTAATAACAATCCAATAACATGGTATTAATACTCATGTTCAAACCAACATAATAGTGTAACATTTATTTCATACACTATTTAAACAAATAACCATGAATATGTAATCAAATATGGGCACAATGTATATCAAGTAAGCCCTACATATTCATTACACCCCATTGAATACCTTCTATAAAGGTTCACGATTAACATACCAAGTTTTGATAACTTTGGCTAAGTTTTTACAATGCCTTCCAACCATTTTCAAGGCCATATTTAAAGTCCTTCCCGATATCATTTTGGACCATTTAAGACTTCATGGTAAAGCCCTAATGTTGTACTAGAATTATAGTCAAAGAGGAGTTATAATTATATTAGGTAGACTAGGGTTTACATGCTTGGAAAATGATACCCTGGAAACTGCACTGGGCACGACTCGTGCCCAACCCCAGCACGAGTGCACCAAGTATCACGACTAGGTATTGCGACTGAAAACAGAGGGGAACGACTCGTGCTCCAGGGCACGAGTTGTGCCCTTCCCCAGAATTTCTTGTTGAAGCTGAAACCATCAGTAGCCAAGAAAGAAAACACCATTTTTATTCATACTCAGCTATACCAACCAAACCAACTTTAGTATATATGCTCCAAACTCATTTACATACCTACTAACCCCATGTAATATGCTCCCACAAGCCATGTAACATATATATATATATATATATATATATATATATATATATATATATATATATATATATATATATATATATATATATATATATATATATATATATATATATATATATATATATATATATATATATATATATATATATATATATATATATATATATATATATATATCAACTTTAACCTTCCAACCAAGACCTTGCCCTACTCTGTCCAAAATCCATTTCTTTTCATTTTCAAAAGCCAAACAAAATGACCCAAAATTACCAAAATTCATTTATATCACATATTATCATCATTTAACATGGCATGAACAATTATTGAAAGAAATCATAATAACTTACCAAAATATTTCAAAAATAATAAAAACTTTGATCGACTAGAATTGTTCCACTCGACTCCTTGATCGTTTATTTGAAGTTAGAACGAAGAACGGATCAGCGGATGATTTTTAAGGATATTAGGAAGGTAACCCTAGGTTGATATATATTTCTGGGACGTAAGGAAAGAGAAAGAACTGAGGGAGAAGAGGAATGAATCTTCTAGGGTATTTTAAGGATTTATATAACAATTTTACACTTTAGCTCCTCCAAGTTCCGACTCCTTACAACCAACCACCTTAATTTTACATTTACACCTAAGCTCCTCAACACTTTTTATAACCTTTTAGTTAAAATTTCAAATATTATAACTTTATTACAATAATTCCTATTTATTCCATTTAGACATTATATAATTAAAATTACTTTATTAACATCCTAAATAACATAATTCATCAAAGATTTCAGAATAAACACCTAGCCATTCCAATTATCCTATAATGCCTAACATGAGATGCAATGCACCCCACCCCCACATGCTTAACACGTGACCAAAATATTGCCTAAGTTTAGGGTCGTGAGACTCACTACCCCTTAAAGAAAATTCTTCCCGAATTTGAAATTCACTTAACTAAATGATCAAATAAACCGGGATACTTCTTTCTCATTTCAGATTCTAATTCCCAAGTAGCTTCCTCAATAGTATGATTTCTCCACAAAATTTTTACCACGGGAATACTCTTGGTACGCAACTCCCAGACTTGCCACTCCAGAACTCTCAATGGTTCCTCCACGTAAGCCATATCCATCTGAACATCCTCGGGAGGAGAACTCAAGACATGCAAATCATAGCAATAGTTTCGCAACATGGAAACATGGAATACGTCATGGAGAGAAGAAAGAGATGGAGGTAGAGCAAATATATATGCTAACTCACCCACCTTCTCTAACACCTCAAATGGCCCAATAAACCGTGGTGCCAACTTCCCCTTGTTACCAAACCTTTTGATCCCCGTTCTTGGTGAAATCTTCAAAAATATCAAATCACCAACCTGAAATGATAACTCCCTTCTTCTGTTGTCGGCGTAGCTCTTCTGTCGACTTTGGGCTGTCTTCAATCTGTCCCGAATCACTTTAATCTTTTCAGTTGAATCTCTAACCAAATCTGGACCCCCAAAGTCTCGCTTCACCAACCTCGTTCCAACACATTGGAGACTTACATTTCCTCCCATACAGTGCCTCATATGGTGCCATCTCAATACTGGACTGGTAGCTGTTATTATAGGCAAATTCCACCATTGGCAAATGATCTTCCCAAGATGAGTGAAAATCCATCACACATGCCCGTAACATGTCCTCAAGAATCTGAATGGTTCTCTCAGTCTGACCATTGGTCTGAGGATGAAAAGCCATGCTAAAACTCAACTTGGAACCTAGAGCTCCATGCAAAGACCTCCAAAACCGCGAGGTGAATCTCGTATCTCGGTCTGAAACAATGTTGACAGGCACTCCATGAAGTCTCACAATCTCCCAGATATACAACTGAGCCAATCTCTCCAATGAATACTTGGTTGAAACTGGTAGAAAGTGAGCCGACTTGCTCAATCTGTCCACAATCACCCATATAGCATCCATCTTCTTCGAAGTAGGAGGTAATCCAGTCACAAAATCCATCGAGATGCATTCCCATTTCCATTCCGGAATATCCAATGGTTGAAGTAACTCCGCAGGTCTTTGATGTTCAGCTTTGATCTGCTGACAAGTCAAGCACTTTGAGACAAACTCAGCAATTTCCTTCTTCATGCCATTCCACCAGTACCCTCTCTTCAAGTCCTGATACGTCTTCGTGCTTCCAGGATGAATAGCAAAGACAATGGCAGCCAACTCCATACAGTGAGTAGGATAGTTCTGCTCCGCTGGTGATAACTTCCTCGAAGCATAAGCAATCACTTTCCCATTTTGCATAAGAACACAACCCAATCCTTCTTTCGAAGCATCACTAAAAATAACAAAATTCTAGCATCCATCTGGAAGGGTAAGAATCGGAGTTGAAGTTAATCTCTTTTTCAACTCTGAAAAGCTAGCTTCGCACTTAGTATCCCATATAAATAGTATATCCTTCCGAGTCAATCTGGTCAACGGAGTTGCAATTCTCGAAAATCCCTCTATAAATCTTCGATAATACCCCGCTAACCCAAGGAAACTACGAACCTCAGTGACTGTAGAAGGCTGTTTCCAATTGACTACGGCCTCAATCTTCATAGGATCCACAACAATACCCGTACTTGATATCACATGACCCGTGAAAGAAATCTGTTCAAGCCAAAACTCACATTTGTTGAACTTTGCAAATAACTGTTTCTCACGAAGCACAGATAAAACAATTCTCAAGTGCTTCTCATGGTCTTCCCGAGATTTTGAATATACCAGAATATCATCAATATACAACAACAAAACTGTCAAGATAAGGCTTGAAAATTCTGTTCATCATGTCCATAAATACTGCCGGTGCATTAGTCAACCCGAAAGGCATAACAACAAATTCATAATGTCCATACCTCATTCTGAAGGCTATTTTAGAAATGTCATCCGGTCTAATTTTTAACTGATGGTATCCGCTACGCAAGTCAAGCTTGGAGTAGATAACGGAACCTTGAAGTTGATCAAATAAGTCATCAATATGAGGAAGAGGATATTTATTTTTAATAGTAGCTTGATTCAATAGTCTATAATCAATGCATAATCTCAGTGTACCATCCTTCTTCCTTACAAACAAATCCGGTGCTCCCCAGGGTGAAACACATCGACGAATGAAACCCCTGTCTAACAACTCCTGCAACTGAATTTTCAATTCTTTTAACTCAGATGGAGCCATTCTATAAGGAGCTTTAGATATGGGTGAAGTACCTGGTAATAAGTCAATACAGAACTCCACCTCTCTATCCGGAGGCATAGAATACTCAGTTGAGAATACATCACTAAACTCATTCACAACTGGGACATGAGATAGCTCAGGAGACTTCTTACTAGAGTCTAACACATACGCCAAGTACCCCTCACACTCTTTTGATAACAATTTTCTAGCCTTTAATGAAGATTTAACATGAATGCCAAATAAAGACTTATCCGCATCAAATATAAACACAGGCACATCAGGCATAGAAAAAGAGACTCGCTTCTTGCAACAGTCTACTAAGGCATGACAATTACTCAGCCAATCCATGCCTAGAATGACATCAAAATCTCGGATTGGTAACTCTACCAAATCCACTATCAATACATGCCCACATATGACCACCTCACAACCATGATTAATCAAAGAGGATTCGAGGCACTCTCCCACAGGAGTAGAGACCTCTAGCACATAAGGCAACAACTTAGGCAATTTGTGCAAAGTGAATGCAAAATGAGATGCCACATAAGAATGGAATGACCCAGGGTCTATAAGAATACGAGCCCTGACTCCTTAGACATGTACTATACCTCTAATGACCGTGGTGGGATCTACCTCGCCTCGACCCAAGGCAAACACTCTACCTTACACTCTCTCCTTAGGCTTCCCCTCATTATCCCTCTTCACGCCACCCCTTGGCTAGCCACCCGCTGCCCGCTACCCGCAACTGGACCCCATTGCAATTTAGGACAATCCTTCCTATAGTGCCCCATTTCTCCACATTCTATACATTTACCTTGCTTTCTCCAACATTTGTCTTCAGAATGTCCCACCTTCTTACAAAAGTTGCAAACAGTCCCAAATTGGCTTGAAACTGGACGGGTATAGTTCCACCTCAAACCACTCCTGGAGTTGAAGGCTTCGGCTGACCCCTGTTCTGTCCTGAACCTTGGCCTGGAAACATGGGCTTTCTTCCACTACTTCCTTCAGGTTTACCTCGGTGTTCTTCAATATCATTTTCAATTCTATACGCCATGTTTACTACTGCTTGATAACTGGGGAAATCATGTGTCAACAGCTGTTTTCGGAACTCCAATCTCAGCCCCTTCACAAACCTGTTGACTCTCCTCTCCTCCTCTGGTACTAAATGAGAGCATTACCTTGCCAGCTCTGTGAACTTCGCCGAATACTGGGCCACTGTCATCGACCCCTGCTCGAGCCTCAGAAACTCAACCTCTTTCTTGTATCGGGTAATCAAAGGAATGAAATGTTCTTTGAATCTCCTGGTGAAATTGTCCCAAGTTTGGGGCGTGTGGTCCCGCTCCCAACTCTCCTTAAGTATCTGCCACCAGTGTTCTGCAGGACCTTCCAGTTTGAATACAGCACATCTAACTTTCTCCTCGTCCGGACTTTCCATTGCCACAAAAATTTTGTTCATAGCTTCCAACCATCTTTCTGCCTTCACTGGATCTGGATCCCCATTGTAGCTTGGTGGAGCCATCTTGACAAACTTCTCTAACCTATGTCCTTGTCTTCCCTTAGGTTGCGGTTGAGCCTGACCCTGAGCTGCCATATTTTGTAGGAAAACCCTGAACATATTTATCATTTCTGCGTTTTGGTTTCCTCCAGCTGCCATATCACCCATATTTCCTTGATCCCTTTGCCGGTCATCACCAGTTCCCGCCATTACATGAATCCCTGCATTAAACACTCGTCGTCAGATATCACACAGTCCCCCTTAGACTAGACATCTACCCTTGACTTCTAACCCAATGCTTTGATACCAACTGTGGGGCCCTCCCAGACCCGGGACCTATAAACTCGTACCCCGAGCTGGAGCATCCCAAATCACCTCCTTAAAAAACTACTTTTCTTTTATTTAAACTTGAAAGTAAAACAACGTTTAACAAACCAACATGAACATCCCCACCTGGAGGTGATATATAAACCATCTTAGAAAAGACATAACTTGTTTTAGTTACAACCAACTATAATTGTAAAGGCTTACAAAAGCCAACTTGGAAAGATAACAAATCTCATTTTTAATTACAACATAACATCACTGAAAATGTTTTATGATTGTCTCCCCAAAAGAATGCAACCACAACTAATCCCAACTCCCAAATTAGATACACACCCTGACAACCCGAAAGACGATCCAAACTCCTTCCCGGCCTCTCCGGTCTGGTCCACCTGTCTCAGCGGGATTTAAAACAGTAAAGGGAGAAGGGGTGAGAATAAATCTCAGCAAGTTATTTTGGATGAAACAATATGCCATATAAAATGCAACACATAACCAGGTTGCTCATAATCACCTTGGTAAAGCGGTAAACACATTACTTTACCTCATTTTACCTTTCCCGTCTGAATAATAAGTCGTACAACGTCGGGAGTAAAAACTCCACTCATTTGTGAACTGCTTAGGCATATTCACGTCTTATAAGACTCCTAATGCGGAGAAACATATAAGAACCGCAGCTATCTATAAGGCTTTTGGCTCAATACAGAAGCATTCAATCCCAGTCTGTGGCCACAGAAGGGGAAAGCCACAGGTATAATGTAATTCAATCACTTATAGAACAAATCCATAATTGATTGTATCCCATTATACCCCTACATATCGGCTGATATAACCACATTCAAGCACATAATAGATACTTGAAAATAAATCCACACCTTGGGATATCAAAACATAACATGGTACTATTACTCATGTTAAACCATTACAATAGTGCAACATATATTTCATACACTATTGACTAATAACAATCCAATAACATGGTATTAATACTCATGCTCAAACCAACATAATAGTGTAACATTTATTTCATACATTATTTAAACAAATAACCATGAATATGTAATTAAATAAGGGCACAATGTATATCAAGTAAGCCCTATATATTCATTACACCCCATTGAATACCTTCTATATATAAAGGTTCATGATTAATATACCAAGTTTTGATAACTTTGGCTAAGTTTTTACAATGCCTTCCAACCATTTTCAAGGCCATATTTAAAGTCCTTCCTGATATCATTTTGGACCATTTAAGACTTCATGGTAAAGCCCTAATGTTGTACTAGAATTATAGTCAAAGAGGAGTTATAATTATATTAGGTAGACTAGGGTTTACATGCTTGGAAAATGATACCTTGGAAACTGCACTGGGCACGACTCGTGCCCAACCCCAACACGAGTGCACCAAGTATCACGACTAGGTATTATGACTGAAAACAGAGGGGAACGACTCGTGCTCCAGGGCACGAGTTGTGCCCTTCCCCAGAAATTCCTGTTGAAACTGAAACCATCAGCAGCCATGGAAGAAAACACCATTTTCATTCATACTCAGCTATACCAACCAAACCAACTTTAGTATATATGCTCCAAACTCATTTACATACCTACTAACCCCATGTAATATGCTCCCACAAGCCATGTAACAAATATATATATATATATATATATATATATATATATATATATATATATCAACTTTAACCTTCCAACCAAGACCCCCTACTCAGTCCAAAATCCATTTCTTTTCATTTCCAAAAGCCAAACAAAATGACCCAAAATTACCAAAACTCATTTATATCACATATTATCATCATTTAACATGGCATGAACAATTATTCAAAGAAATCATAATAATTTACCAAAATATTCCAAAAATAATAAAAACTTTGATCAGCTAGAATTGTTCCACTCGACTCCCTAATCGTTTATTTGAAGTCAGAACGAAGAACGGATCAACAGATGATTTTTAAGGATTTTAGGAAGGTAACCCTATGTTTATAGATGTTTCTGGGACGTAAGGAAGAGAAAGAACTGAAGGAGAAGAAGAATGAATCTTCTGGGGTATTTTAAGGATTTATATAACAATTTTACACTTTAGCTCCTCCAAGTTTCGACTCCTTACAACCAACCACCTTAATTTTACATTTACACCTAAGCTCCTCAACACTTTTTATAATCTTTTAGTTAAAATTTCAAATATTATAACTTTATTACAATAATTCCAATTTATTTCATTTAGACATAATATAATTAAAATTACTTTATTAACATCCTAAATCACATAATTCATCAAAAAAATCAGAATAAACACCTAGCCATTCCAATTATCCTATAATGCCTAACACGAGATGCAATGCACCCCACCCCCACGTGCTTAACACGGGACCAAAATAGTGCCTATGTTTAGGGTCGTGACAAGGAGGGTTACTTAGCTATTCTTATGGAGCGCTCCTCCTCCACTGCCTCTACCCTTGGCCTTTTGTGGGCTGGGGTCCTAGCCCTGCACCCACCTCCTCGGCCTCAAGCAGACCGGCCTGCATCAATGCTTCCTCAGCCTATGGGGTAACCCCTTAGGATCCCATCTCTTCCTCAACATGGGCCTCTTGCCCGTCATGTTCTTCCTCGGCGGACGCTCCATTACCTCCCACCGGTTTTAGGGGCAAGGCCCCAACCTCCTTTGTGGAAAGGATGGCTTGACGGGAAGTGGCATCCTCCCGTCTTTTATTTTCTGCCGATGACCTTGATGTCCTCCTCTTTATCTTCATCAAAGCCTGGGGATCCAGAATCTCTTCTTCCATCTTTCTTATTTGCACCTCGGTCAAATCTGCAAAGACGAGGAATATAAGTCAGCAAAATGATGAGGAACAAAATAACAATTACACAAATATAAAATCCAGGAAGGAAGAAAATTACATTCGGCCACATAGTTCTCGGCTAAACATATGTTGTCATATAGTTTGCAGATGTCACATTCATCGTGGAATACGAGATCGGGGTGCTCCCTCCAGTTCAGATATCTATTTCCTCTAAGGACGGGGACAAGGGGCATCAGATTGTCCAAAGGCCCAGACATAATGCCGACCTGTACATAGTATATTTGATCGACCTCCAAGCTCGACCATCGCAAAGTACCCACCTGGGCAAATTGTTCCAGTCTTTCCACTAGACGGTCACTCCACTCAGGTCTCCAAACTTGCTAGGGCACACCAGGAAACTTAGAGGGAGCAGCAAACTCCCAACCTTACTTGCTCTCCACTTGTATGATGTGGTTGTTCCAGCCAGAAACCTTGCTCGACATTGGGAATATGAGCTTAGGACGGTTAGGGTCACTTCTCACCACTATGACACGAGTGTCCTCCTTATAACTCACCAATGAAAGGCAGATTGACAAAGCTCAAAACCTAGACTGCGACATAATACTATAAACATGGTCAAGAATCTCACGGCGTTAGCTCCTATCATAGCAGGGACAGCCTGCATTTCCTCCGAAAATTCACAAATAAATGGGTCAAGGGGAAGATGGATACCTAATTGGAACTGTTTATAGGAAAAAGAAATACAGTTTAGACTATATAAAAAGTCCTTCATGGCTTCCTTATTATGGACAGGGGCACCGGGACATAGGTTAAATGGTATTCGTCCCTCGACACACCAAAATTATCGTGCAACTCTTGAATCATGGGATCCCCGGCTCTGGCTGACCTAGGCCTAGGAGTACTAGATCTACCCCTTTGGACCTACCACAGCCTCGAGAACGACCACCAGATTGGGCGCCCTCGACAAAGGCATCCACGGTTCTCCCAGAGGTAGAAGGACCAGTTGAAGGACGAGTAGAACTCTAACCTTTCCTGTCATATCAGCATAACAAATAATGGGATCAGATTTTGGCCAAGGCATTGTTAAAGACGAGGACGAGGAAGTATCCCTCCCCGTCTTACTCATTGATGTCGAGGAGGGATTCTTACCCAAAAATGGACGTTCTAGGTGGTTGGACTTTAAATAGTACAAGTTGATATGGTTGAGGATTTCTGTCCAACCTTGAAATACCACGACATTTGGAGAGTCTATGCTAAATCGATCAATCCTAAGCCGACTAGGATAGGCAACGTCGGTTCTAGGCGTTTGGTAACTCATTAGAATTTCCCCAATCTCATTCAAACTCACCATCATCCATGGCCCATCAATACATTGATAATTTGAAGGTTTTGGGTGTGATAACAGTAAAGGGCATTTGGGTTGCTTCTCCACGTACTTGCCATATCGAGGAACTAAGGAAAGTTGGTAACAAAAGAAGCTTCAAGAACAGGGGTACGAACAACAATGGAGGTTCAGAAATGTCGAAGTAAAACCCAGTTGAAACCCAAGTGTTAAAATACAAGAAAGAAAGAGATTAGAGAGGATTTTTTACCTGATTTGAAGGTTGATAAAGACAAATACAAAAGATTTCAAGCACAAATCCAAGAAATCAAAGCAAGAAATGTCAAGAACTCAACAACAAATTTCAACCTTATGGGTATCTCTCAATTTGCTAAAGTGATAAAAGATTGAAAATGAAGGAGATTTGGCCTTTTATACCCGGATCCAAAGGGGTATGGGTCAATCAAATCGGGTTGAGCCGTAATTTCCCTCTCCTCATTAATAGTTTGGCTAAGTTTCCAATGCGAATGTCTCGTCAATAATGGGCTCTCCTGACAATGTGTAATAACCGTCGGATAAAATGATTAGTAACCTCGAAATTCGAAAAGCCTCTTGGTATTCGTAAAATCGAGTACGAGCAACACTTCTTCCTCGACATAGTCGAGCTAGGAAGTCGGGGGCCACTGAACGGTATGAACCGAATATGACCATAGACCATATGACGGGCAAGGCCCAATAGATTGAGCCCAATGGAAAGAATGCACAAGTCCCAAATACGACATAATGAAAGGGCTTCCCTCCCTATCCTTGTCTTATTATTCTCATCATATCTCACTATCTCGACCTAGATATAGCAGAGCAATCTAATGACCAAGGCATAGATGTTGATAAATGTCGACCATGGCACACCTATATGTCGACCACGGCATACTCAAATGTCGACTAGAGCCGACCAGGCCACCATTACGACAAGGGGATTGGGCTTCCCTACCCTTGGTCACCTCTCTTGTACGGTATATCCAAATGCCAGCCAACAACCTACGCCAAGGAACAGGCCTCCTATGCATACGTAAAGAATGATCTTCTAATCATATTACAATAAGGAATGTGAGCCATTAGGATCCGAGTAGGAATTGACTACTTATCTCACCTAACTTCCTATCAATCAAAGGCAGGAATATATATCCTACACCTATAAATACAAGACATAAATCACATAATTCGGTACACGCATCTTTGACTCTAAACTATTGTCAATTGATTGGTCTTTACAATACAAATAATTACTCTAACGTCGGAGGGCATTCGCCAGTGAAGCACCTGCTTAGTTTACGTGTTTGTTTATATTTTTCATGCTATTTAAGCATACATGATGCAACCTTACCGCCGTATTTGGACTGATTCAACGTTTTTGGCATCATCATATATAAATCATATATAAGTATATATTATCTTACAATTGTAACCTACTATATGTGTATACATGTAAATTTGGCAATGAATAAAAACATTTGTATTAAAACTAGAGTGACTTGTAGTGTAAAAGCAAGAGTGTCTGTATATATCTTTCTCTCACACACACACAGAATGAGAGAGAGAGAGACCCCCCTGGAAATTTGTTTGAGCTTTCATGGAGATGAAATGGACGGATTTGAGCCGTTGAAACTAAATTTATTTGAAGAAATTTCTCTATGGATGTCCTCAAAACGAGTCACCGATCCATCTTCTCCGTTACTCCTAATAGAACTCCGTTTCATTTGCCTTCGCTTGGACCGGATTCTTACGGACTCTTCTTTCTCATCCACAAACAAAACAAACGTTCGAATGCGTCTCATCGATCGCGAGCTTCGAATCAACGGCTCCCGGTCATCCTCAGCATAATATTTGCTAAACTCGCATATCATCCTTATCATATATATTACGAGCGCAATAAAACAAGCGATTCCACATATCAGAAACAGACCTTTGAAACTATTCAGCTCAAGTCTGTCAACTTCAAGCTTCGCGCCTTGTGAACTGCAAGCACTTCTCATCAGCCATTTGTCGTGGATTCTCTGCAGTTCCCCATTTTCCGACAGCTTCAGCATTGCAGTTGACATGTCAACCGCGAGAGGAGAATCCCGAGGAAAGGCCTGACATGAAAATGAACGTAAAATTATAAGTAAAAATGCATATTCACTGATTTTTTTTTTAAAAAATAACATATTCATTCGGGTAATGGACGAAAGAAAAGAAGATAACTTACGAATCCCCACCCGTTTTTGGTGAACTCTTGACCCACAATGCTGAAATCGCAACGGGTTGAGAGGAAGAGCTCTACGTACGGGCGTTCATCGACCACCGCTACAACCCCGCCATTGTGGGGCCCGTTTCTCAAGGCTCGAGCATAGTCTTCCGGCAAGGCGAGAGGAACAAGTCTAGACTCGTGAATACCAAGTTCTTCTATCAAGTAATTACGCGCAAATGAACCTTGTTGATAGCCAATCGGATCGTTGCTTGCTTGTAAACTACTGATTCCTTTAACATGGGAAGAAAGCTTTTGAACGGTTAGGATTGACGTCAGACTTGCCGTATAGCTAGAGTTGATTATGAGAACGACAAATAACCACAGGATTACTACGATGCGACCAAGCGTGCTCATCGTGTTTTCTCCTGCATAAATCCATGGAGTAAGATGTTCAATCCCCACCCGTGATAGATTTCATTCTCCCTCCAAGTGACGTAATAAATTAACTTATCAATTAATAAAAAAACTCATCTTTTTTTTTTTTTTTTTTTTTTATTTAAAGACGAAATGTAAAGTCCATTATCATTTCACTTACTGTGTGAGAAAAATAAGGTTGAAATGCTGAACCTGCAAAGACCCCGCACAATGATTAGCCACCAAAAAACATAACTTATATAGAAAAATAAGGTTGAAATGTAAAGCCCATTTTCATTTCACTTACTTCTAAACCTTTAAGATAGAACTTACCATAGAAGGGTGATCATTTGTTTTCTAGGAGGGCCACGAAATTGATCATTAATCCGATGTTCAAGAATCCAAACGACAACGCCCAAGATTAGGAAGAAAATTGCGATAACGCCCCACATCCCTGCATTAAACGGCCTCAGAAATGCCCATGAACCTGAGTTCAAATTCCTAACCGGGGCCACCACCACCAGCCCAGACTCTGTAAACGGTTGTGTGAAATCGGCCATTTTTGTCCGGTTAGTTATAATTGCAACGTCACCTACCACAGCATCATAAACCTACACAGAAGATTCAGACAATAAACGTCCACTTAAAGTGTTTCACAGTACAATCATCAATATGTCTGAAGAAGGGATTTTTTTTTTTTTTCGAGCTAAAACTTACACCAGCATTCATTAGGCTTACAAGCTCCGTGCAGCTCGGATTATTACGACCGTCACCGTATGAATATAACTTGTACGGTACTGCATAAGGCAGCAAGTCGAGGGAAGCTGTGAAAACATCAATGCAATAACCTTTGAACATATCAGTACCAGAAACTCCTCCAACAAAGTCCTGAAAACTGACACAATTTGGTACTCCAATTCTCAGTTCTTTCCCATTCTGTGGGAAAACCCATCCGCGAGGTTTCTCGATAGTTTGTCCGGGCCAGATTACACTCAGTAGTTTCTCCGATGACCTAGTTTGATTCAATGGATTTTGGTATATTGTTTCTGGAGGAACAACTGACAAGCCCGAGTAGTTTGACCAGTACCCAATATTCCTAACACCGGTACCAATTACGTTAATGACCTCAAACGCGGGTCTGACGAGGTTTTTGTCAGAAGTATACTCGATTTTTCCTGATACCCCGGTGAAGTTGACTTTTCGGATGAAGTCAACCAACAAGTTCCCTCCTTTGAAGACTCTCAGCTCATCTAGATTCAAGCTCCCGTTGTTTAAATCTTTCAACTTATCATCTTTAGAAAATGAAATATTTCCACCCTGATCAAGAAACGCGTTAATTGCATGAGCGAGAATCCAAACAGTATCATAAGCATACAAACCGTATGTACTCAAACCAATCGATCCACTACCTCTAGACAAGTTTCTCCACCTAGAAATGAACTTCTTTTTCAATTCCGAATTCGGAGTATATGCCCGTAAAGTAACAAGTCCTTGAACATAATTGATTTTCTCAGAAGGCATGGAGCTACTTTCTAAGAGTGTCGAAAGCCAATTCGTGGCTATCCAAACGTACCCATTATTCATCATACCAAGATAATACGCAATTTCAAGAACGTCGAGACCCGATTCCGGGTAAGTATGAAGAACAATGATTCGAGACTCGAGTAAAGCAACCTTGACCAAGACATCTTGTATGTCAGCTTGAGTTGACCAAGGTTTCAACGGAGCTCTGTAAGAGATTTTACATCGTCTTTCTTCTAGTTGATCTGATAATGAAGTTATTCCATTTCTCCCTTGTTGATCATCAACGTAGATTGCGATTACTTGCCTCCATTCGTAGTAATCTACTATGTTTGCGATTGCAGCCATTTGAAAGAAGTCGTTTTGATTTGTTCGGATAAAAAAAGGGTACTGAAGCGAGGATAAGGTGGGGTCCGTGGCTATGAACGAAAGAAGAGGAACTTGGAGTTCATTCACGACGTGGGAAATCATATGAGCTGCTACTGAAGACTGAGGACCTATTATGGCCACAGTTTCTCTCCCCATGATGTCCAAAGCTGTAACAAAAGACCGCAAAATTAACATAACATGATTAAATCAAATACTTTGATTTTCGCGAAATGTTATCGAGTGAATAAAAACAATTGTAATAAAGAGCAAGGAATGCAATAAAATTGTGTCTAAATGAAGAAAAGAAGTTGGCAATATAGAGCAAGGGACATTATAAGTATGGTGTACCTTCGACAATACTTAAAAAGGCGCTATAGTTGGAGTCGTGCATATTTAATTTGAGCTTGGTTCCACGAAGAATATTTGGATTAGAATTCACGTCTTCTATTGCAGCTTCTAGCGCGATTTTCGCAACTTTGCCAACAATGCTCTCGAAAATGAACAAAGATCCAATGTTTACCACTTCAGGTCTTTTAGAAACATTTGCATTAAGCCCATCACAAGAACATCCATTGAGATAAACTGTTAAGAACAACACCCAAACTAGATTCACGAGCATTTGTCTCATCAGTAAGCCTAGTTCAATTCCACCCTGTAATCCAAAGAAAATGATATGAAAGCTAAACGTTCTTCTCTTGTTATACCTCTCCATTTTTCTTACTCATTTATTTGTGTTGTAGGGTAAATATTAAAAACTAATATTTGAAAATGCTTTCTCGAAAATAGCAAAATAATAACTATTAATAATAAATGCGGAAATTGAAAAAACCGGAAGCCGAGTCTTGTGTTGAACACAATTTCCGCAAGAAGATATTGCCCCGTCCAAGTGCTTACGGTTGCTAGCAATCTTCTCATAAGATAACGACTTATCGTCTTTTTGATAGAAGCACTTCAAATCAAAAGACTCGGCGAACTTAATTGGTGTTTAAAACTTCTGAACTTTGAAGGGAGGAAGAATGCTACAAGATGATATTTAACTGAATATCTAATGCTTTGGATGAATTGATGAAATGAATTGACAACCTGGGGGGCCTTTTATAGATATTGAAGATACACCCGAACCTGTTCCATGAACCGTCCGATTCATCCGAACCTGACCTGGTTCTTCGGACGTGACCCTAGGCCAACCGACCCGCACCCAAGCGAGTTGGTGCGGATCCAATCCGCGGCCTATGGCCGCTCCAAGCCCATTTCGCATGGGTCAATGCCCATCCAACCTAGCCGAGACCCAATCGCCACAGGCCCACTGAACCTGGACCGAGCCACCACCAAACCGGACCATGCACGAGCCAACTTTTGTCAAAAGTTTAAGGCTCCTTAGCTCACGTGCGAAGTGCAAAGTGCGCCCTAAAACGCCCGTTACGGCCTTCGCGCGCTTCGCTGTAGTGGTCCAAATTGAGCTAATGCAAAATTAGCACAATTTGGGCTACTACTTGCATGGTTGGCCCAATGGTCCAACTAGGTTGGCCCAAGGAGGTACAACTTGATGATTCCTCTTTGGAAGCATCCACTTTAATAATAGCATTACTTTATATTTCAAAGCAATGTGGGATAAATCTTTCATATCCCATAAACTCTTCATTTACCCATTTCATTTTGCATACTTTAAGCATTAATTTCTCATTCACCACAAATTGGTTTTGAGAAAATATATATATCAAATTAATCTACTCCAAATGTAGATTATTAATATGCAATCAATTTTCATTTTCCTAAAATGAAACCTTATGGAATTCTTGATCAAAAGTCTGTCAAACCTCACTTTTCCAAAACCAAAATTCCAACAATCCCCCACATGAATGACAATTACTGCATGCATGAATGCAAATTCGTTCAGAAGATTCGGCGAACCATTATTACATCAGGATAGGTAGCTTGTGGCCTTGAACCTTCCCTAGTAAAATACTATCGGATATACTAGCCATTTAGTAGCGCGATGCTTTGAACTAGTGACTGTATAGTGTATACCAAGACAATAGTACTTACACAATAATAGCTCTAACACTTTTTGTTCTCACGTTTTTGTCCATTTCGGCCCTGGACCGTATCTTATTCATAAGTGTTCCTTTAGAAGCGGCCTTATTACTTCTCACTTAGATAGGTGATTCTACTATTAAGAGTATCCTGCTATACTCCACCCCTTAGGTATAGGAATCATTGAAAGTTTCTCAACTTAACCTCACCACTGTTGCAGGCACTAACACTTGGATGTTCTAGGAATGAGTGTGAAACAGGTTCCAAGTATTTTGACTGAACATCATAACTTGGATGTCTCATTGAACCAGGGTTTCGGGATCTCCAATTCTCAAGGTTGAGTGTTCGCTATGAGTTCTTTTGTTGTAGATTTTAAACCCATTCCTCTTAATAATTTTATCAGTTGATCTCTGTTAATACCCTTAGTAAACGGATCCGCCAAGTTATCCTTTGACTTCACGTAGTCAACAGCGATAATGCCATTAGAGATCAACTGTCTAATGGTATTATGTCTACGACGAATGTGTCTAGACTTACCATTGTACATACTACTTTGTGCCCTTCCAATTGATGATTGGTTGTCACAATGTATTGGGACTGCAGGCACCCGCCTGTTCCAACACGGAATATCTTCCAAGAAATTCTTAAGCCACTCGGCTTCTTCTCCTGCTTTGTCCAAAGCTATAAACTCAGATTCCATCGTAGATCTGGCTATACACGTTTGTATGGAAGATTTCCACGACACCGCTCCTCCACCTATCGTGAAGACATATCCACTTGTGGATTTGGAGTCCTTTGTGTCAGATATCCAATTGGCATCATAGTATCCTTCTAATACTGCTGGATATCTATTATAAAGTATCCCATAATTTAATGTATACTTTAAGATCCTCACTAGGATTACTTGTGAACCTACTTAGTTTACTCACTGAATATGCAATGTCAGGACGCGTACAATTCGTTAAGTACATTAGACTGCCAATTACTCTTGCATATTCCAGCTGAGAAACTGGTTCTCCTCTATTCTTTGCTAAGTGTAGAGTCATATCTACCGGAGTCTTAGCCAGAGGGCAATCAAAAGCATCAAACTTTCGAAGTACATTCTCTAGATAATGGGACTGTGACAGGACTATCCCTTCTGATGTTCTAGAAATCTTTATTCCTAATATAACATCAGCCAATCCCATGTCCTTCATGTCAAAATGCTTCTTTAACATACCTTTAGTATTCATGATCAATTCATGAGTACTTCCCATTATCAACATGTCGTCTACGTAAAGACAGACAATTACAAATGATTCAGACGTTTCTTTAATGTAGACACACTTGTCACATTCATTTATCTTGAATCCGTTTGACAACATTGTTCGGTCAAACTTCTCATGCCATTGTTTAAGTGCTTGTTTAAGTCCGTACAACGACTTTACAAGTTTACATACTTTTCGTTCTTTACCAGGAACAATGAACCCTTCAGGTTGTTCCATGTAAATCTCTTCATCGAGCTCTCCATTTAAGAAGGCTATTTTTACATCCATTTGATGTATCTCAAGGTTATGCACTGCTGCAATTGCAATGAGAGTACGTATGGATGTAATCCTTATGATAGGAGAATATGTATCGAAGAAATCATATCCCTCATTTTGTCTAAATCCTTTGGCTACCAGCTGGGCTTTGTACTTATCTATAGATCCATCTGCCTTATACTTCCTTTTAAGGATCCACTTGCAACTCAACGGTTTGCATCCTGGAGGGAGATCAACCAACTCCCAAGTATTATTGTGCATGATGGACTCTATCTCACTGTTAATTGCTTTTTTCCAGAACGGACCGTCCGGACTAGATAAGGCTTCTTTAACAGTAGCTGGTTCATTTTCTAACATAAATGATAGAAAATCAGGACCAAAAGACTTTTCCAATCTTGCCCTTTTACTACGTCTAGGTCCTTCATCTTCTTCTTGAGATGGACCACTTGTAGTTTCGTAAGTTCTCTTATTAGAACTTCCATCTTTCCTTTCTTTAGCAGGAAAGATACCCTCAAAGAATGACACATTTTTTGATTCTATCATCATTCCTTCATTCATGTCAGGAATGTCCGACCTGTGCACTATAAATCGATAGGCACTGCTATTACTTGCATATCCAATGAAAATGCAGTCAATTGTTTTAGGTCCGATCTTGACCTGTTTTGGCTTAGGTACTGCAACCTTAGCCAAACACCCCCACATTTTGAGGTATTTATAAGACGACTTACGATTATGTCATAATTCGTAAGGAGTTTTATCAATTTCTTTCTTGGGTATCTTATTAAGAATGTAGTTGGACGTGAGTATGGCTTCCCCCCACAAGTTATTGGGTAAGCCTGAACTGATTAACAGTGCATTCATCATCTCCTTAAGAGTACGATTTTTGCGTTCAGCTACTCCGTTAGACTGAGGTGTATATGGAGCTGTCGTTTGATGAATAATGCCAAATTCCCAACATATATCTTCAAACGGAGCTACATATTCTCCTCCTCTATCGCTTCTAATCTTCTTAATCTTTACATTAAGTTGATTCTCAACTTCATTCTTATAAGTTTGGAAAGCCCCCAGGGCTTCATCCTTACTTTTCAATAGATATACATAGCAATATCTTGTGCAATCGTCTATAAATGTAATGAAATACTTTTTCCCACCTCGAGTTTGCACTAACTTTAGATCACATATATCTGTGTGAACTAATTCAAGAGGTGTTGTGTTTCTTATTACTGAAGGAAATGATGACTTAGTCATTTTCGCTTCAACGCAAATTTCACACTTGTCAGTAGAATCGAATTTATTCATAGGAATTAATTCTTGACTCACTAGCTTCTTAATTGTGTTGTAATTCATGTGACCTAATCTATCGTGCCATAGATTAGGACTATCCAACAAGTAAACATAAGAAACACCTTTATTCTTCGCCTCCGGGCGGTAAACATTCATTACATTCATCTTGAAAAGGCCTTTGTCAAGATACCATTTTTCAAGGAACAGACCATTCTTGGTCAATACAAACTTATCTGACTCAAACACTAGTCTAAATCCAGCCTTGCTCAGCAGCGATCCGGAAACCAGGTTTTTGCGAATGTCTGGGACATGCAGCACATCCACAAGAGTCAGCTCTTTGCCTAAAGTCATCTTCAGCACAACCTTTCCAAGTCCTACGGCATTGGAAGTAGCAGAGTTTTCCATGTATAACTTCCTTTCAGTGATGGGAGTATAGGATGAGAAACTTTCTTTGTCAGCACATATGTGGCGGGTAGCTCCTGTGTCTATCTACCATTATCTTGGATTGTCATCCATCTTTGCAATGTTGGCCTCAAACACCATAGCAGCTAGATCAAGTTCCATGTCATCAACGACGTTGGCTTGATTTCTGTTGCCCATTTCCCTTCTTGGAAGAAGGCAACCTCTTGCTAAGTGACTGGGCTTGCCACAGTTATAGCAACCATCCTTTTGCTTCTTAGATGGTCCTTTCTTAGCATTCCATGAGGCTGAGCGTTGCCGTTTGTTGCTAGTGCTTGACTCAGCGAGGTTAACCTTAGCCTCCATTCTGCCTTTGTTGGACTTCTCTTCTGCCTTGGCCTCATTCTTCCTGTTATTCTCCTCAATCTGATGAATCACCAGGTCTTTCAGCCACATCTCCTTGCGTTTATGCTTGAGATAATTCTTGAAATCCTTTCAGGCTGGCGGCAATTTTTCAATGATTGATGCCACCTTGAACGGTTCATTCATTCCTTCCGCAGTTAATCCATGTAGGATTAGTTGGAACTCATCAACTTGGCTGGCAACGGTCTTTGAGTCAACCATTTTGAAATCAAGGTACTTGCCGACTACAAACTTCTTTGAACCGACATCCTCGATCTTGTACTTCCGCTCCAAAGTGTTCCATAACTCTTTGGCCGTTTCCACGAGACAGTACACACTGTACAGGGCATCATCTAGCCCATTCATGATATAGTTTCTGCACAAGAAATTACCATGATCCCACGCCTCCTTAGCGATCCGTCTTTGATGGTCGGGATCATCAACTGGTATTGCAGGGGGGTCCTCCTTCAAGAACTTCTGCAGACTGAGGGTGGTCAAGTAAAATAGCATCTTTTGCTGCCACCTCTTGAAATCCACCCCAGTGAACTTTGCTGGTTTCTCACCATGTGTCGGGTGAGTCGGAGCAGGAACAGGTGCAACATTTTGATTGGTTGCATCAAGAGTCTGACTGGGATTAGGCCCAAAGAACTGAGAGACTTCATTCTCATTTGCTATTTTTCAAGAAAACAGAATATCTTCTTGCGATTGTATGGTAAATATTAAAAAATAATATTTGAAAAGGCTTTCTCGAAAATAGCAAAATAATAACTATTATTCCGCAAGAAGATATTGCCCCGTCTAAGTGCTAACGGTTGCTAGCAATCTTCTCGTAAGATAAAACGACTTATCGTCTTTTTTATAGAAGCACTTCAAATCAAAAGACTCGGCAAACTTAATTGGTGTTTAGAACTTCTGAACTTTGAAGGGAGGAAGAATGCTACAAGATGATATTTAACTGAATATCTAATGCTTTGGATGAATTGATGAAATGAATTGACAACCTGGGGGGCCTTTTATAGATATTGAAGAGTTCTGGTGACCTTTCTGTCAAAGGTCACAACTTTGGATCTGGCAAATCTGGACCGTTGGATCGTACCTGATGGGAGATACACCTGATCAGCCCACCCGAACCGGTTCCATGAACCGTCCGATTCATCCGAACCTGACCTGGTTCATTCGGACGTGACCCTAGGCCAACCGACCTGCGCCCAGGCGAGTTGGTGCGGATCCAATCCACGGCCTATGGCCGCTCCAAGCCCATTCCGCATGGGCCAATGCCCATCCAACCTAGCCGAGACCCAATCGCCACAGGTCCACGGAACCTGGACTGAGCCACCACCAAACCGGACCATGCACGAGCCAACTTTTGTCAAAAGTTTAAGGCTCCTTAACTCACGTGTGAAGTGCAAAGTGCGCCCTAAAACGCCCATTACGACTTTTGTGGTAGTGGTCCAAATTGAGCTAGTACAAAATTAGCACAATTTGGGCTACTGCTTGCATAGTTGGCCCAATGGTCCAACTAGGTTGGCCCAAGGAGGTACAACTTAATGACTCCTCTTTGGAAGCATTACTTTATATTTCAAAGCAATGTGGGATAACTCTTTCATATCCCATAAACTCTTCATTTACCCATTTCATTTTGCATACTTTGAGCATTAATTTCTCATTCACCACAAATTGGTTTTGAGAAAATAAATATATCAAATTAATCTACTCTAAATGTAGATTATTAATATGCAATCAATTTTCATTTTCCTAAAATGAAACCTTATAAATTTTTTGGTCAAAAGTCGGTCAAATATCATTTTTCCAAAACCAAAATTCCAACATGTGTTTCTATATTAATGGAAAATTACGAAATCTATACTTATAGTATATTAAAGTAGGCCAAACTTGATAAGATGTTGTCACATAAGCCAAAAAAGGTGATTCTTGCATTCTTAGGCTTCCAACTCATCCACCCCCTAATTAATTTGTGATGTTTTGAATTCTCCCAAATAGCTATTAACATTCATAGTCTCTAATAGTTATGTGAATGGTTACTTCTTACAAGTTAACTTTTATTTCTTAATTTTATTGTATTCTACTATATAAGTTATTCTATTAGTTAACATCAATAGTTAATGTTATAGTCTTTGAAATAATAGAGTAGGATAGCTACTTCTTCTAATAGTGTCTTCAAATAGTTATCACTACTCCTACTATTTATACTATTAGATAATAGCAATGCATTGAATTGATCATTACATGCATGAGTCTCTTGATGTTTCATTTCTTTAACTTACAAATTTTTAACTTTTGAAGATACTATTAGATGCATGGAACGGTTCTTGCATGATGAAATATGGAATGGCAAGGGTTTTGTGAAAGAATAAATGATAGATGGAATATGAAAGACAATGAATGGCATGGGTTTTGTGGAAGAAATTGAGTCACAATGATTAATGACTTACTTCTTAGAATGATATATATGCCATGAGAGGTAACTTGGAATGGCTGTGAAAACCCACCCCTTTATTGTTAGTAAAAAGAGGTGCATAGTTGATTTGAGGTAATTTCTAACCATCGTATGTTTATTATCTTATGTATTTGATAATTTATTTCCTATGAATGTTTGCTAATTTACCTATTGAATCGGTACCGTGAGGAAGTATCAAACTGTTGGTGAGAATACTTTAGCCATTCAAATGTGAAATCAAATAAAACCGATTTATTCATTTGATAGAAAAGCATACCGATTTCACTTCAAGAAATAAATACAAGATCCGATTTGACTTCTTTTAGAATTTAAGCATAAGATAGCTTCTTCCTTGGTTTTTGGATCTTACTCGGGTTTTTATTTTCGAGTGTTGCCCAAGTATTTTAGCTCGAGTGGTGGTAGCTCAGTTCCATTTGGTTGAAGGTTTTCAATACATCGTTGCTTTCGGCCGACGAAGAATACGGTGGTTATTCTTGGCTTGGATGGAAGGTTAGTTTATGGTGTTGCCAAAGTATTTATATGATAATATGTTTTCCAACTTCATATCTATCCTTGGTGGTTATTGGATGTCAAACGATACATGTTAAATATTTTGCGCTTTCTATCGTTGTAAATTTGACCCAACTATCGGGGAGAGATGACTCGGAATACCACAATTTTGAAACTGAAGGAGATTTTTAACTAATAATTCTAGCGCAAGAAAGCAAGAAAGAATTTGAAGTTTTATATACTCTTTTTGGCCAAGCAATAAGATGTACTCCATTAGGCTTTAGTTACTACTGTTTTTTTTCTTTTTACTTCTAGGCCAATGAATAAGGTACTTGAATTTGAGGGGATATTTTTCTTATTTAGAAATGTAACCTTTATTTTAGTACTTAGAAATGTAACCTTTATTTTAGTACGAATCAAAATAGAATGAAATATTTATTGTGTGACGGAGGGAGTATTTTTATCATATAATTTGGGACAGAAAAAAATTAAAAAATTATCTCCTGACAAATAAATGAGGTAAAGTTTATCATTTTCATAGGGCGACAAAATAAAAAAAAATGTAACTTTTATTTTAAAGTAATATGAGAGTGAAAGGGATTGTGAGTGAAATTGATAAATGTGACTCATATTTTATGGGTGTGAGTATAAGAAGTGTGATATGCGTAATATATAATTAATAAACTTATGCCATTTAAGGAAAGGTGATACTTTTCATGAGACACCCTTTTAAGTAAAAAGTGAAGCTTAAGTTAATACAGAGGAAGTATACTTTAAGCCATTTCTTTTCACATACATTACATAACACAATGGATATGAATGAAATATTACAAGTTTCATACATGTGTTATAATAATTGAAAAATAAAACTCTCACTCCCATATAAATTTCCTTTATCCAAAAGATCAAACATTTACTATTAAAATAGGACGGAGGAACTCCAACAAAATTCAAAATAATATATTGCTCGACTTTAATGTCAACTTTAAATTGTTATTGGCAAATATATTGTGTAAATAAAATTTTCTTTTAAAAATAAAGGTAATATGTTAAAGACAAAAAGCAAATTATTAAAATGAAAAAGTCAAATAGTACCCGTGCGAAGCACGGGCTTCTCCCTAGTATAGAGTATAATACTTCACTTTAGGTTCCTTCAAGGGGCGGATCTAGGCTTATTTTTCGGAATTTTCAAAAAAAAAAAAAAATAATTTTACCTAAGTCACCGACAATAACCCCACGCAGTTCCAAAATCCTAGATTCGCGCCTGATTCCTTCCTCTCACGAAATCCATGAACTAAACGAGCTATACTCCCATCGATCTCAGAAAGAGATTAGCAAGTTTCTATGATTCGCCCTAGAAATAAAAGGTCTCATTTTCTTAAACTGCAAAATCTCCATGTATATTTCAAAGTACAAATGGCGAGGGGGAATTGAACCTTATCTCGAGCCAAGGCAAGGGCCTATGTCTTCTTAGCCAAGGCTCATTGGCACAAGGGTGGGAAGTTGAAACAAGTGTACAACACTGCATATAAACAAATATAATTCCTGAGGCAAACTTCAAGGTATAATTTCAAGAAAAGACTAAAGGCAATTATCAATACCCTAACCAGCAAATAAGCACTAAGGTACAATTACATTCAAATCAATACTCAAGTGGGCATAGCAGATTAACAAGAAATTGATGCATCACGAATCACCATAAATGTCAAAGCAACTTCAATAAAGCTTCTCAATGCTGTGTGTGTGTGTGAGAGAGAGAGAGAGAGAGAGAGAGATTTACAAAGCATCAACTGGAGTCTGTAAAGCACTGGAGAGCCATGAACAGATGTGGGAAAAGGGTTAATTGGTGGTTGAAAAAGAACTGCAAAACTGGTAAATTAATAAGGCAATTGAAGGAGACACATGTTAATTGAGCTTTTTTATTGAGGAACTTCCAGAAACATGTTGGCTCACAAATTCTCTCTACTTTCTTTGTAAGGATGATTTTCAATTGTCACTATACTCAGATTCCAACTTCCAATTCCAAATTGGAAAGGGAGGTGTGGGGTCACCATTGGGCCATGAACATGACATATCCAATAATATGCATGCTTGAAAATAAGAGTACATTTCTATTTCCTACTATGGACTAGACATGTCCAAATAGAACCGGGAACCGACGGAATCGGCGGGTAGAATCGGAACCGGGAACCGGCGAGAACCGGGAACCGCCGGAATCGGGAACTGAACGTAACCGAGAACCGGATTGAAACGGTTCGAATACGAATCCACCATATCGGGAACCGAGGAACCGACGGAATCGGGAACCGGCGGTTCCGGGAACCGGCGGTTCCGGGAACCGGCGATTGATCAAGGAAAGTTAAATGTAATATTTAGCATTTATTTAGTATTTGTACTTGTAGTGTAGTGTTGTTTTATTTAAATTAGACTAGAATTTAGATAAATGTTGTAATATTTAGGGTCTTTGCTGTCTTAAGAGGTTTGAATTTAAAAAAAAAAAAGTTAGATGGTGATGGAACCGGTGAAACCGTTGGAACCGGAACCAGCGGATAGAATCGGGAACCGGGAACCGGATTAATATGATTCAAATACGGTTTCAGCTATTTGGAAATCGGTAACCGACGGTTCCAGAATCGAAAACCGGAATCGTTTGAACATGTCTACTATGGACCCCATCATCTTGGAACCACTGGAAATTAAGACATAGGAATTGTCACTGTCACTCAATTTTCTAAATGTGACCTTTTATAATATCTCTATTTTTGTAATGTCTGAGGGCTCAAAATGATGTGCTAAAAATTGTTAACTTACTTTAATTACATCTCTATTTTTGTAATGTCTGAGGGCTCAAAATGATGTGCAAAAAATTGTTAACTTACTTTAATTACGATTACAATGTTTCTAATATAAAAAACGATTGTTAGACGAAATCAATTTATAAATGGAAAAAAACAAATTGATATCAATGATTCAATTTTATTAATAATAAGAGTTTACACATTTATATGGTTACAATAAGAGGAGGTAATCTCCTAGAATCTTCTAGATTTATATATATTTGAATCTGTTATTGATATACACAATATCTCTAAATTTGGTAACAATAACTAATTGATATATACTCCCTCCGTCCCGGTAATTGTTTCACTCTTTTGGGGTGGGCACGCAAATTAAGAAAATTGGTGAGTGGAGAAAATGTTGTGAGTGTAATAGTAAAATAGGAGAGAGAATGAGTGGAGAAAATAGTAAATTTGAAAAATATTGTGAGTGTAATAGTAAAATAGGAGAGAGAATGAGTGGGTGGAATAGTAAAGATTCTTTGCCATTTTAGGAAAGGTGAAGCTTTAAACGGAACACCCGTTTTGACAAAAAGTGAAGTTATTAATGGGACGGAGGGAGTATAGTATATTCTTAATAATATAATAAGTCAAATCTTAAAGACTGACAAGATGAACCGGGTTTGATGGAACAGATGGAGATGGATGTGTTCTCAAACGTGTATGTGGTTTTTGATGTAATGTGGTTGCGTGTGTTATCGCATCATAGGTGGCATCGATGAGTTGGTTGGTTGAGTTGGTGGGTGTGAGGGCTGGTGTGATGAGACATGGGGTTGCACCAGCAGGTTTGTTGTTGAGTGGAGTTGAAACATATGTAGTAGAAGTGAGATTTCATGATGTTTTAGGGGTTGTAAGAAGGGTTTTGGCATTGATGTGGTAGAGGGAAAGGTTTTGGGTCTCGACGATTGGGTTGTGCCGAGGGTGATGAGCATCGGGTGATAGCCAAAAGAGGCAAAGGGTGGTGGTGCTTCAGGGTGGAGTAAAGTAACACAAGAAGAGAGAGAAGGCGGAAAGTGCACCTTGGGTTGAGGCCATAAAAGGCCAAGGGTGGTGGTGCTAGGGTGGGACGGCATATGGGGTTGTAACATTCAATTAATAGGGTTTGTTACCAGTAGAGGCGATGAGTCTTGGCAATTAGGGTGACCGAGGGTGGTTTTGTTGAGGTGGGGAGGCTTAGGCTTTTGCCGAATGTGGGTTTGTGAGAAGGTGAGGCGAAAAAATTTATGGTGTTTTAGGGTGGGGCGGCATGTAGGATTATGCCGCAAGTATGGTGAGGCGGCTATTTTGTTTAGAACATGGCAAGGAGAGTTGGTCTTGGGTTTTATGAAGGGAGGGTGATGTTAGGCGGTGGGTATAAATAAATGAGATGGTAGAGTGGCAGAAGCAAGTGGTGGTGATAAGGTGGGGTGACTTAGGGTTTTACTGCAAGTTTTGGCGGAGAAGGACCATTATGGCTCTGATACCATAATAGAATACAAGATAGTTAGACGAAGTCAATTTGTACATGGGATAAAGAGAATTGATATTAATGATTCAATTTTATTAATAACAATATGTTACATATTTATATGATTACAATGAGATGAGGTAATCTCCTAGAATCTTCTAGATCTATGCATATTTGAATCTCTAATTGATATACACAATATCTCTAAGTTTGATAACAATAACTAATTATATATACAATATATTCTTGATAATATAATATTTTCCTTATAGTTTCATGTAACATACTTACTTACTCAGTATCACAATAAATATTGCAATTGACTAATTAAATTTTTTAAAAATATGTTTTAATTTTTTGTATATTGCTTGTATCATGGTAAATTGTATTTAGACAATATCCTTAGTCTATACATGGGCAAATTGAAATCGAAACCGGTGGTTTAGCAGTTCAGTTTCGGTTCCTTTTTTTTTTTCGTTTCGTGAATCAGCGGTTCTAAATCTTTCGGAACAAGTTGTTCAAGACGTCATTTACTTTGTGTTTTAATGGAAAATGATATATTTTTAACCATTTATGTTAGTTTTTAACAAATTTTATTAGTTTTCTAGCAGATTCTGTTAAAAATATAACTTTTTTTTCACTTTTACACAACACTTTAACATTTTTAACGGGTTTTGTTAAAAATAAAAATATTTGAGTATAACACTGAAAGAGTATGGAAATACTCGTAGATCTTTTATTCAATCTTTGTGATTCTGATAAATTTAAATTAGTATATATTTATTACATAAATAGATTAAGAAATAAAATGTAAATATAGATTTAGGTTGACTAACGGCTAACTTTTATGTTTAGATATATTTTGTATTTTAGGTAAAGACTCAAGGAAGGAAAGGGCTGTTAGTGAAAAGGAAAGGAGGATCCGAATTTGCAAGAAAGAGATTGAATCCTTGTCAAAAAAAGATTGGTTTCGTCGCCTATATAAAGGGACGTCCGCCTCCAATTGATGTGTGGTTTTTCAGAGATAATACACGGAGTATAGAGAGAGTATTCCTTGAGTATTTTAGTGTTTCTTGAAGATCAGAGCTTGATCATTCAAGATTGATTTAGTGTTTGATTGTTCTTAGTTTAGAACGCTATTTGATCTTTTCATTGTATTCATTTATTGTGCAACTTGTTTTCAGAAACAAGACTGCGATTTTATGAAAAGGTTTCCAGCAAGAATATCTTGATGAAGTGTTTAATATTCCGCTGCATTTAAATTTTGTTTATTTAAGTTATTTTCTGGATAAAGTTGTTTGCTTTGTTGTGCTAACACTTGTGTGCACAACTGTACAAACAAGTCATCGCACAATTGGTTACAGTCCTAGCTACAATTCTGCAAACATTATTATAGTATATAATTTAAGTTCCTTGTTCATGGTTATATTCCCATACAAAACATTTATTTCTTAATTCACAATTACCAAGTAGGTTATTTTTAATTTTAAAAAATATAAAAGTGCAACAACTGAAAAATTAAGGGGTTATTTATAGGTTCAATTTCTAATATGCACTGGGTTATTTATAGGTTCAACTTGAACACCAAAGTAGTTTGGCATATTGGTAGAGAGCAAGAGACAAAGAGGAAATGCCTTGGGTTCAATTTCAAGAAATGACATTTATTTTTTAATTAATAGTATTAGTTGCTTACCAAAGGTAGTGTGTGTGTGTGAGGGGCAGCTGGCGGGGTTGAAGGAGGTCAACGGGGATTAACGGCAGGGATGGTAGCCGACGGTGGTCGGAGGTGGTGGACAATGGTTGGTGGTGGTGGCCGGTGGAGGGGAGGTAAGGTGTTTTTATGGGGGCTGGGAGTATTTTGTCATTTATAAGTAATCATAGAGTTTTCAGTAATATTCATTTCAACATAAAGAGTTTTTGTAAAACTAGAAAATATATGTTTTTTTTTTTTTTTTAAATTCACTTAGTTTGAATGACTTTTTGATAGAAAATCCTAAAGTATAATCTGATTAATATTCATTTCAACATAAAGAGTTTTTGTAAAACTAGAAAATATATGTTTTTTTTTTTTTTTTTTTTAAATTCACTTAGTTTGAATGACTTTTTGATAGAAAATCCTAAATTATAATGGTGTTTGAGCATTAAAATAATGTGGGAGAGAGAATGAGTTTTGGAGGAAATAATAAAGATTCTTTGCCAAAAAGGAAAGGTGAAGCTTCTCTAACGGATTTTTCTTTTAGCTCAATTAGTGAAGCTTTTATTGGGACGGAGGGAGTATGAGTTTTATCATAATTAATTTTAAGTATAAAAAGACTAGATATTTCTAACGAGTTGGTCTTATAAAAAACTAGTTTTTTTCTGGCCCTTAGGAAAAACGTGTTTTGTTTTTTCCGTTTGTTCCGGTGCCAATTTAACAAAATGCCAGTGTGACAAAGTGCCAGTGCATGTGTAACAAAGTGCCAGTGTAAAAAAGTGTCAGTGCATGTGTAACAAAGTGCCAGTGTAAACAAAGTGCCAGTGCATGTGTAATAAAGTGCCAGTGTAAAAAGTACTAATGCCAGTTTAACAAAGTGCCAGTGTAAAAAAGTGCCAGTGCATGTATATTAAGTGACTGTTTATAAACTAACAATGGCACTTGGTTACACTAACACTGGCACTTTGTTACACTAACACTGGCACTTTGTTAAACTAACACTGACACTTGTTTTACACTAACACCGACACTTTGATACACTAACACTGGCACTTTATTACACTAACACTGACATTTTTTTACACTGGCACTGGCACTTTGTTACACATGCACTGGCACTAAGTTTCTGGACAAAGAGAGCTTTTAACTGGCACTTTTTTAGACGTGCACTGGTACATTTTTACCATAACCCTGGCAATTATTTAGACAACTGCTGGCAATTATTTAGAACAAATTCACAGAATTCCCAATTGAATTGACCCAAACTTACAGAAATTCGTCCCCTCCCAATAGGAATGAAAAATCGTTCAATTCCCAATTTTAAACAACAACAACAATCCATATGTCAGAAATCGAAGCTTCTGCCCAAATTCAAGAAAGAAGAGCGTGAACAAAGTATCTTCAGAAGGGCCGTCGAAAAAAGCAGATAATTTTCGTCTTCCCAACTCAAATAATTAAAGCCCCCTTTTTTGTGTAGGAGATTGCCAATTGGGTTATCTTTCTTGACCATGGAAAGGCATAAGTTCATCATCTTTTGTTATGTTCATTATTTTGATTGTATTTCATAACCCAGAAAGCGATTTTCTTTGATGTGCTATCTTGTATTTGGATTTGTCTGGAATCGATTAAATCCCGTCAGAAGTAATGGAGGAACGATCGGAGCTAATGGAAGGTTGATTGGCCGGAAGTTTTTTTTTCAAATCTTACTCAAACTTGCTGTGAGGACCCCGACCCGGAACCTACACGTGTCCCGAGCTGGAGCGTCCTCAAACTAACCCAAAATTTCCTAAACTTTTAAAACTTTGATTTAACTTTCAAACATAAACATAAGTAACATAACCATTTCAAAATAACTCCACTCCTCTCCACATTGGAGGAGGAGTTGACCAACTTTGAAAGCATTCATCTGTTTTAGTTACAAAAGATTGTGGTTATAACGTAGAAATTAAAGTTTATAATTACAAACTCCATCAAGGAATTATACCAAAATACACATTCTACGCTAACCTATACGTACCCCGACAATACCCAAAAGATTCACTTCCAAACTCCTCTCCGCCCTTACTTTGGCGGTCCCCCTGTCTCGGGATCTAAAAACATTAAAGGGAGAGGGGTGAGAATAAATCTCAGCAAGCTATTATGAATGCAGCAATATGCCAAATAAGATGCAACACATAACAAGTCGCATATAACACATTGGAAAAGCTGTAAACACCTTTCATTACCTCGGTTTACCTTTTCCCGTCTGAACAATAGTCGTACAACATTGGATATAATATTCCAATCTTAGGTGAGCTGCTTAAGCAATACTCACATCTTATAAGACCCATTTCTCAGGGAACCATATAAGATAGTAGCAACTCTGTAAGGCTTTTGGCTCAATACAGATGCTATAACCCCGACCTGTGGCCACAGGAGGGGACGGTCACAAATATAACATAATCCGATCACATTAGGTCACACTTCCATAATTAATCGTATTATGTTATACCCCCAACATCAGCTGATTAACAAATTATCAAGCACATAATAGTTACTTGAAATATAATCCATAAAGGGGATAAGCAACATAGCCACATGATAAAATATACTCATGTTCCATCAATATCATAGTGCAACATTTATGTAATACACTAAGCATAATACATTCCATGAATATGTACTCAAGTAAGGTAACAAAGTATCATTGGCTAACCACACTTAGACAATATTCAATAATACATAGTCTCTATAACGATCCAAGTTAACTTTACCAAGTTGGAGTCACATTTGATAAGGCCAAATAAGATTGCCAAACGATTTCTAAGTCAGGTTTAGAATGCTTCTGTAATTCCATTTGAACCCAATTAAGGTGTCATTAAGTGGCTCAAGTGTTCTACTTATAATCTAAGTTAAAAGGACTAATTCATATCCGGGTGGATTAGATTCTACTACTTTAAATTGGTTAAGGATCATGCTAGGAGGTTGCTAGTAAGAATTCAGCAGGACAGGGAACTGGACAAACATTCTGTCGACATGGGCGACCGCCCAAAGGGGTATGGGCGACCGCCCAAGCAAGGGTAAGAGGAAGGGTAGTTTCTGGGGTCATGGGCGACCGCGCATGAAGACATGGGCGACCGCTTAAGCCCACCTGGGTGACCGCCCAAGCTTAGAAAGGAATGAAGGTAGTTGCTGTGGTCATGGGCGACCGCCCAGCTACCATGGGCGACCGCCCACGAGGTATTTTCCCCAGATTTTGCAGCTGAACCAACCCAAACCCAAACTTACTAAATTGTGAACTTAGAAGGCTTACTAACTTCATACCTTTCATACTAAACCATGTAACCCAAAATGATTTAAACTTAGATCATTTACCACTTGAATCTCCACCCATTTTACTACCCCATTTCAAGTTTAATTCTCTAACCTAACTCCACCCATTTCCTACACTCTAAATCAACTTCTATGAACAAGAGCATCATTCTATGTCATTTATCAAATCCCAACTCCAAGAGAGTTCCAAAGCACTCAACCAATCAATATAACAACAACAACAACATTCAATAGTTCATGAACATTTAATGAAGGGAAAGGTCATAATAACTCACCTTAGAATTATAGGATGGATTAAGGATTTTCTTGGCTTGATGAACTCCCTTAGATGTCGCGAACACAAAAGTACACTTGGATTGGAAAATGGAGAAGGATTGAGTTCTCTAGGAACTTGGAAAAGATGCTTCTATGGAAGAGCTTCTATGGAGTTTTGCTAGGAGGAAGTAAGAAGAAAATGAGGAGGTGAGAGTGAGGGAGGTGAAGGAAGTATGGGGGGGGGTATGGGAGGGTTTGACTAATGTGAAAGAAAGATGAGTGACATAGGGGGAGGCATGACCCCCCATGCCACAAATAAATCAAGGCTTTCACAAAATAAACAATTTGGTCCTCTAAATTCTAAGGTAGTGAAATTAAACCCTTTATTCTAATTTTCTTTGCCCACACACATTAACCTCATTTCCAATCTATCTATTTTCCTTTATTATACTTCCCCCAAGAACTTTACTTTATTTCCCAATCACCCCATCCTAATATAAGAAATCAAGGATATAAAATGAACACATAATATGAACAATAATATTAAAAGCACATAAATATGATGCTAAATTAGTGTCTAGGGTTAGGGTCGTTACACTCACTTTCCCTTAAAGAAAATTTGTCCCGAATTTTAAAAAGACTTACTTGGATGCTCAAACAACCAAGGGTATTTTGCTCTCATCTCCGACTCTATCTCCCACGTTGCTTCCTCAACGGTATGATTCTTCCATAGGACCTTCACTATCGGAATACTCTTAGTCCTCAACTCCTTAACTTGGAACTCTAAGACTCTCAACGGTTCCTCAACATAAGACATATCCGCTTGAACCTCATCGGGGAGAGAACTCAAAATATGGGAGGGATCATGACAATATTTCCTCAACATAGAAACATGAAACACATCATGAAGTAAAGAAAAAGACGGAGGTAACGCCAACCGGTAAGCCAAATCCCCAATCTTCTCTAGAATCTCAAACGGTCCAACGAACCTCGGAGCCAATTTACCCTTATTACCAAACCTTTTAATTCCCGTCCTCGGAGAGACCTTCAAAAACACAAAGTCACCAACCTGAAAAGATAAATCCCGTCTTCTATTGTCGGCGTAGCTTTTCTGTCTACTCTGGACCGTCTTCAATCTATCCCGAATCACCTTGATCTTCTCCGTAGAGTCTCGAACCAAATTCGGGCCCCAAAGTCTTGCTTCACCAACCTCGTCCAAACACTTCGGAGATCTACACTTCCTACCATACAACGCCTCATACGGAGCCATCTCAATGCTAGACTGATAACTGTTGTTGTAGGCAAACTTCACTAACGGTAGATGATCTTCCCACGACAATTGGAAATCCATCACACAAGCCCGTAACATATCCTCAAGTATCTGAATAGTTCTCTCGGACTGACTGTCGGTTTGAGGATGAAACGCCGTGCTAAAACATAATTTAGAACCTAAGGCTTCATGCAATGCTCTCCAAAATCTAGAAGTAAATCTCGGATCTCTATCGGAGACAATACTAACCGGAACCCCGTGAAGTCTCACAATCTCCTTCATATATAACTGAGCTAACTTCTCCAACGAGAACTTGGTTGACACCGGAAGAAAATGAGCCGACTTTGTCAATCTATCCACAATAACCCAAATAGCATCCATCTTCTTCGCGGTAAGAGGCAAACCCGAAACAAAATCCATCGAGATCCCTTCCCATTTCCATTCCGGAATATCCAATGGTTGAAGTAACCCCGCCGGTCTCTGATGTTCGGCCTTAATCTGTTGGCAAGTTAAGCACTTAGACACATAATCCGCAATTTCCCTTTTCATTCCATTCCACCAATACCCACGCTTCAAGTCTTGATACATTTTGGTACTACCCGGATGAATCGCAAACTTGGACTTATGACCATCCTCTAAAACACGCCTTTTGATTTTCGGTGATGAAGGAACGCAAATTCTCCCTTGGAAGGTTAAAATCCCATCTCTATTTAACGCAAATTCCCCGGCTTTTCCCTCTTGCACTTGATCTAAAATTTTCTTCAACTCCGGATCACTTTGTTGAGCTTCCTTCAACTCTCCATATAATGTAGGAACGGCTCGCACATTCGCAAGTAATACTTCACTCCTCAACTCTTGGGTACTCAAAGCTGTCACATAAGCCTTTCGGCTAATCGCGTCCGCCACCACATTGGCCTTCCCCGGATGATAAGAAATTACACAATCAAAATCCTTCAAGAACTCTAGCCATCTCCTTTGTCGATTATTCAACTCCTTTTGGGTAAACAAGTATTTCAAGCTCTTATGGTCGGTGAATATCTCAAATTTCGCCCCATAAAGGTAATGCTTCCACTTATGCAACGCAAACACGATCGCCGCCAATTCCATATCATGAGTAGGGTAATTCTGTTCCGCCGGTGATAACTTCCTAGAGGCATACGCAATAACTTTCCCATTTTGCATTAATACACATCCCAAACCCGTCTTCGAGGCATCACTATAGATCACAAAATTCTCACAACCATCCGGAAGGGTAAGAATAGGAGCCGTCGTCAACCTCTTCTTCAACTCATTAAAACTTTCTTCACATTTAGAATCCCATACAAATGATACATCCTTCCGAGTCAACCTAGTCAATGGAGTCGCAATCCGAGAAAACCCTTCAATGAACCTTCTATAATACCCCGCCAGACCAAGAAAACTACGAACCTCAGTCACAGTCGAAGGTTGCTTCCAATTAACCACGGCTTCAATTTTTGAAGGATCCACGGAAATTCCCGAACTCGACACTACATGCCCCAAGAAAGAAATCCGCTCAAGCCAAAACTCGCACTTACTGAACTTGGCGTATAACTGCTTTTCACGAAAAACTGACAAGACAATCCTTAAATGCTTTTCATGCTCCTCCCGGGACTTAGAATAAACAAGAATGTCATCAATGAATGCCACCACAAAGCTGTCAAGATAAGGCTTGAAAATACGGTTCATCATATCCATAAACACGGCTGGAGCATTAGTCAACCCGAAAGGCATCACTACAAACTCATAATGACCATATCTCGTTCGGAAAGCTGTCTTGGCAATGTCATCCGGTCTAATCTTCAACTGATGGTATCCGCTTCTCAAATCAAGTTTTGAGTAGATAACGGAACCTTGAAGTTGGTCGAACAAATCATCTATATGCGGAAGAGGATATTTATTCTTTATGGTGGCTTGGTTCAACAAACGATAATCAATACATAATCGTAAGGTACCATTCTTCTTCCTAACAAATAAGACCGGTGCTCCCCACGGTGACACACTTGGGCAAATAAAACCCCGGTCTAACAATTCTTGCAATTGGGCCTTCAACTCTTTTAACTCGGCCGGAGCCATTCTATAGGGTGCTTTAGAGATAGGTGCGGTACCGGGCACTAGGTCAATACAAAACTCTACCTCACGATCCGGAGGCATAGAGTACTCACTAGAAAACACATCACTAAATTCATTGACAACCGGAACATGAGCTAACTCAGGGGACTTCTTATTGGAATCTACCACATAAGCCAAGTAACCCGCACACCCCTTAGATAGCATCTTTCTAGCTTTTATAGCAGAAATAACATGTAAACCGAACATAGATTTGTCTGCATCAAATATAAAAGTAGGCACATCAGGCATAGCAAATGAGACTCGCTTTCTACGACAGTCTACCAAAGCATGACACTGACTCAACCAATCCATCCCAAGGATCACATCAAAGTCACGGATTGGTAACTCGACCAAATCCACCGGCAATACATGCCCACATATAGTCACATCACAACCATGATATATCAAAGAAGATGCAAGGCACTCTCCCATAGGAGTAGAGACCTCCAACACATAAGGCATAGATTTAGGCAATTTATGCAATGAAAATGCAAAATGAGATGCCACAAATGAATGGGAAGACCCGGGATCTATAAGAATGCGGGCCTTAACTCCTGAGACAGGAACTATACCTCTAATGACGGCATTGGGATCGACCTCTCCTCTACCCAAGGCGAACACTCGACCTTGCACTCTATCCTTGGGTTTCCCGTCAACATCTCTCTTCACACCACTACCTTGTCCCCCTTGACCACTACTCGAAGCTTGCTTCTTTTGCCACTTGGGACAATTTCTCCGGAAATGTCATGTCGCCCCACACTCTAAACATCGACCTTGCTTGCTCCAACACTTGTCCTTCGAATGCCCTGGCTTCTTGCAATATCCACACAATGCCCCAAACTGACCTGGAGTCGAACGGTTTGTAGGAGCCGCCACAAATCCTCCTCTACCTGCTCCCGGAGCTACTGTCCTTGGTTGCCCTCTATTCTGCCCCTAACCTTGGCCTTGGAATCTATTTCTGTTCCCGCCTTCAGATTTACCACGATGCTCCTCTATATCATTCTCAATCCGATACGCCATATTCACGGCTGCCTGGAAGTTGGCGAAGTCATGCGTCAGTAACTGCTTCCGGAACTCCACCCTTAAGCCTTTCATGAACCGGTAGATCCGCCTCTCTTCCTCCGGTACCATATGGGGACAATATCGGGCTAACTCCGTAAACTTGGCTGAATATTGTGCTATGGTCATCGTCCCTTGCTCCAATTTCAGAAACTCAACCTCCTTCTTATCTCTAGTAACCATCGGAACGAAATGATCCCGGAACTTGCGTGTGAAATTTTCCCAAGTCTGCGGTGTCAAATCCCGATCCCAGCCATCCTTCACTACCTGCCATCAGTGCTCCGCGGGTCCTTCCAACTTGAAAACGGCACACCTTACCTTTTCCGCATCCGAGATCTCCATTGCCGCAAAAATCTTATTCATAGCTTCCAACCATCTTTCCGCCTTCGTCGGATCCGGATCTCCGTTGAAACTAGGGAGAGACATCTTCACAAATTTCTCTAAGCCATGGTGCCCTTGCCTACCTTCGGGTTGTTGTCCCCTACCTTGATTCTGATTTGCCATATTCTGAAGAAACACTCGGAACATATCCATCATTTCGGCATTCGGATTACCAACATTGCCCAAAGCCCGATCCTGATCTCCATCATTACCCGCCATTAGTACAAACTCCTGCATTAAACACTCGACGTCAGTTATCACACACTCTCACTCAGCTAGACTCTACCCGAAAACTCTAATCGAGCTCTGATACCAACTGTGAGGACCCCGACCCGGAACCTACACGTGTCCCGAGCTGGAGCGTCCTCAAACTAACCCAAAATTTCCTAAACTTTTAAAACTTTGATTTAACTTTCAAACATAAACATAAGTAACATAACCATTTCAAAATAACTCCACTCCTCTCCACATTGGAGGAGGAGTTGACCAACTTTGAAAGCATTCATCTGTTTTAGTTACAAAAGATTGTGGTTATAACGTAGAAATTAAAGTTTATAATTACAAACTCCATCAAGGAATTATACCAAAATACACATTCTACGCTAACCTATACGTACCCCGACAATACCCAAAAGATTCACTTCCAAACTCCTCTCCGCCCTTACTTGGCCGGTCTGCCTGTCTCGAGATCTAAAAACATTAAAGGGAGAGGGGTGAGAATAAATCTCAGCAAGCTATTATGAATACAGAAATATGCCAAATAAGATGCAACACATAACAAGTCGCATATAACACATTGGAAAAGCTGTAAACACCTTTCATTACCTCGGTTTACCTTTTCCCGTCTGAACAATAGTCGTACAACATTGGATATAATATTCCAATCTTAGGTGAGCTGCTTAAGCAATACTCACATCTTATAAGACCCATTTCTCAGGGAACCATATAAGATAGTAGCAACTCTGTAAGGCTTTTGGCTCAATACAGATGCTATAACCCCGACCTGTGGCCACAGGAGGGGACGATCTGAATATAACATAATCCGATCACATTAGGTCACACTTCCATAATTGATCGTATTATGTTATACCCCCAACATCAGCTGATTAACAAATTATCAAGCACATAATAGTTACTTGAAATATAATCCACAAAGGGGATAAGCAACATAGCCACATGGTAAAATATACTCATGTTCCATCAATATCATAGTGCAACATTTATGTAATACACTAAGCATAATACATTCCATGAATATGTACTCATGTAAGGTAACAAAGTATCATTGACTAACCACACTTAGACAATATTCAATAATACATAGTCTCTATAACGATCCAAGTTAACTTTACCAAGTTGGAGTCACATTTGATAAGGCCAAATAAGATTGCCAAACGATTTCTAAGTCAGGTTTAGAATGCTTCCGTAATTCCATTTGAACCCAATTAAGGTGTCATTAAGTGGCTCAAGTGTTCTACTTATAATCTAAGTTAAAAGGACTAATTCATATCCGGGTGGATTAGATTCTACTACTTTAAATTGGTTAAGGATCATGCTAGGAGGTTTCTAGTAAGAATTCAGCAGGACATGGAACTGGACAAACATTCTGTCGACATGGGCGACCGCCCAAAGGGGTATGGGCGACCGCCCAAGCAAGGGTAAGAGGAAGGGTAGTTTCTGGGGTCATGGGCGACCGCGCATGAAGACATGGGCGACCGCCCAAGAGGGGTTATGGGCGACCGCTTAAGCCCACCTGGGCGACCGCCCAAGCTTAGAAAGGAATGAAGGTAGTTGCTGTGGTCATGGGCGACCGCCCAGCTACCATGGGCGACCGCCCACGAGGTATTTTCCCCAGATTTTGCAGCTGAACCAACCCAAACCCAAACTTACTAAATTGTGAACTTAGAAGGCTTACTAACTTCATACCTTTCATACTAAACCATGTAACCCAAAATGATTTAAACTTAGATCATTTACCACTTGAATCTCCACCCATTTTACTACCCCATTTCAAGTTTAATTCTCTAACCTAACTCCACCCATTTCCTACACTCTAAATCAACTTCTATGAACAAGAGCATCATTCTATGTCATTTATCAAATCCCAACTCCAAGAGAGTTCCAAAGCACTCAACCAATCAATATAACAACAACAACAACATTCAATAGTTCATGAACATTTAATGAAGGGAAAGGTCATAATAACTCACCTTAGAATTATAGGATGGATTAAGGATTTTCTTGGCTTGATGAACTCCCTTAGATGTCCCGAACACAAAAGTACACTTGGATTGGAAAATGGAGAAGGATTGAGTTCTCTAGGAACTTGGAAAGGATGCTTCCATGGAAGAGCTTCTATGGAGTTTTGCTAGGAGGAAGTAAGAAGAAAATGAGGAGGTGAAAGTGAGGGAGGTGAAGAAAGTATGGGGGGGTATGGGAGGGTTTGACTAATGTGAAAGAAAGATGAGTGAAATAGGGGGAGGGCATGGCCCCCCATGCCACAAATAAATCAAGGCTTTCACAAAATAAACAATTTGGTCCTCTAAATTCTAAGGTAGTGAAATTAAACCCTTTATTCTAATTTTCTTTGCCCACACACATTAACCTCATTTCCAATCTATCTATTTTCCTTTATTATACTTCCCCCAAGAACTTTACTTTATTTCCCAATCACCCCATCCTAATATAAGAAATCAAGGATATAAAATGAACACATAATATGAACAATAATATTAAAAGCACATAATATGATGCTAAATTAGTGCCTATGGTTAGGGTCGTTACACTTGCTGCTTTGAAGAGATGAGTATTTTGGATGAATGAAACTAGTCAATGGTGGCGCCGGTTAGGATGGGTAGGATTTACGTCTTCTAAAAACACGTTTTTTTAAGCTTGAAAAAAATGCATTTTTTGTGAGATTTTGACATTTCTAACAACAGAAAAAAAGAATTCTTTTAGAGATTTAAAATTGTCAGTTATATTATTAAAATTGTCAGATAATATCTAGCAAATCTAAAAATTGTAAGTGACGTATTTGATAGTTTTAATAGTAAAAATATAATTTATCAACTACCTTTCAACTTTTACACCCTACAATGATTTTGTCTATAAAAAATCAACACCCTTTCAACTCATCATTCTATGCCCACCACTTTTATTTTATTTTATATTATTTATTTTTATGATTAGTAAAATTATTATTATTATTATTATTTATAATTAAAAAAATACTTCACACTTAATTAATTTTATGTAATTGCAATTAAATAAATACAAGAAATGACGATAATTATTATTAAAACAAATAAAAGTTACAATAAGCTTAGCTCGCGTAACAAGTAATTAAAGACAAATAAGCATACGACACAATAGACTCGACTCACAATATAATAAAACTATTAAATCACACATTACAAGACTTAAAAATAATCTTTAATCGCGAAACATTTCGAACTTTGCCCAAATCAAATGAAACAATTCTCTATTTATAGAGATTTTTTTTATGAATTTTGGTGTAAAAGAATTAAAAAAAATTATTATAAAATTATTGAGGTCAAAAAAATCTGAAATCCAACCCGTCAATGAACGGACGCCAAGTGTCCTAATAAAAAAAAGGATTTCCGCTTGCATACACGCGCCTCTGTCGCCGCGTGTATGGCACGCGTCATTTCGGCCCAATCACAGGACGCCACGTGGAAATTTAGCCTGCCCCATCTCTTTTTATCAACATGTTAAAAAATTTCAACACCCAATTTTTTCAACACCCCTTTCAATGATTTCAACACCTCTTTCAAGTTTTTAACACCCCATTGTAGATGGTATTAGGCAATTGAAGGAGACACATGTTAATTGAGCTTTTTTATTGAGGAACTTCCAGAAACATGTTGGCTCACAAATTCTCTCTACTTTCTTTGTAAGGATGATTTTCAATTGTCACTATACTCAGATTCCAACTTCCAATTCCAAATTGGAAAGGGAGGTGTGGGGTCACCATGGGGCCATGAACATGACATGGGAATTCTTTTAGGGACCGTTTGGTTCGGTGGAAAAAAAGTGAAGGAATGGAATGGTCAATAGAATGGAATTCATGAAGGAATTGGAATGGAAAAAAACTGGTCAAACCCTCCGTTTGGTTGGCACGGAATGGAATAAAATTGTCATTCAATTCCTCGGCAAATCATATTTGGTTTGAAAATACAAATTATAGGAATGAAATGAAATGAAATGAAAACATATAAAATGACCAATTTACCCTTTTTTTTTAAAAAAAAAATTGGGGGGTGGGGTGGGGGGTGGGGGGTAGGTAGGGGGTATGCAAAATGAGTAAAAAATATTTTTTTTTCGTGGGGGGGGGGGAGGGGTGGGGGGTAGGGCAGGGGCTGGATGGGGGGAAGGCAGGCAGGTGTTTTTTTTAAAAAAAAAAAATTCGTGGGGGTGGGGTGGGGTTTATAATTAAAAAAATATTTCATACTTAATTTATTTTATTTTGTATTCTTTATTTTTCAATATAATTGAGAAATTTATATTGAAAAAATAGTGTTTTTTTTCTGTGTCCAAATCAAATGAAACAAGACTCTATTTATAGAGAAAAAAAATTATGAATTTTGGTGTAAAAAAAATTAATTTTTTTTTTTATATAAGACAACTGCCTTTGAAAAATTCGGATGAGATTTGGAAAAAAAAATTCAATGACCAATTATGCTTCTCCAAGTGTCAAAATCTAGAAAAAAAATTACAAACGCCCAGATGCGCCCTTATCTGGGCGTGTAGTGCACGCGCCAACGTGGCCCAATACGGTGGCGCCACGTGGCTTGGAACAAGCCCCTCCTCTTTTTTTCAATACCTGTTGAATTTTTTAAACAATTTTTTTTTTCAACTACTTAAAATGGGTTTCAATACCCAACAATGGTTTCAATAGTTGAAACTTTTTTTTTTCAATAAGCCATTGTAGATGGTTATATATACTTAATGAAAAAAATACTTAATTTTAAAAGTGTTAATTTTGCGGGCAAATAGCACATTAGTATCTCGAAGTTTCACACTAATTTTAATTTAGGCCCTAATATTCTAATTTTGGCTATTTAGGTCTAATGTTCATATTTTGTAGTGAAATGAGTCTTTTTTGGATGACAATGGATAGAAACTAACAAAATTAATGAAAAATTTAACTAGCTTCTTTGAAATTAGCATTTTCTACCCATAAAGTTCAATAATTGTTTATTTTGCCCCATTTCATCAAATACTTTATAACTCTCAAAATTTTTATTTTAATAATTTAAAAAATTAAAATATAATTAAAAATATTGGATTATTATTAAATAATTAAAAAATGAAGGCAAAATAACTAATGAAGTTACTTGGGATATACTTAGAACTCCTAAACTTTTTGTTACTTGGGAGCAAAACAAAGGCCTAAAGATTAAATTTTGTTCACTAATAACTATTGAACTTTGTCAATTCGGGAAGGAAACCTAATAACCCAAAAACTCAATCTTTTTCTCCCTTCTTCTTTCATCTTCTTTGTCTTGCCCCAACCACTCGCCGGCGAAGCCAGGTTATAGGTAAGGGGGTCACTTGACCCCTTTCAAGTTTGAAACTTGTCAAATTTTGCACCTTGAAATTTTAATAAAATGACATTTAATTTACCTCTAAATATAGCAATTTTGACACACTTAATTTTCATCAAAATTAGAGTAAATAATTTTTTGACCCCCTTTTAAGATAAATTTAGATGCTTTAATTATAGTATTTATTTTTAAAACAATCTTTCCCTTTCCCAAAAATTTCTGGTGCCCGTCGACGACCCCAAATTCCACCGCTACCCCTCCCCCACTTCTCTCCTCTCTCTTTATTTATCATCTCTTTCAAAGCCGGCTCCTCCTTTATCGTCCCTCCATTCAGCTCTGTCAATGTTAGCTTCAATATGTAAAATTAATTACTAATCCAATAATTTTAAATTTTTTGTAGAATCAATAGAGAAATAAATCATAAATGAACTCCAATATGTAAATTTAATTACCAATACAATCATTTTATTTATTTTCCCCCTTTAGTGAATTATTAAATGCTAATTCAATAATTTTAATTATTTTCTGATTTTTTCTTAATTTATCAAAATAAAACTTTGGAAGTTGTAAATTTTTAACGAAATGGGTGCAAACTAAACAATTAATGAATTTTATGGGTAGGTAATGCAATTTTCAAATAAGCTCATTAGATTTTTCGTTCATATTATTAGCTTTCATTAATGGTCATATAAAAATATATTTTGCCACAAAATGTGAATATTAGCAGCTAAACTGCCAAATTTGTAGCATAAGGACCTAAATTGTAATTTGTATTAAATTTTGGGGTACCAATGTGATATTTGCCCCAAATTTGCTTTATAGAAATTTCACAGTTTTAAAAGTAAAATTGACAATTTTAATAAGAGGCTTGTCTTTTAACCAAATGAATATTACTTATAATGATTGACATTTCAAATCTCGCCAATAAGTCCCTAGACCATTTTCCCATGTCACTCTATTTTTCACATTTATGTGATTTCACAGTTATAATAAGCTGATTTCCCCTCAAAATTTTAAAATGCAATATCCTAAAATCTAGAAATCGAAAAAAAAAAAAAACTGAAACCACCCTATTGATTTTATCGTCAAAATGGATCTAACAACTACATTCAAGATATGATTCAAATTATTAAAATAAGAATTTCATTTTTCTCTTGTAAAAAATTGAAAAAATCGTTTTTCATTTCTTAATGATTTCACAGTTGTATAATTATACATTTGTGTGATTTCATAATTGTTTGATTTCACTGTTATATAATTACACAGTTGTGTCTTTTTTCATTTTTCACTTGTAAAATCATTTCTCAATAGTTTTTACAGTTGTATGATTACACAGTTGTATGATTTCAAAGTTGTATGATTACACAATTGTGTGATTTCACAGTTGTGTTATTTTTCATTTTTCACTTGTAAAATTATTTCTCAATTGATTTCACAATTGTATGGTTACACACAGTTGTATGATTACACAGTTGTGTGATTTCACAATTATGTCACTTTCATTTTTCACTTGTAAAATAGTTTATCAATCGATTTCACATTTGTGTGATTTCACAGTTGTATAATTACATAGTTGTGTCATTTTTTATTTTTCGTTTGTAAAATCATTAATCAATTGATTTTACAGTTGTGTGATTTGACAATTGTGTATTTCAAAGTTATGTAATTTAACAGTTGTGTAAAATTGAGATATTCATTTATCAATTTTTCGTTGTTGTGTAAAACTAAGATATTCCTTTATTAATTTTTCACACATCTAGTTAGTCTGATTAACTACTTTTGAAGACAGGTAATCAGTATTAATTAAGTTGAACAAAGAAATAATAAATTAATAGCACAATAAAAATTGCAAGTCAAAAGAAAGTGTTTATTTACTTATAAAGGTTTTTAATTTGTAAGAATATAAAGTTGAACAATGTGGCCCAGCCCATTTAACAAGTTCAGTGCTTAATAAAAGATCTAAAACTTACATTTCCATTTTATATGCATGGAATCTATAAATATTATCACAAAATATGGGGAGAAACGCGTTTCTCCATAATTTATAGAGAAACGGGCCCGACTTGTCGCGCGACAATGCAGGCCAGAATACGTTTCTCCATAAGTATGGCAGGACTTTTTTTTCTGAATATTCGTCCCAAGGCTTCTGGATATCCAGAACCTTATGAAAGTGATATCCAGAATCAGAAATTTGGCCTTGGCCTTGGCCTTTGCCCCAAATCTTTTTTTCTGGATATCCTTTCCAAAGCTTCTGGATATCCGTCCCAAGGCTTCTGGATATCCAGAACCTTATGAAAGTGATATCCAGAATCAGAAATTTGGCCTTGGCCTTGACCTTTGCCCAAAATCTTTTTTCCTGGATATCCTTTCCAAAGCTTCTGGATATCACTATTCAATGTTCTGGATATCCAGAATCTTATGAAAGTGATATCCAGAATCAAAAATTTTGCCTTGGCCTTTGCCCCCAATTTTTTTTTCTGGATATCTATCCCAAAGCTTCTGGATATCCAGAACACGTTTCTCCATAAGTTATGGAGAAACGCGTTGTTTCTCCATAACTTATGGAGAAACGCGTTTCTCCAGAGACCGACTCAAATATTATATAGGGGAGTAAAATTCTATTTCCATAACAAGCCACATAGAATTTCATGTCATAATTCCACGTGGCACAAACAACTTAGTTGAATTTTATTTCTGATTTATTTCTAAAATAATACATAATAATAATTTATTTGATTAATGTATGGACAATCGATACCTTTATCACAATATTATTTAGAATCTCAAATTAGTTAAAACAATATACTCCCTCCGTCCCAATAAGTGCTTCACCCTTTTGGGTGGGCACGCAAATTATGAAAATGGGAGGGAAAAAAATGTTGTGAGTGTAATTTGAAAATATGAGAGAGAATTAGTGGAGAGAATAGTAAATTATAATGGTGTTGTGAGTATTAAAATAATGTAGGAGAGAGAATGAGTGGAGGAAATAGTAAAGATTCTTTGCTAAAAAAGGAAAGGTGAAGTTTTTAACGGGATGCCCTTTTGGGTAATTAGTGAAACTTTTATTGGGACGGAGGGAGTATGCTTATAACTTGTGCATAAATCTGATTTTGGTGTCTATTCAAGGGAACCCAATTGAAATAGACATTTAAACAATTTTGAATTCAATTTGATTTATTTAAAATTTATTTAATTAAAGGTATAAATAAAAAGAGTTTAATAAAATTGCGTACACTCTTATTTTACTTCCTCCGTCCCAAAATAAATGTCCGTTTTACATTTTGGAGAAATTTAAAAAATTCAACGTTTTGTAAATTTTAGTAACCAAGGTGTATGAAAATCTTTATATCAACTTTTTAAAATTATAATTTTGCAACTATATAATAAATAGTGAAAATTACCGAGCAAAAAACATTTAGGGTCGATTTTTTCTTAGAAAGGCCATTCATTTTTAGTTTTTTTTTTCTTTAAAAATTAGTCATTAATTTTAGGACAGAAGAAGTATAGACATTTTATTGAAATTTTTATCAAGTGGATAGTCTGGTTGAAACTCATCTGGATGCAAAAATTCCAATCTCTGATCTCCAAAATATCATGTATGCTTGAGCTTACCGTGATTGAAAATTGCATTGGACTTGACTTCTTGATTAAATTTTTAAACCTTCAATTATTAAGAGATAATTTATGTTTAAATAAAGTTTACTTCATTTTCGATGTAAGCATGTATATACTATTTTCATCCGAAAATAAATGTATATTGTCACTATTTTTTTTTTCAATTTTGTTTTTATATATCCTTAAAGGTTTTTTTTGGTTGGTCTTTGCTACTAAACTTTCTCAAATGTAAACATTTTTAGAGGGTTTTCTAAATGAAAAAGATGATTCGTTTGGATATTTTACCTAACTTAATTAAATTAACTTGAGTTAAAAAAAATCATATTAACTATAGCTTAGTTAGAAATTATTAGAAAAAAAGAATTTAGTTGGTTAAAAACTATTTGACAAAGAATTTTGATAGACATGAGATAATATCATAAAGTCATATCAGATCTAATTTAAATATTAAATCTAAAATTTGGATAGTGATGAATAAAATATGTATAAAGCCGTAATTCTCTCCCCAGATTGGAGCTCATTGTTCAGTCAGTTAGGCTTGGTTCTCTCCCCTGATTGGAGCTCATTGTTCAGTCAGTTAGGATAGAATTGTAGTAAGTTATGCTTGATTTTTTAATCTCATTTGTAATAGCTATCCTTTCCATAGTTGTTCATATCTCACAATTGTATAGAAGATTTAGGACTCTTTATTATTGTGTATATATAGATGACAAGATCAAAGAGAAGAACTCACGTTGATTCTTCCACCAATTTTATTTGTCTCATATGGTATCACGATCCTCTTGAACGGAGCCATGCCAATACCGACTGATTCCAACCCTTCAGTCAACTCTCCGTCACCTTCTTCCGCTGCCACTTCATCTCTTCCTCTAAATCTCAATATCCAGTCTTACCTTGGTCATTGTCATCTCACAAATGAAAATTACTTGAACTGGAGATCCTTGTTTTATACGGTCCTCACGACCTATAAACTAACAACGGCCGTTACAAATGCTGTTCCACCACCATCCAAAAAGGAGGATGGCTCTTCCAACCCAGAATTGGATTTCTTCCTCCAAGCCTCAAGTCTTGTTCTTGGCTGGATTAAGGCTACGGACACTGTCAAAATTCAGTCAAGAGTCAACCTTTGTGACACTGCTCCGGCAGCATGTTCTATGCTTGAGAAACGGTTCGGAGGACGGTCTAGAGTTCATATCCAAAAACTCAAAACCGATCTCAATGCCCTTGCTAAGAAACCTGAGACCACAATTGATGATTATTTCCTCCAGGCCGTCTCAATTTCCGATGCCCTTGCTAAGGCAGGCGAAGTTATCTCCGACGAGGACTTCCAGCAAAGAATTGTGGTCGGACTTGGACACTCATATAAGGAGTTCATCACCTCCCAAAATAATCGTCCAGCAGCGTCATTAGATGATCTTCAGGATCTTCTATTGCAAGAGGAAGACCTTCAATCCAGCTTCTCTACTGCCGCCTTACATCCTACTTCTGCTCTCCTCGTAGGTACTACCACTCAGCCTCGTCCTCACTCCTATAATCCCACTGGTGGCGCTCCAAATTCAGGTAAAGGCCGTGGAAACAAAAAGGGTAAGGGGACGCCACAGCCTGCTCATGGCCGTGATGCTGCTCAAAAGGGGAGAGGTCATGGGATTTTGCCTACCCTACAAACGGGTTTCCAATTTAACCCACAACCTAGAAACCTGACTTCTTCTCCCAGGCCAAACCTCGCTTATACCCCGCCTAATCCCTTCACATATGTTCCACATTCAGCCTGTCAACTATGTAAGAAGCCGGACCACATTGCCCCTGATTGCCCCGACCGTGGCAATTATGCTTTCTATAGTCACACGCCTCATTATCCTTCTCAGATGCCTCACTCACAATATAATCCAGAATATCCTTCTTTTCTTGATGATCCTGTCATGACTCCGTCCTAAGTACTCGATTTCGGGGCCACAAATCACATGGTTCCATCTCCAGAAGGCCTTACTCATGTGTCTCCATACTCAGGTAATGATTCGGTAACAGTTGCCAACGGTACTCGCATCCCCATATCTCATATTGGTCATTCTAAATTTCTTCATAATAATCGCACTTTCTTTCTCCGCAATATTTTATGTGTTCCTAATATGCATAAATCTTTTTTATCCATTCGTCGTTTTTCTGTTGATAATAACTGCTTTTTTGAGTTTAACGGTTCCAGGTTTCGTGTGAAGGACAATATCATGAGGCGGACCATTCTTACTGTGGGATCCTCCCAACTCCCGAGACCTATAAACTCGTGTCCCAGGATGAAGAGTCCCAAAATACCCTTTTTGAAAAAACTTTCTTTACTTTAACTTAAAAGTATACAACCCATTTTCAAAACAATTTCAAAATAACCTCTTTACTCGGAGGTGATATATAAACCTGCTTTAAACAAACACAACCTGTTTGTACAATTTATACAACTGGAAAGGCTTATACAAGCCAACTATACAACAAACCAAAATCAAGTTTAATTACAATACAAACCAACTGAAACATGTTTATAAAAGTTTTATATACAAAACCTTTCCCCAAAAGAATAACAACCATGACAATCCCAACTCCCCAAGACAACACATACCCCGACAACCAAAAGATGTCCAAACTCCTTCCCCGACCTCACTGGTCCGGTCTTCCTATCTCAGCGGGATCTAAAACAATAAAGGGAGAAGGGGTGAGATAAAATCTTAGCAAGCTATTATGTATGCAACAATATGCCATACCAGATGCAACACATAAACAGGTTGTTCAACAAATATGCAACACCAAATAGGTTGCTCAATAACCACATTGGGAAAACAGTAAACACTTTACTTTACGTTACCTTTCCCTTTATCTTTTCCCATCTGAATCATATGTAGTACTATGGTGGGAGTCATACTCCTCTCATTTTGTGAACTGCTGGTGCACATCCACATCTTATACGACCCCTTACAGAGATCCATATAAGCTACCTCGCTATCGTGTGAACGGTCGTGCCTATCCACAGAAGCTGAACCCCCAATCAGTGGCCACAGAAGAGGGTGAACGGTAACAAATATAAAGACATCCAAGCACCTTATGAAATATTTTCTCATAAGTGATTGCATTCCCTATACCTCCGAAACTCAGCTGATATACCATATTCAAGCACATCACAGATACATGAAAATAAGTACACCCAATGGGACACCAACATATATAGAACATGGTTCTGCAACTCATGTTAAACAATTGAAATAGTGCGATACGTATTTAACACTATGTGCATAATTAACTATGAATATGTAAACTCGTATGGCACAAAGTATATCACATAAGTCCTACACATTCATTACAGAATATGTAAACCAGTAACAGGGTACAACCACTCCTGTCCAAACCAAGTAAATAGTGCACTACACATTTTAGGCACTATAAGAACAAATAACCCTACACAGGTCATCACGTAAGGATTCAATATCATATAAATAACCCTACGCGTTCACAATACAATATTAAACACCTTCTTTTAAGGTTCCAAGTTCACTTACCAAGTTTTTTAAACTTTGGTTCAAATTGTACAATTGCCTCCCAAGCATTTTCAGGTCAATATTTAAAGACCTTCCCATTATCCAATTGGACCATTTCAAGTTCCACATTGTTGTACTAAAGTTGTACTTGAATCCTAGTTAAAGAGTGACTTCATTCATACCCATTAGACTAGGTGTTCAAGGCCTAGAAAAAGGTTCAAAGGCTGCAGGGTAGGGCACGACTCGTGCCCTAGGGCACGACTCGTGCCCTATTACACCCCACTAGAAACTGTCGTCCTGGGATTTGTCACGACTGCTCCCTTCAGACACAGAGTGTTGCACGAATCCATAAGGAAATGTCATGACTCGTGCTTCAGGGCACGAGTCGTGCCCAGGCCCAGAAACTGCCTCTGCATTGCTGCAACTTTAGCAACAACAACAACAACACTTCCAGTTTCAATCCAGCAATACAAGGTCATCCCATAACAGTCTATACACATGTTTTAGACCCTATTATACTCCCTTCATACCCCATAACACATACATAACAATTTCCCAATTCATTTCAACCCATAATATCATCTTTTTACCTCTTTATCAAACTACTCATTCCCAAACCATATTTTCCCATTTCAAAAACCCACCAACTGGTTCCTTTTTACCAATAATCAAGTATATGGTAATAATAACATATTTAAACCAAGTATAAACAGTTATATGAAGGAACCATAACAACTTACCAAGCCAAAAGGAAGATATAATCGGATAAACTTGCTCTATTCACCTTCCTTTGCAATAATTCAAATGAGAAACCTTTACTTGACCAAGACTTGACAGTCTTAAGTATCGAAACTTCGTTTTCCAATGAGTAAGATATCATTGTCATAAAACAATCGAAATAATACTACGCTCCCACTGAATTTCATGTATACACAAGGTTCATCTTCGTACTTGATGAAGTTAAACTCTTTGACCGATTCATCAAAATGAAGATTCCAACTCCTCGAATCTTGCTTCAACCCAAAATTGGATCTTTGCAACATGCATACTTTATTAGAATTTCTTGGATCGACAAAATTTCGGGTTGTGTACTATACACATCCTTAAGAATCTTTCCATTTAGGAAAGCCGTTTGACATCCATTTGTCATATCACATAGTCACAATATGTGGTTATGGCAATTGAAATTCTAATAGACTTCGGCATTACAATCAGGCGAAAAGGTTTCATCATAGTCAATAATATGAATTTGCCTAAATCCCTTTGCTACAAGCCTCAGCCTTGAAAGTATACACCTTCCCATCCATGTCGGTCTTGAAGACCTACTTGCACCCTTTAGTTTTTACACCTTTAGGTAGCTCAATCAAGTTCCAAACTTGATTATCAAACATGGACTGTAATTCGGACTCCATGGTTCCTAACCATTTATCCGAATTAGAAGTGGACATCGCCTCTAGATAGGAAGTACGTTCGTCATTCTCAATGACTTTCACTTCATTACTTTCCAATACGAGAGATCCATATTTCTCGGATTTGGATCGTAACCTATCTGATCTATGATGGACTTTATGCAACTTGAACCGGTTCCACAACTCCTTGTGAACTTGGTTCCGTCTCTACTCTTTGTTCCATGTTATTTTCGGGTTCTTGAACTTCTTCAAGATTAATTTTACTCCCACTAGATTCTTTATTGAGAAACTATTTCTCAAGAAACGAATCATACAGAGCAACAAACATTTTGTTCTCTTTGCGGTTGTAAAATTAATGTCCGAAAATAACCTTGTCAGATTTGACGCTAACTTATCAGAGACAAGTCTCTTGATATAAGCTTTGCAATACCAAATCTTCATGAAAGACAGACTAGGTTTTCTTCCATGCCACATCTCATGTGGGGCCTTAGGAACCGATTTGGTAGGGACTCGATTCAGTGTAACCGCATCATTTCTAATGCATATCCTCAAAAGGTAATAGGAAAGTCAACTTGACACATCATCGAACGAACCATGTCATACAAGACTCAATTCCTCCTCTCAGACACACCATTCATAGTGGTGTTCCACATGGAGTCAACTCTGAAACAATTTCACAGATTTGAGATGATTGTCAAACTCTTAGCTCAAATATTCACCACTTCGATCAAATCGAAATACTCAATAGTTTTGCCAAGTTGATTTTGTACTTCATTTTGAAATATTCAAAATATCTCAAATAATTCACTTTTGAACTTCATCAGATAGACACAGTCATATCTAGATAAGTCATTAGTGAATGTAATGAAATACCAAAATCTTCCCCTAGCAATGCTACTTAATGGTTCACATACATCTCATGTACTAGGATCAATAAGTCACTAGCCCTCCTACAACTCTTAGTGTATGGTGGTTTGGTCAATAATCCCAATAAATAAGATCCACATTCCTCAAATGATTCATAATCATATGAGTCTAAAAGTTCATGTTAATGGAGTTTAGATATATGTTTCTTATTTATCTGACCAAGCCGACAATGACATAAGAACGTGTTGTTCACATCATTCGGTTTAGATTTCTCCCTCATATATTATAGATATCTTCAATATTATTTTGTTTCTTAACATCTAGGATATGAAGACCATTAAATGACATATGCAATACAATAAGGCATATCATTAAATAAATATAAAAGTTCTTATTCTCAATAAGAAAATTATATCCTTCATTATCCATATGAGAAACGAAAATAATACTCCTACTCAAATTCGAAACGTAGTCACACTTGTTCAAAACAATTACTAGTCCACTAGGTGAAGTGACTTCATAAGTCCCTACGGCTAATACAGCAACTCTTGCTCCATCCCGCGCATAGTTTTAATTCACCTTCTTTGAGTAGCTTTCTATTCTTTATTCTTTGCACATTTAAACAAATGTGGGATCCATATCCGTTATCATATACCCAAAAACAAGAATTCGAAAGGAAAATATCTATCATATAGATACTTGAAGTAGTAGCAATCATATTGCCCTTCTTCACCTTTTAGGCCTTCCTTATAAGCCTTGCAACTTTGCTTCCAATGACAATCTTATTGCCATGGTAGCAAAATGCATCATTTAGAGACACTTTTGGGTTTAGCCTCTTCGGCTTTGGCAACTTTTGCTCTAGGTTTAGCAACCTTTGCTTTACCTTCTTTGTCTTTCCTCTTAAACCCCTTTCTTGTGTTAACCATTAACACAACATACCTCTCTTGCTTATCTTGCACTTGGAACGTTTCCTTTGTGCGTTGTGCTAGAACAAAAGCAGTTTCCATGTGTTCAAGGTTCTTCATAAGAGCCTTTTAAACATGGTGGCAAGTATAAGGCAAGCAACATCGTTAGAATCATTGTCATGTTTCTAATGTTGCTCCTTATTTGCCCTTTGCAACATTTGCAGCGGGTTCAACAGGAACGGGTTTGTCAAGAACGTACAATTTTACCTAAGAACAATTCTTAAGCTTCTGATCCAATCAGAATAATCTGTACCATTCTTTTTGAACTTGTCCTTCATAAGGATGAATCGCAATTTATTGTGTAATGCTATGTCTACAAAAAAATATGCAAACCATATAAACACATATCAATATCAACACATTTACCATCTAAGAGTAAATAATGTATTTCACAAATACTCCCACTAAATTATACACCTTCAAATACAAGCATGTATTATATAATTATAGTGGGCTAAGATCCATATTTTACTTAATTTTGGTTTAACTAAGTCAATGCCCGAAATCAAGCTATTTAGGTAGAAACATCAATCATATCACTATATGACTCTTAGATCTTTTTATGAGATTTCCTTAGACATCATATATCAAAAACATGTTTTAAATCTCATTTATGCCTTGGGTCAAATCTCATTTGAAAGCCCCAATTAAGTCAAAACCTTTTCCAAACGTATGAGACATGGAACGATGCACCTAACTGAGTCAAAACTACATCAACCATTATATCATCTTGATCACAAATTAAGATATAAGATGCACCAAACTGAGTCGAAACTACATCAAATACCCTAAAGTATCACAAGTGTTCTAATCAAGGAATGGCATAAGACTTATATATTTAGAAGGTTTTAATATTGCAACAAACATCGCATGGTTGTAACATAGATCTCATGTGTACATAATTATGAACATAGGGCTTCACAAAATTTCATACGAACACTTTGATTTAAATTTTGAAAAATTACAAATCTAAATAATTATATCAATAGATCAATAACCTATGTGATAAACTAATCATATTAATTTATCATAAATCATAATCATGGCATATCTCATATACTTGTTTTTCATAAAAAAAAACACATAAAACCTAGATCTATTTAATATAGCATGGATAGAAAATAATCAAATTAAATCTAGCATACCAATTTCAATCCTAATCATGGCAAGACAGGGCTCTGATACCACTATTGGGTTTAGGGGTTACAAACGCAGCGGAAGATTTAACAAAGAACATCAAAACCCTAGCCCTAAGATCCGTCTAGCATGAAGAGATTAGAAATTTATATAAAATAGAATTTACATACCTTGAATGCGAATTGTTTGTTCAAAATAGATCTCAAATAGCGAATCTCAAAATGAATCTCAAAAAACCGTTGATGAAGGTTTTTGATCTTCTCCTTGTTCTTTACCTTGTGAAGAATCGACGATCGAAGGCTTCAAGCTTTTGGTGATAAAGTAATCACCCTCTATCGGTAATCCACACTTGAACGGACCAAGAACGCTTCTTAATTGATTGCTAGATGATCTCCGATTATTGAAACGATTTTCAATAATCAATGGCTAAAAGTGTTTTTGATCTTTGATTCTCAATTTAGATCTTAATTTTAGTGTTTCATAAACCCCAAAATTACATGTGTTTTTGGCTGACCAAAGGGTTCTATTTATATCAAATATAAATCCCTAACTATTAGGGAAAGAATCCTTGTCAAAAACCAAAACCAAACCAGCAAAGGAAAAGAGTACTGACAGATTTTTAGCCGCTGGCACGAGTCGTGCCCAATAGTACGAGTCGTGCCTTAGTGGCCAAGTGTGTCGCGCGGTGCATCGAGCCAGTTTATCAGTTTTCCAGATCAAGGGGCACGAGTCGTAATTCGGGACGAGTCGTCCCTTGAGCCCAGATTTCACCCTTTTAGCCATTTTCAACCCGTTCTTTTGTGTGTGACCCTTTAGGAATTATATTTTATGTTGGTAGTGAGTTGAAACATCAACCTCACAAGACATAAGTGACTTCTAGCAAATCATTATGTCCACCCAATTAAATATAACATCAAAGCTTTATTCCTTGATAATCAAATGTCACAATCCCTTTGTCCACGATGTCCAATTGAACATGAGTCATGGTCTATGTCAACTCATCTCGTTCAATGCTTTCTCGATCCCGAATATGTTGATAATCCAGATGCATTTGATCTCTATCAAATCACTTGAGTGTGGCCACACATTTCATTAACATCATTCATCGAGGGGCCCAAGCAAACATCTCTCTTCATAAGAGGGACAAATCCCGTCTTGACTTATCATTCTTCCCTACATGAATCCAATTGTGCTATCATAGCCCTTATTGCTATCCGATTAAAGATAGTGTTAGACTATATCAAACACAATCTTAGTCATGTGGAAGACGATAATAATCTCAGGTACAAAGGACTCAATAATACGACTATCATGAGATTTAATCATGACAACAGACCATGTCATAAATCTCATAAGTAGGTCAAGTCCAGTACTCGTTCTCTAACAAGTACCCATAAGTGTAATGTGCATCTCCATGCATATAATCATCTCCATGATTATCCATTACCAACTTATACTAGTTGTTCACAACAACTAGGGACGCAGTTCAATATAATAAACATGCAAACATATAGTGAACCAAATAAACATGCTCTATAATAAATGATAAAGATGATACATAACGGTTCAAGTTTGAACATAACTATAGCCTAGGGCATTACACCAACATTAACGGCGATGAAAATGACGTAGAAAATATTAAGTTATCATATGATATTTTGATAAGATATGCGTTTGATCCTGTTACAACTATCATGTAAATCACGTATCCTAACATATTGTACAATATGGATATTTATGTTTTTTCCATGATAAAGTTGTTCCTTCACCAACCAATGAGATGATAGATAATATTAAAAATCATGACGGTGTTTTTACCTGATTCAGAAGTGGAATATACGAGTTCGGATTTCATCAACAAATAAGAAAGGATATATTGCTATATATAATGAGTTTCTTAATACGATAAAATATTCAGAAGTGGAATATACGAGTTCGCATTATCATTGGACTAAACTGGAGATTGGATGTATGTGCATGCTTCTTATGAATAATGATCAGACGCTAAAAAGTTCTTCCTCAGTCGGCATCTGATGTCCATTTCAATATGAGAAGTCAGGGGTTCGAACTCCACCAAATGCAATTTCTAGCACTTTAAAGTGTCACTCTTTTAATATATTAAGTCATTTATTAATAAAAAACACACTTATAATAAAAAGAATAATGATCATCTTCGAAGTTATGCAAAAGCATAGAGATTAATTGTCACCAATCTAGAAAATCCAGTATTTGAGGTAAGGGTGATTTCTGGAAATAATATTATCATCTTGATCCTATCGAATTCGACAAAGTTTCTTGTCAAGTTTAAAAAAAAATACCTTATGACCATTTTCTTCACTATGACAATAAATTAGAGTCAGGGTAGTCACATTGCACATTGAATTTTACTTTTCCTCAAATTTATCCTATCATGGTCAATTTTATGTGTCAATTTCCACTACCATTGGATAGTACTCGTCGAGAGCTTTCCAACCATATAGGACACGTCTCAATCGGAGTCCGTATGAAGAATTTATGACCCCCGGAAGTTCGTCTTTGGTATTTTCTGTATGCTCGGATGGAGAGCGGTCTGGACTGGGGTACTTACAGACACACCAAAATTATCGTGAAACTCTTTAATCTTGGGTTCCCCGGCTCTGGCTGACCTAGGCCTAGGAGTACTAGATCTACCCCTTTAGACCTACCACGGCCTCGAGAACGACCACCGGATTGGGCGCCCTCGACAAAGGCATCCACGATTCTCCCAGAGGTAGAAGGACCAGTTGAAGGACGAGTAGAACTCTAACCTCTTCCTGTCATATCTGCACAAGAAATAATGGGATCAGATTTTTGCCAAGGCATTGTTAAAGACGAGGACGAGGAAGTATCCCTCTCTGTCTTACTTATTGATGTCGAGGAGGGATTCTTACCCAAAAATGGACGTTCCAGGTGGTTGGACTTTAAATAGTACAAGTTGATATGGTTGAGGATTTCTTTCCAACCTTGAAACACCATGACATTTGGTGAGTCTATGCTAAGTCGATCAATCCTAAACCGACTAGGATAGGCAACGTCGGTTCTAGGTGTTTGGTAACTCATTAGAATTTTCCCAATCTCATTCAAACTCACCATCATCCATGGCCCATCAATACGTTGATAAATTTGAAGGTTTTGGGTATGATAACAGTAAAGGGCATTTGGGTTGATTCTCCATGTACTTTCCATATCGAGGAACTAAGGAAAGATGGTAACAAAAGAAGCTTCAAGAACAGGGGTACGAACAACAATGGTGGTTCAGAAATGTCTAAGTAAAACCCAGTTGAAACCCAACTGTTAAAATACAAGAAAGAAAGAGATTAGAGAGGAACTTTTACTTGATTTGAAGGTTGATAAAGAGAAATACGGAAGATTTCAAGCACAAATCTAAGAAATCAAAGCAAGAAATGTCAAGAACTTAACAACAAATTTCAACCATGTGGGTATCTCTCAATTTGCTAAAGTGATAAAAGATTGAAAATGAAGGAGATTTGGCCTTTTATACCCGGATCCAAAGGGGTATGGGTCAATCAAATCGGGTTGAGTCGTAATTTCCCTTTCCTCATTAATAGTTTGGCGAAGTTTCCAATGCGAATGTCTCATCAATAATGGGCGCTACTGACAATGTGTAATAACTGACGGATAAAATGATTAGTAACCTCGAAATTCGAAAAGCCTCTTGGTATTCGTAAAATCGAGTACGAGCAACACTTCCTCCTCGGCATAGCTGAGCTAGGAAGTCGGGGGTCACTGAACGGTATGAACCGAATATGACCATAGACCATATGATGGGCAAGGCCCAATGGATTGAGCCCAGTGGAAAGAATGCACAAGTCCCAAATACGACATAATGAAAAGGCTTCCCTCCCTATCCTCGTCTTATTATTCTCATCATATCTCACTATCTCGACCTAGATATAGCAGAGCAATCTAATGAATAAGGCATAGATGTTGATAAATGCCGACCATGGAACACCTATATGTCGACCACGGCATACTCAAATGCCGACCAGAGCTGACCAGGCCACCATTATGACAAGGGGATTGGGCTTCCCTACCCTTGGTCACCTCAACTTGTCCAGTACATCCAAATACTAGCCAACAACCTACGCCAAGGAATAGGCCTCCTATGCATACGTAAAGAATGATCTTCTAATCATATTACAATAAGGAATGTGAGCAATTAGGATCCGGGTAGGAATTGACTACTTATCTCACCTAACTTCCTATCAAAGACAGGAATATATATCCTACACCTATAAATATAAGCCATAAATCACATAATTCGGTACACGCATCTTTTGACTCTAAACTATTGTCAATTGATTTGGTCTTTACAATACAAATAATTACTCTAACGCCGGAGGGCATTCGTCGGTGAAGCCCCTGCTTAGTTTACGTGTTTGTTTATATTTTTCATGCTATTTAAGCATACATGATACAACCTTACCGCCGTATTTGGACAGATTCAACGTTTTTGGTATCATTATATATAAATCATATATAAGTATTGATGCAGTGCAGATCAACAGGCAGCCAAAGCAATTGCAGATCAACAGGCCATTCAAACAGGCCGAGAAAGCTACAGACTAAGGGGCTGTGATCCAGGCGGGTTCCCCATAGGAGGCCAGGCGAGCGCCTCACTTGAAGGAAATCAAGGGAAAGCTTCTGGACTCGAGGCTGGTGCCTCACACTAGGCGGGGCGGGCGCCTCATTGACGGGGGAAGAGCGCTGATGTTTGCTGATGTTTAATCGCTACTGTTTTAAATTAAATTAAGGAGGGTATTTGTGTCCTTTCCATTCCAAGAAGTTTTTAGGGTTTACTTAGGAGTATTTAAACATGTTTTAGAGTTTTAAACAACTTAGTTTTTTTATGATGAATTGAATTAAAGAAAAGAGAGGTTGCGGCTTTCTTCTTGTTTATCGAATCTTGTTATTTCTTGTTCGGTTCCATCTCAATCTCTGTTCTTTACGTCATTTGGTATCAGTTGTCTGGACGAATTGATGGCCGAACGAGGGCATGGATTCCATGGAGGAAGAGGTGGTCGTGGAATGGGCCGTGCAGCGGATCCTCCGGAAGACGATCATCACCGCGAGCATGATATACACGATATTGAGATCGACGATCTGAGAAGACATGTTCAGGTACTTCAAATCCAAGTTCGGAATCGCAAAAATCGTGGGGGGACACCGCCGATTATGGGTTCTTATTCGGATGATTCTTCCGAGGATGAGGAGTATCACGAGGGAGTCAATCCCTTTGCCAGAAATCGTGGACATCGGCATAGGTATGAGGAAGACTCTTTGAAGGATATCGGTGTCAAGATCGAAATTCCGGAATTCGAAGGTAAGACTCATCCTGACGAGTTCATTGATTGGTTAAATACTGTTGAACGTATTTTTGATTTAAAACCTATGAAAGATGCTACTAAGGTGAAAGTGGTCGCAATCAAATTGAAGAAACATGCTTCGATTTGGTGGGAACATGTTAAGAAACAAAGGGTTATAGAGGGTAAATCCAAGGTTCAATCTTGGGATAAGATGAAGAAATTGTTAAGGCAAAAGTTTCTTCCGGAACAGTATAGACAAGATTCTTTTCTTGCTTATCATAGTTTGAGGCAGGTGGATATGTCTGTAGAGGAGTTTATCAATGAATTCGACCGTTTATGGATGAAGTGTGATGTTGCAGAAGAGGATGAGCAAACAGTGGCCCGTTTTCTTGGGGTATTGCGTACTGATATTTCAGATGTGGTCCACCTGCAGCAATACTAGACTTATGATGATGTTTGTAGGCTTGCTTTGAAGGTTGAAAAGCAGTTGCAGTGAAAGAAGAGTGTGAATAGTTGGCAACACAAGAATTTTCTAGTAGTCATAGTAGTGGAAGTCCTAGCAAGGTTGAGGGGGTTACACTAACAGTACCATTTACACCAGTGGCAGAAAAATCTGGTGCAGTTCCGGATGCGTTAAGGGGTAACAAGTCAGCCCGGTGCTTCAAATGTCATGGGATTGGTCATTTAAGGGCCGAGTATCCCAACCGACATGTTGTTGCTTTAATGGAGGATAGTCCACCAGTTTATGATGAAGCACCAGATGATTCAAGTGGTGAAACTGAATAAGTGTGTGCAGATCAAGGAGTGGCATTGGTGGTTCAACGGGTGTTGAATGTGACTGATGTGGAAGACGAGGAGTGGCTTCGTCATAATATTTTTTGGACCAATTGCACCGCCAAATGGAAAGTGTGCAAAGTAGTCATTGATGGTGGTAGTTGTGAAAACATCGTTTCTACTGAGATGGTTAAGAAATTAAGCTTGAAGACGGAGGAACACCCACAACCGTACAAGTTGTCTTGGTTGAGCGAGGGGAGTGCATTGAAGGTAAACATGCGGTGTTTGGTTCAATTTTCCATTGGCAAATGTTACTCGGATGATGTATGGTGTGATGTAGTGCCAATGGTTGCGTGTCACTTATTGCTTGGTCGTCCGTGGTTGTTTGATCGGAGGGTTAAGCATGATGGCTACAAGAACATGTATACCTTTACGAAAGATGGGGTGACTGTTACGTTGTACTCTACATACTTCTTCCACAACCTTGACCCCGGTAAGGCTTCTGTTCCCGTTAGTCATCAACTTCTCAGCTGGCCTATTGTTGATGTCACATCAAAGCGAAACAGTATGCCCAAGCAGCATGTTAGTACACATCGAAAGAGAATTGTTTTTCAGGTGGGAGGATTACTTTGGGTTTACTTGTGCAAGATGGGGTTTCTGTTGAAGCGTCTTGTTGGTATCGACTCGTGGTCGAGTCTTCTTCAAGGGGGTGAATGATGCAGTGCAGATCAACAGGCAGCCAAAGTAATTGCAGATCAACAGGCCATTCAAATAGGCCGAGAAAGCTAAAGACCAAGGGGCTGTGATCCAGGCGGGCGCCCCATGGTAGGCTAGGTGAGCGCCTCACTTTAAGGAAATCAAGGGCAAGCTTCTGGACTCTAGGTTGGTGCCTCACACTAGGTGGGGCGGGCGCCTCATTGACGGGGGAAGAGCGTTGATGTTGCTGATGTTTAATTGCTATTGTTTTAAATTCAATTAAGGAGGGTATTTGTGTCCTTTCCATTCCAGGAAGCGGCATGTACAGGCCTGCATTAGTAGCTGCACCGTTGGCCATATGACACACCCGACACCTCTGAACGAACTTCTCAACTTCCTTCCTCATGCTCGGCCAGAAGTAAGAAGCTTGAACTAGCTGTAAAGTACGATCTCGCCCAACATGGCCCTCCCCATGCAGCTCTTGAACAATCAGCAAACGCAGGCTACATTCAGGGACACATAACTGATTGCCCTTGAACAAAAACCCCTCGTACAGCAAGAAGTACGGCTTACGACCCGCCTTAACATCCTCCAGAACCATCGAGAAATATGGGTCAGATGCAAGTAACTCTCAAAATGACTCAAATCCAGGGACTTCTATGCGCAAAGTTGTCCTTAAGCTCCGCCGTCGACTCAAAGCATCAGCCACTTTGTTAGTCACTCCCGCCTTATGATTAACCACAAAAGTAAAATGTTAAAGAAAAGCCATCCAACGAGCATGCCGATCTGAAACTTTGTCCTGGCTGTGTAGATGACGTAAAGAGACATGGTCCGTGAACAAGATGAACTCTTGGTGGAACAAATAATGCCGCCAATGTTTTACTGCCTGAACAACCGCATAAAATACCAAATCGTAAGTACTATACCGAGCCTTGGCACCCGACAATTTTTCACTAAAATAAGCCACTGGCCGCTCTTTTTGGCTCAAAATAGCCCCAATACCCACCTTAGAAGCGTCCGTATGCAACTCAAATGGCTGTGCAAAATTGAGTAATATCAGAATAGGCGCTGTCGTCAACATCTCCTTGACTTGCTGAAATGCGTTGTCTGCCTCTGTAGTCCACGAAAAGCGAGCGCCTTTCATACAATCAGTGATAGGCGACATGATGCTACTGAAGTGAGGGATGAAACGGCGATAGAAAGATGCTAAACCATGAAAGCTCCGCACCTCTATGATTGTAGTAGGAACATGCCACTGTTGAACTGCTGCTGCCTTGCTCGTATCTACTTGCAGGCCATCACCCGATATAACATACCCCAGAAATAAAACTCGTGGTACCATAAAGACACATTTCTTTGTTGTTGCATAAAATTTCTCCTTCTGCAGCACGGACAAGACCCCCCGCACATGTTGTATATGCTCTTCTTGGCTCCGGCTGTAAATAAGAATGTCATCAAATATACCACTACAAAATTCCCAATAAATGGTCGTAGCAGTTGGTTCATCACACGCATGAATGTACTCGGGGCATTAGACAACCCAAACGGCATAACCAACCACTCGTACAACCCTTTGCGGGTTTTGAAGGCTGTCTTCCACTCATCTCCTGGCCTAACCAGAATCTGATAATACCCACTCTTTAAATCCAATTTAGTAAAGACCACGGCCCACTAATCTGATCAAGCAGGTCATCAAAACGAGGAATCGGAAACCTGTACCGTACAGTAATTCTGTTAATGGCCCTGTGTCAACACACATCCGCCAAGAACCATCTTGTTTGGAAATCAAAATGGCCGGAACCGCACACGGACTCAAACTTTCATGAATATGCCCCTTTGCTAACAATTCTTCCACCTACCTACGCAATTCCTCATGTTCCTTCGGGCTCATACGATAATGAGGTCTGTTAGGAAGACTCGCCCCGGGAACTAGATCAATGTGGTGCTGAATATCTCGGAGGGGTGGTAATTCCGAGGGCAACTCATCCGAAAATACGCTAGCAAATTCCTGTAATAACGGCAGAACAACATCCGGGATCTGACTGACTTCTGACACAGATTTCCCAAGCAACACAAATATCATATCATCATGTTGGACCTCCTCCTCAAATTGAGCAAAGGAGAGGAACGAAGAACAGGGAACTGGCGTTGTCACTGTTACCACCGGTTTAGTAGGGACTAGTACAAATTTTGTTCCATCAACAATCAAACTGTAAGAATTATCCCGCCCATTATGAACAACCTGTCTATCAAATTGCCATGGCCTGCCCAATAATAAATGACAAGCGTCCATATCAACTACATCACACCATATTTCATCACGATATTTAGAACCAACAGAAAAACAAATAAGAGCACGTTTTGAAACTGTTACCTCACCACCCTTATTAAGCCATGCCAATTTATACGGCTTAGGATGCTTCTCCGTCTGAATGCTCAACTTCTGGACCGCTTCCTTTGCGATAATGTTTTCACAGCTACACGAGTCAATCACAAAATGACACACCTTCCCCAAAATAGTACAAGTTGACTGAAAGATGTTATCACGGAGCCATTCATTCTCATCTTTAGTACGCGGAGTTAGGCACGAACGTCGGACAACAAGAGACACACCCACATCCCCAGTCACTAACTGCTCCTCCTCGTCGAAAGTAGGGTATTCCGGTAAGCCATTATCATCAGCCGATACATCCTCCTCTGCTTCGTTAAACAACGCCTTCTTTCCAGTCTGTTTGCAGTCCATTTAGCGATGCCCGATGTCGCCGCACCCAAAACACTTAATGTTGCTGCCGCCCCCTCTAGAAAACTGACCACCCGCTTTTACGATATTTGTAGCGCCTGTGGCTGTGCTGCTAGCGTTTCCCCCAATTAAACTGCTCCCTCCAGTTGCACCGCCACTGCTCCACCTCCTTGTCTGTTTCTCGACTGCATTTGCTCTCTGGTGTGCTTCCGAAATCGACCTAATATCAAACATATTCAGTGCATCTTGAATCTGCACTCGCAGGCCGCCTATGTAACGTGCAACCACCTGATCCACCATTTCCTGAATATCGTTTCTAGCTAGCAACTGGTAAAACTCGGTGGTGTAATCCTCTACCGAGCGTGATCCCTGCTTCAGGTTCTGCAGCCTCTGAAATAAAGTTTGCTAGTAATTATATGGCAAGAAGGCAGCGCGTAACTGCTTCTTCATCTTCTCCCATGACTCAATTTTGGGTTTTCCCAGTCGAGAATGTGAGAGTTTGAGTTGCTGCCACCAAGCGGTTGCCCTCCCTCGCAGTCGCGTAGCGACCAACGCCACCCGCTTGTCTTCTGGCACCCTTTTAAACTCCAAAATCTCCTCCACCGTTGCCACCCAATCCAGAAATTCCTCCTTTGTAGCCCCCATTAAATTACGGTAGGTACGTGCGCATACCGGCCTCCCACCGTCGGTTTTTTCCTCCTCCTTCGCGGGTCTCGTGGTTTGTCGCCTAACTGCGGAATTTCTTCATAGTACTCCCCATCACCCCCATCGTAATCCTCCTCCAGTCCCGCCGTCCGTCGCCGCCACTGTGCTAGCCGATTTCGTCGAGTCTGATGATTGAACAAGTCGGTCATCCTTGCCGTTAACTGTTCCATCATCAACTCCATACGTTGATCTACGATAGATCTGATGCGTTCCTCTAGGCTCGCCTCTTCTCGCTCGTAGAACTCTTCCACAGTTTGTCTCTTCTGTGCCCGAACCATTCTTCCTGAATCGAACGGAAAGCTCTGATACCAACTGACGTAGCGGAAGACTTGATAGATGTCAATTACTAGAAGAATTTAATCGATCCTAGCAAGAGACCTTCAACCTTGTAGAATTTAATCAATACAAAAGTTGGAAGAAACAAACCAATGTTTATTAAATGGCAAAAACTGCATTCAAACCCTAAAAACAAAGTATAAATACTCTCAAACAAACCCTAAAAGTGACTTGGCAAATAAAAGACTAAACTACCCTTAATTAAACAAAACATCAGCAAACACAAACTTCAGTCGACGCCATGCACGGCCGCTCCATAAATCATGACACGGCCGCTCCACAATGACACGACCGCTCCTCTCCTGAAGCTTCAGCCTTTTCGATCCAACTCTTCCATGAACTCGAGAGCCACCTCTTCGACTGCATCACAACCTCTGTTCTTTACATCATTTGGTATCAGTTTTCTGGACGAATTGATGGCCGAATGAGGGCGTAGAGTTCGTGGAAGAAGAGGTGGTCGTGGAAGGGGCCGTACAGCGGATCCTCCGGAAGACGATCATCACCGCGAGCGTGATATACATGATATTGAGATCGACGATCTGAGAAGACAGGTTCAGGTACTTCAACTCCAAGTTCGGAATCGCAGAAATCGTGGGGGGACACCGCCAATTATGGGTTCTGATTCGAATGATTCTTTCGAGGGTGAGGAGTATCACGAGGGAGTCAATTCCTTTGCCAGAAATCGTGGACATCAGCATAGGTATGAGGAAGACTCTTTGAAGGATATCGGTGTCAAGATCGAAATTCCGGAATTCGAAGGTAAGACTCATCCTGACGAGTTCATTGATTGGTTAAATATTGTTGAACGTATTTTTGATTTAAAACCTATGAATGTTGTTACTAAGGTGAAAGTGGTCGCAATCAAATTGAAGAAACATTCTTCGATTTGGTGGAAACATGTTAAGAAACAAAGGGTTAGAGTGGGTAAATCGAAGGTTCAATCTTGGGATAAGATGAAGAAATTGTTAAGGCAAAAAATTCTTCTGGAACACTATAGACAGGATTCTTTCTTGCTTATCATAGTTTGAGGCAGGGGGATATGTCTGTAGAAGAGTTTATCAATGAATTCGACCGTTTGTGGATGAAGTGTGATGTTGCAGAAGAGGACGAGCAAACAGTGGCCCATTTTCTTGGGGGATTGCGTACTGATATTTCAGATGTGGTCCACCTACAGCAATACTGGAATTATGATGATATTTGTAGGCTTGCTTTGAAGGTTGAAAAGCAGTTGCAGTGAAAGAAGAGTGTGAATAGTTGGCATCACAAGAATTTTTCTGATAGTCATAGTAGTGGAAGTCCTAGCAAGGTTGAGGGGGTTACACCAACAGTTCCATTTACACCAGTAGTAGAAAAATCTGGTGCAGTTCCGGATGCGTTAAAGGGTAACAAGTCAGCTCGGTGCTTCAAATGTCATGGGATTGGTCATTTAAGGGCCGAGTGTCCCAACCGACATGTTGTTGCTTTAATGGAGGATAGTCCACCAGTTTATGATGAAGCACCAGATGATTCAAGTGGTAAAACTGAAGAAGTGTATGCAGATCAAGGAGTGACATTGGTGGTTCAACGGGTGTTGAATGTGACTGATGTGGAAGACGAGGAGTGGTTTCGTCATAATATTTTTTGGACCAATTGCACTGCCAAGGGGAAAGTGTGCAAAGTAATCATTGATGGTGGTAGTTGTTAAAACATCGTTTCTACTCGGATGATGTATGGTGTGATGTAGTGCCAATGGTTGTGTGTCACTTATTTCTTGGTCGTCCGTGGTTGTTTGATCGGAGGGTTAAGCATGATGGCTACAAGAACACGTATACCTTTACGAAAGATACGGTGACTGTTACGTTGTACCCTACACACTTCTACCACAACCTTGACCCCGGTAAGGCTTTTTTTCCCGTTAGTCATCAACTTCTCAGCTGGCCTATTGTTGATGCCACATCAAAGCGAAACAGTATGCCCAAGCAGCATGTTAGTATACATCGAAGGAGAATTGTTTTTCAGGTGGGATTACTTTGGGTTTACTTGTGCAAGATGGGGTCTGTTGAAGCGTCTTGTTGGTATCGACTCGTGATCGAGTCTTCTTCAAGGGAGGTGAATGATGCAGTGCAGATCAACAGGCAGCCAAAGCAATTGCAGATCAACAGGCCATTCAAACAGGCCGCAAAAGATACAGACCAAGGGGCTTTGATCCAGGCGGTCGCCCCATGGTAGGCCAGGCGAGCCCCTCACTTGAAGGAAATCAAGGGCAAGCTCTTGACTTGAGGCTGGCGCCTCACACTAGGCGGGGCGGGCGCCTCATTGACGGGGGAAGAGCACTGATGTTTGCTGATGTTTAATCGCTACTGTTTTAAATTCAATTAAGGAGGGTATTTGTGTCCTTTCCATTTCAAGAAGTTTTTAGAGTTTACTTAGGAGTATTTAAACATGTTTTAGAGTTTTAAACAACTTAGTTTTTGATGATGAATCGAATTAAAGAAAAGAGAGGCTGCACTTTCTTCTTGTCTATCGAATTTTTTTATTTCTTGTTCGGTTCCATCTCAACCTCTCTCTGTTCTTTACATCAAGTATATATTATCTTACAATTGTAACCTACTATATATAGGATTGTGTATACATGTAAATTTGGCAATGAATAAAAACATTTGTATTAAAACTAGAGTGACTTGTAGTGTAAAAGCATGAGTCTCTGTATATATCTTTCTCTCTCGCACACACACACACACAATGAGAGAGAGAGAGCCCCTGGAAATTTGTTTGAGCTTTCATGGAGAAGAAATGGACGGATTTGAGCCGTTGAAACTAAATTTATTTGTTGAAATTTCTCTATGGATGTCCTCAAAACGAGTCATCGATCCATCTTCTCCGTTACTCCTAATAGAACTCCGTTCCATTTGCCTTCGCTTGGACCGGATTCTTACGGACTCTTCTTTCTCATCCACAAACGAAACAAACGTTCGAATGCGTCTCATCGATCGCGAGCTTCGAATCGACAACGGCTCCCGGTCATCCTCAGCATAATGTTTGCTAAACTCGCGTATCATCCTTATCATATATATTACGAGCGCAATAAGACAAGCGATTCCACATATCAGAAACAGACCTTTGAAACTATTCAGCTCAAGTCTGTCAACTTCAAGCTTCGCGCCTTGTGAAGTGCAAGCACTTCTCATCAGCCATTTGTCGTGGATTCTCTGCAGTTCCCCGTTTTCCGAGAGCTTCAGCAATGCAGTTGACAAGTCAACCGCGAGAGGAGAATCCCGAGGAAAGGCCTGACATGAAAATGAACGTAAAATTACAAGTAAAAATGCATATTCACTGATTTTTTTTTTTTTTTAAAATAACATATTCATTTGGGTAATGGACGAAAGAGAAGAAGATAACTTACGAATCCCCACCCGTTTTTGGTGAACTCATGACCCACAATGCTGAAATCGCAACGGGTTGAGAGGAAGAGCTCTACGTACGGGCGTTCATCGACCACCGCTACAACCCCGCCATTGTGGGGCCCGTTTCTCAAGGCTCGAGCATAGTCTTCCGGCAAGGTGAGAGGAACAAGTCTAGACTCGTGAATACCAAGTTCTTCTATCAAGTAATTACGCGCAAATGAACCTTGTTGATAGCCAATCGGATCGTTGCTTGCTTGTAAACTACTGATTCCTTTAACATGGGAAGAAAGCTTTTGAACGGTTAGGATTGACGTCAGACTTGCCGTATAGCTAGAGTTGATTATCAGAACGACAAATAACCACAGGATTACTACGAAGCGACCAAGCGTGCTCAACGTGTTTTCTCCTGCATAAATCCATGGAGTAAGTTGTTCAATCCCCACCCGTGATAGATTTCATTCTCCCTCCAAGTGATGCACTAAATTAAGTTATCAATTAATAAAAAACTCTTCTTTTTTCTTTTTTTTTTTAAAGACGAAATGTAAAGCCCATTTTCATTTCACTTACTGTGTGCGAAAAATAAGGTTGAAATGCTGAACCTGCAAAGACCCCGCACAATGATTAGCCACCAAAATACATGACTTATATGCGTAAAAGTTGACTTTTAAGCAGGTTTAGAAGCAAATATCTGCAAAGATAGAACTTACCATAGAACGGTGATCATTTGTTTTCTAGGAGGGCCACGAAATTGATCATTAATCCGATGCTCAAGAATCCAAACGACAACGCCCATGATTAGGAAGAAAATTGCGATAACTCCCCACATCCCTGCATTAAACGGCCTCAGAAATGCCCATGAACCGGAGTTCAAATTCCTAACCGGGGCCACCACCACCAGCCCAGACTCCGTAAACGGTTGAGTGAAATCGGCCATTTTTGTCCGGTTAGTTATAATTGCAACGTCACCTACCACAGCATCATAAACCTACACAGAAAATTCAGACAATGAACGTCCACTTAAAGTGTTGCACAGTACAATCATCAATATGTCAAAAGGGATTTTTTTTTTCGAGCTAAAACTTACACCAGCATTCATTAGGCTTACAAGCTCCGTGCAGCTCGGATTATTACGACCGTCACCGTATGAATAGAACTTGTACGGTACTGCATAAGGCAGCAAGTTGAGGGAAGCTGTGAAAACATCAATGCAATAACCTTTGAACGTATCAGAACCAGAAACTCTTCCAACAAAGTCCTGAAAACTGACACGATTTGGTACTCCAATTCTCAGTTCTTTCCCATTCTGTGGGAAAACCCATCCGCGAGGTTTCTCGATAGTTTGTCCTGGCCAGAATACACTCAGTAATTTCTCCGATGACCTAGTTTGATTCAATGGATTTTGGTATATTGTTTCTGGAGGATCAACTGACAAGCCCGAGTAGTTTGACCAGTACCCAATATTCCTAACACCAGTACCAATTACGTTAATGACCTCAAACGCGGGTCTGACAAGGTTTTTGTCAGAAGTATACTCGATTTTTCCTGATACTCCCGGTGAAGTTGACTTTTCGGATGAAGTCAACCAACAAGTTTCCTCCGTTGAAGACTCTCAGCTCATCTAGATTCAAGCTCCCGTTGTTTAAATCTTTCAACTTATCATCTTTAGAAAATGAAATATTTCCACCCTGATCAAGAAACGCGTTAATTGCATGAGCGAGAATCCAAACAGTGTCATAAGCATACAAACCGTATGTACTCAAACCAATCGATCCACTTCCTCTAGACAAGTTTCTCCACCTAGAAATGAACTTCTTTTTCAATTCCGAATTTGGAGTATATGCCCGTAAAGTAACAAGTCCTTGAACATAATTGATTTTCTCAGAAGGCATAGAAGAGCTACTTTCTAAGAGTGTCGAAAGCCAATTCGTGGCTATCCAAACGTACCCACTATTCATCATACCAAGATAATGCGCAATTTCAAGAACGTCGAGACCCGATTCCGGGTAAGTATGAAGAACAATGATTCGAGACTCGAGTAAAGCAACCTTGACCAAGACATCTTGTATGTCAGCTTGAGTTGACCAAGGTTTCAACGGAGCTCTGTAAGAGATTTTACATCGTCTTTCTTCTAGTTGATCTGATAATGAAGTTATTCCATTCCTCCCTTGTTGATCATCAACGTAGATTGCGATTACTTGCCTCCATTCGTAGTAATCTACTATACTTGCGATTGCAGCCATTTGAAAGAAGTCGTTTTGATTTGTTCGGATAAAAAAAGGGTACTGAAGCGAGGATAAGGTGGGGTCCGTGGCTATGAACGAAAGAAGAGGAACTTGGAGTTCATTCACGACGTGGGAAATCATATGAGCTGCTACTGAAGACTGAGGACCTATTATGGCCACAGTTTCTCTCCCCATGATGTCCAAAGCTGTAACAAAAGACCGCAAAATTAACATAACATGATTAAATCAAATACTTTGATTTTCGTGAAATGTTATCGAGTGAATAAAAACAATTGTAATAAAGAGCAAGGAATGCTATAAAATTGTGTCTAAATGAAGAAAAGAAGTTGGCAATATAGAGCAAGGAACATTATAAGTATGGTGTACCTTCGACAATACTCAAAAAGGCGCTATAGTTGGAGTCGTGCATATTTAATTTGAGCTTGGTTCCACGAAGAATATTTGGATTAGAATTCACGTCTTCTATTGCAGCTTCTAGCGCAATTTTCGCAACTTTGCCAACAATGCTCTCGAAAATGAACAAAGATCCAATGTTTACCACTTCAGGTCTTTTAGAAACATTTGCATTAAGCCCATCACAAGAACATCCATTGAGATAAACTGTTAAGAACAACACCCAAACTAGATTCACGAGCATTTGTCTCATCAGTAAGCCTAGTTCAATTCCACCCTGTAATCCAAAGAACGGAATAAATGGACTTAATTTCAATAAGAGAAATGGAAAGTTTGTAAGAATATATTTGTTAGATCCATGCGAAGAACAGAGGAGAAAATGATATGAAAGCTAAACTTTCTTCACTTTAGGTTCCTTCCTCTCACAAAATCCATGAACTAAACGAGCTATACTCCCATCGATCTCAGAAAGAGAGTAGCAAGTTTCTAAGATTCGCCCTAGAAATAAAAGGTCTCATTTTCTTAAACTGCAAAATCTCCATGTATAAATCAAAGTACAAATGGCGAGGGGGAATTGAACCTTATCTCGAGCCAAGGCAAGGGCCTATGTCTTCTTAGCCAAGGCTCATTGGCACAAGTGTGGGAAGTTGAAACAAGTGTACAACACTGCATATAAGCAAATATAATTCCTGAGGTAAACTTCAAGAAAGGTATAATTTCAAGAAAAAACTAAAGGCAATTATCAAAACCCTAACCAGCAAATAAGCACCAAGGTACAATTACATTCAAATCAATACTCAGGTGGGCATAGCAGATTAACAAGAAATTGATGCATCAAGAATCACCATAAATGTCAAAGCAACTTCAATAAAGCTTCTCAATGCTCTGTGTGTGTGTGTGTGAGAGAGAGAGAGAGAGAGAGATTTACAAAGCATCAACTGGAGTCTGCAAAGCACTGGAGAGCCATGAACAGATGTGGGAAAAAGGTTAATTGGTGGTTGAAAAAGAACTGCAAAGCTGGTAAATTAATAAGGCAATTAAAGGAGACACATGTTAATTGAGGTTTTCTGTTGAGGAACTTCCAGAAACATGTTGGCTCACAAATTCTATCTACTTTCTTTGTAAGGATGATTTTCAATTGTCACTATACTCAGGTTCCAATTCCAAATTGGAGGGAGGTGTGGGGTCACCATGGGGCCATGAACATGACATATCCAATAATATGCATGCTTGAAAACAAGAGTAGATTTCTATTTCCTACTATGGACCCCATCATCTTGGAACCACTGGAAATTAAGGAATTGTCACTGTCACTTAATTTTCTAAATGTGGCCTTTAATAATATCTCTATTTCTGTAATGTCTGAGGGCTCAAAATGATGTGCTAAAAAATTGTTAACTTACTTTAATTACAATTACAATGTTTCTAATATAAAAAAAAATGAGACGAAATCAATTTATACATAAAAAAAAAAAAAACAAATTGATATCAATTACTCAATTTTATTAATAACAAAAGGTTACATATTTATAGGGTTACAATAAAAGCAGGTAATCTCCTAGAACTTCTAGATCTATACATATTTGAATCTCTTATTAATATACACAATATCTCTAAGTTTGGTAACAATAACTAATTGATATATATAATATATTCTTGATAATATAATATTCCTCATATGCCCCTGTAATATGCACGATCCTTGGATAAGTCAAATATTAAAGAGTGATAAGATGAACCGGGTTTCATGGAACAAATGGAGATGGATGTGTTCCCAGATGTGTATTTGATTTTTGATGTGATGTGGTTGCGTGTGTTATCACATCACAGGTGGCATCAGCTAGTTGGTTGGCTGAGTTGGTGGGTGTGAGGGCTGGTGTGTGTGACGAGACATGGGGTTGCACCAGTAGGTTTGTTGTTGAGTGGAGTTGAAACATATATAGTTGAAGTGAGATTTCATGATGTTTTAAGGGTTGTAAGAAGGGTTTTGGCATTGATGTGGTAGAGGGAAAGGTTTTGGGTCTCGACGATTGGGTTGTACCGATGGTGATGAGCATCGGGTGGTAGCCAAAAAAAGGCAAAGGGTGGTGACGCTTTAGGGTGGAGTAAAGTAACACAAGATGAGAGAGAAGGCGGGAAAGTGCACCTTGGGTTGAGGCCATAAAAGGCCAAGGGTGGCGGTGCTAGGGTGGGACGACATATAGGGTTGTGCCATTCAATTAATAGGGTTTGTTGCAGTAGAGACGATGAGTCTCGGCAATTAGGGTGACCGAGGGTGGTTTTGTTGAAGTGGGGAGGCTTAGGGTTTCATTGATCGTGGGTTTGTGAGAAGGAGAGGCGAAAGACTTTATGGTGTTTTAGGGTGGGGCGGCATGTAGGATTGTGTCGCAAGTAGGGTGAGGTGGCTATTTTGTTTTAAATATGGCAAGAAGGATTGGCCGTGGGTTTTATGAAGGGAGGGTGATGTTAGGCGGTGGGTATGAATAAATGAGATGGTAGAGTGGTAGTCAGGGGCGGAGCCAGGGGGGGCAGGAGGGGGCACTTGCCCCCCCCCCCCCACCGGCGGAAATGCAGTGCAAAATATTTTATTTTATTTTTTTTTTGCCCCCCCCCACCGAAAACTGGCGAAAATTAGGGATTTTGGCCGGAGTATTGCCCGGAGAAGACAAAGAGTTTACGTTTTTTTTTTTTGTTTTTTAATTAATCAAAACGACGTCGTTTTGATTAATGAAAAAAAAAAAAAAAAAAGGCGTCGTTCGATTTTAAAAAAAACAGAGGAAACAAAAAGCATACGTAATTTCCCTTCCTTCTCGTCTCCGTCCGCTCCAAAATTCAAAAACCCCTAGCCTTCTCGCGTCTCCGCCGCTCTAACGTCGCCGCGCGCCGCCGCTCCTCCTCCTCGACGCCGCCGCCGCATTGCTCCTTCTCCTCTAGTCCGCCGTCTCTCTCTCTCTCTCGGTAATTTCCTCTCTCTCTCTCTCTCTCTCTCTCTACAAATTTGAATGGAGTTTTGTTTTACACAAATTTAAATGTGTTTTGATTAATTTTAATTTCTCACAAATTGATAAGTTTTCAATTGTATTTTTTGTTCATTTAGGTTTATCAATGGATAGATTTGTGTTAAAAAGGCCTAGATCTATGGCTTCTTCTAGTTCTAGTGTTGGAAATGAAACACAACAATTGAATGAAAATGTGGTTGTCGAAATTGTAGAAAATGACATTGTTTCTGATCCCGATCTACGAAAGTCAATTGATAGTTTTGATGTGAATATTCGACCGTATTCGTAGAGAATATGTTGCTAAAGGTCCTTGTCAACCAAAAGGTCATGCATTTCCAAAAAAGGAATTCCAAGTCGTAGTTTTAGAGATGATTGGTTTGGGGATTTTAATTGGCTTGAATATAGTATGTCTAAAGATGCCGCATATTGCTTTTGGTGTTTTCTTTTTAAGCATGGTTATGTGTCACCGGAGATGAAGCATTTACTAGTATTGGGTTTAGAAATTGGAAAAAGGGTCCTGAAACGTTTAGAGGACATGTTGGTTCTACTTCTAGTTCACACAACCAAGCAAGAATCAAGTATGAAAATTTTTTGAATCAAAAACAAAGCTTCGAGTCATGTTATTGATAGAGGTTGTGCGATAAAAGACAAGGAATATCAAATTCGTTTGACGGCAAGCCTAGATGTTATTCGTTTTTGCTTGGGTGAAGGTCTTCCTTTTAGGGGACATGACGGGTCTTCAACTTCCATAAGACCGGGTACTTTTTTATCGTTGTTGCAATGGTACAGGTTTAAGGAATGAAGAGGTTGGTAACGTTACTCTTAAAAATGCTCCAGGAAATTCTCAAATGACTTCTCCCGATATTCGAGAAAGATATAATTAATTCTTGTCTTTGTTGAAACAAGACTTGCAATATTGAGTGAACTTGGTAATGGATTATTTTCTATCATGGTTGATGAGTCTCGAGATTGCTCAATAAAAGAGCAAATGGCGATTGTTATTAGATATGTGAACAAAAAGGGGGAGGTCGTGGAAAGATTCTTGTATTTGATTCATGTTAAGGAGACCACGTCAATATGTTTGAAAGAGGCAATTGACTTAGTATTTTACGAATTGGGATTAACAATGTCAAGATTGAGAGGTCAAGGATATGATGGTGCATCTAATATGAGAGGTGAATTTAATGGTTTGAAAGCACTTATTTTAAGAGAGAATCCACTCGGCATGGTATATTCATTGTTTTCGCTTCATCAAATTCAATTGGTGTGTGTGGAGTTTGTATTTAAGGCAAATCGGTATGTTAGTGGCTTTTTCGGTTATCTTGGGGAAATTGTTACAATATGTGGATCTTCTTGTAAAAGAGCGAGATAAACTTAGACAAGACCGAACATGATAGACTTGTTGAAAGGTTGGAGAAGGGAGATATCAATTCGGGAAGTGGTCAAAATCAAGAAACCTCTTTGCGTAGACCGGGTGACACTCGATGGGGATCTCATTATATTACTATACTTCGTCTTGAAGCTATGTGGCCATCGGTGATTAAAGTCCTTGAAAATATATTTAATGATGGAGTTGATGCAACAACACGTGGGCTAGTTTCGGGTTTGATACAAAGGATGGAAAGTTATGAGTTTGTGTTTATTATGATGTTGATGAAACGTTTATTAGGCTTCATTCACCCATTGTCTTTAGCCTTGCAAGCAAAAGATCAAGATATTCTCAACGCACTTAATGGGGTAGAGATTGTGAAAGAAAGATTGCAAACATTTCGAGAATCCGGATGGGATAGTTTATGCCAAGTAGTGAATTCTTTTTGTGAGGCTAATGAAATTGATGTTGTTAAGATGGATGACATTGTCCCAAGACGGATTCGCGTCAAAAGAGATGGGATGAATATTACTAACTACCATCATTATCGTGTTGAAATCTTTTGTGAGGTAACTTAACTATCACACATTTTTTTTCTATTAACTTTAGTATAATTAACACGTTATCTAAAATTATTCTTGTTTTACGTCAATTAGGTTGTGGACTCTATTATACAAGAGATGGGGGATCGTTTTTCCGAGTCTAGTACACAATTGCTTAAGTATATGGCATGCCTCAATCCGAGAAATAATTTCTCTAGCTTCAATGTCGAGAAACTTATCCGTCTTGCCAAACTATATCCACTAGACTTCTCAGAGACGGATCTTCTAATAATTCATGATGAACTTGAAAATTTTCTTCTTTCTGTAAGACTTGATGAACGATTCTCCGATATTGAAGACTTGAGCAGTCTATCAAAGAAGATGGTTGAAACTAAGAAAGAGAAAATGTTTCCATTAGTCTATCGCTTGATTGTATTGGTCTTACTCTTACCTGTGGCGACTGCAACTGTTGAGAGAGTGTTTTCTGGGATGAAGTATTGCAAGTCAGAGCTGCGAAATAGGATGGGAGATAAATATTTGAACGATTGTTTGTTGGTGTACATTGAGAAAGCTCTGTTCATAGATATTTCTAATGAACGAATCTTGAAGCGTTTTCAAGATATGGCTACTCGTAAAAATCTTTTGCCGAAAATCACTAGTGCCACTAGTGCTATTTAAATTGTAAGTTTTTTTTTTTTTTTCGGTTATTTTCCGTTCTGATGAACTAATTTGAACATGATTTTGTGTATGAAATATTATGACATTTTTCCTTATTTATTTGTTTTTCATGGATCCGACCCATTTTTTACTTGTCCGACCCGAAAAAAAATTTTCGGGGGCGCTGCCCCCGAACCCCCGTATAATCTTGCCCCCCCCCACGGAAAATTCCTGGCTCCGCCCCTGGTGGTAGTGATAGGGTGGGGCGGCTTAGGGTTTTATCGCAGGCTTTGGTGAAGAAAAATACCATTATGGCTCTGATAACTTAATAGAATACATGATGGTTACACGAAGTCAATTTGTACATGGGAGAAAAAGAATTGATATGAATGACTCAATTTTATTAATAACAACATATTTATAGTCGAAGTAAAACCCAGTTGAAACTCAAGTGCAAAACTCATAAAATACAAGAAAGAAAGAGACTAGAGAGGAATTTTTACCTGATTTGAAGGTTGATAAAAAGAAATACGGAAGATTTCAAGCACAAATCCAAGAAATCAAAGCAAGAAATGTCAAAAACTCAACAACAAATTTCAACCCTTTGGGTATCTCTCAATTTGCTAAAGTGATAAAAGATTGAAAATGAAGGAGATTTGGCCTTTTATACCCGGATCCAAAGGGGTATGGGTCAATCAAACCGGGTTGAGTCGTAATTTCCCTCTCATCATTAATAGTTTGGCAAAGTTTCCAATACGAATGTATCATCAATAATGGGCGCTCCTGACAATGTGTAATAACTGATGGATAAAATGATTAGTAACCTCGAAATTCGAAAAGCCTCTTGGTATTCGTAAAACCGAGTACGAGCAACACTTCCTCCTCGGCATAGCCGCAGCCCTACTACGCAGTACTTTTCTTCTTCTTCCTCCGGCAGTCAGCATGTGGATCAAGAGACGTTCGATGATCGGGTTCAGAGAGAGGTTCAAAGGCAAGTGGAGCAAGTGCAGAGCCAGATGCAGAGCATGTTGGAGGAACGTCTTCGGGAAGAGCGAGAACTTGTGCAAAGCCAGTTGGAGCAGCGCTTGGAAAGCCAGTTTGAGAAGCGCATGCAAAGCCAGTTTGAGCAGCGCATGCAAAAATACATGGCCACCATGAATTTACAACCACATCAACCTACTAGCGGTAATTCCTCTGCCACATCAGTCGGTCAATACGATCTGGAGGGTGGTCGTGACACTAGTAGGCGAAGTGGTGGTAGCGGTAGCAGTCGTGATCATTAAACTTGAATTTTATTTGACATGTAATCAAACTTAAGTAGTTTTAAAACCCTCCCCTTTCCCCTTCACCTTTCCCTTTACCCTTTCCCCTTTCCCAACCAGTTTCGCTTGATTTGGATGGTGGTTGTGGTACATGTATTTTATTTGATGTTCAAGCGGAACAGGTTGTTGGTGTTTGTTTGTAATTGTTGGGATTTGTTTAAAACATGTTGTTTGAACATGTTACAGCCTTTTACAGGTGGTTTACAAATAAAAACAGTATTTTAAAAAAAAATTCGGGCAGATTACTAACGGACAAATACGCCGGTAATCTATTTTGATTACCGACGGATCCCAATCCGCCGATAATCTATTGTGATTACCGACGGACAATCCGCCAGTAACTATTGTGATTGCCGACGGACAGATCCATCGGTAATTTTCGGCGACAAATTCGGCCAACGGCCGTCGTGGTGCTTCCTTGCCGACGAACAATTTTCGATGGATTTTTTGGGTTGACCGACGGACGGTCCGCCGAAATTACCGTCGGAATTGGTCCGCCGGTATTACCAACCAGATTTTACCGACGGGATCCGACGGATTTAGTCCGTCGGTAAAGACTCATTGCCGACGGAAATTGAACATTACCGACAGAATTGTCCGTCGGTAATGTGCTAGTTTCTAGTAGTGCAAATACGACATAGTGAAAGGGCTTCCCTCCCTATCTTCGTCTTATTATTCTCGTCATATCCCACTATCTCGACCTAGATATAGCAGAGCAATCTAATGACTAAGGGGGCGTTTGTTTTTAGTTTTTAAGCCTTATTTGCCTCTTAACACTTATTCATTAAGAGAATTAGAGAAATAAGTGTGTTTGTTTTTTTAAATAAGGCTTGTTAGGCTCTTAAAGTCCTCTTAATTTTAAGTGGTTAAAATGTTCGAATTGCCTCTGAAAGCCTCGAAAGCCACTGTTTCATATTTGATTTTGGTTAAAAAAATTTAAGCATTTTCTTTGTTTCATATTTGATTTTGACGAATTTTTTTTTATTTTTTTATTTTTTTTTATTTTTTTTTAAGCTTTTGAGAAAATGAATTCAGATAGAAAATCAAACAACTTATCCAATTCGAATTCGGTTTTCGATTCTTTGCCTCTTAATCATTCAAATTATTTGGAAGCTGAAATCGGTTTCAAAGACTTATCACTTAAAAAAAAACAAAAACCCCCTAAGGCATAGATGTTGATAAATGCCGACCATGGCACACCTATATGTCGACCACGACATACTCAAATGTCGACCAGAGCCGACCAGACCACCATTACGACAAGGGGATTGGGATTCCCTACCCTTGGTCACCTCTCTTGTCCGGTATATCCAAATGCCGGCCTGACCCTAAGCTACAACCTAAGGCCGAGGAACAGGTCTCCTATGCATACGTAAAGAATGATCTTCTAATCCTATTACAATAAGGAATGCGAGTAATTAGGATGCGAATAGGAATTGACTACTTATCCCACCTAACTTCCTATCAAAGGCAGGAATATATATCATACACCTATAAATACAAGCCATAAATCACATAATTCGGTACATGCATCTTTAACTCTAAACTATTGTCAAGTGATTTGGTCTTTACAATACAAATAATTACTCACGCCGGAGGGCATTCGCTAGTAAAGCCCTGCTTAGTTTACGTGTTTATTTATATTTTTCATGCTATTTAAGCATACATATAATACAACCTTACCGTCGTATTTGGACCGATTCAACGTTTTGGTATCATCATATATAAATCATATATAAGTCTATATTATCTTACAATTGTAACCTACTATATAGGATTGTGTATACATGTAAATTTGGCAATGAATAAAAACATTTGTATTAAAACTAGAGTGACTTGTAGTGTAAAAGCATGAGTCTCTGTATATATCTTTCTCTCTCGCACACACACACACACACAATGAGAGAGAGAGCCCTGGAAATTTGTTTGAGCTTTCATGGAGAAGAAATGGACGGATTTGAGCGGTTGAAACTAAATTTATTTGTAGAAATTTCTCTATGGATGTCCTCAAAACGAGTCATCGATCCATCTTCTCCCTTACTCCTAATAGAACTCCGTTCCATTTGCCTTCGCTTGGACCGGATTCTTACGGACTCTTCTTTCTCATCCACAAACGAAACAAACGTTCGAATGCGTCTCATCGATCGCGAGCTTCGAATCGACAACGGCTCCCGGTCATCCTCAGCATAATGTTTGCTAAACTCGCGTATCATCCTTATCATATATATTACGAGCGCAATAAAACAAGCGATTCCACATATCAGAAACAGACCTTTGAAACTATTCAGCTCAAGTCTGTCAACTTCAAGCTTTGCGCCTTGTGAACTGCAAGCACTTCTCATCAGCCATTTGTCGTGGATTCTCTGCAGATCCCCGTTTTCCGAGAGCTTCAGTATTGCAGTTGACATGTCAACCGCGAGAGGAGAATCCTGAGGAAAGGCCTGACATGAAAATGAACGTAAAATTACAAGTAAAAATGCATATTCAAGAATTATTTTTTTGAGAAAAATTACATATTCATTCGGGTAATGGACGAAAGAGAAGAAGATAACTTACGAATCCCCACCCGTTTTTGGTGAACTCTTGACCCACAATGCTGAAATCGCAACGGGTTGAGAGGAAAAGCTCTACGTATGGGCGTTCATCGACCACCGCTACAACCCCGCCATTGTGGGGCCCGTTTCTCAAGGCTCGAGCATAGTCTTCCGGCAAGGTGAGAGGAACAAGTCTAGACTCGTGAATACCAAGTTCTTCTATCAAGTAATTACGCGCAAATGAACCTTGTTGATAGCCAATCGGACCGTTGCTTGCTTGTAAACTACTGATTCCTTTAACATGGGAAGAAAGCTTTTGAACGGTTAGGATTGACGTCAGACTTGCCGTATAGTTAGATTTGATTATCAGAACGACAAATAACCACAGGATTACTACGAAGCGACCAAGCGTGCTCATCGTGTTTTCTCCTGCATAATCCATGGAGTAAGATGTTCAATCCCCACCCGTGATAGATTTCATTCTCCCTCCAAGTGATGTAATAAATTAAGTTATCAATTAATAAAAAAAACTCATCTTTTTTTCTTTTTTTTTAAAGACGAAATGTAAAGCCCATTTTCATTTCACTTACTGTGTTTGAAAAATAAGGTTGAAATGCTGA